>OZ037785.1:29358803-29381303 GCA_964035525.1 Porites cylindrica
TGCTAGCGATTAGAGAATTTGTTACGGTTATGATGTTCCAAGAATCTTTATTATGTTAGGAATTATTGCCTACCAAACGGAAGTTGTCACAAATTTATTGTGATGCTTATCGAACAGACTTAGTGTATATATTGTGGTTATTGTTGTATAACTGACTTTACCTGTAATTGCCGTGGCATAACAAGCCGTAGTTTCCAGCGGTAAGGGTTCGATCTGTCGCCATTCTCCGCTCATGTCATAGGCTTCTACTTTATCAGTCGGCTCATTCCCCTGTCCCCCTGATGCTCCTCCAATAACCAATATGTGCTCATGTAACTCGATGATGTCATACTCTCTATCAAAATCAATTTCTTTACCGGATCTTGATTCTTCGGCCTCTGATACTTCCACTCTGGAAGCTGTATCTCGCAGACATATGGACTGAAGCTTTTCCTTTATTTCAGCTGGAATGGTGAGCACATATTCAAACTTTTCTCGAAGTTTCTCTCGAGCCTTAGTGAAATCAAGCTCGTCATCTTCTACCAATTTTTTCTTCTGCTTCTTCTTCTGGAAGGCTTCTGTCTCGAGGACGATCTCTGGTTCTTTGGTCTTAGACCACAGGGCTTCTGGCTTTCTTGTAGGTCCGCGTGTCTTAAAAGACTCCTTGTGTTGATCTTTTGTAGCTTCGGAAGGCATCGATCGCAGCCATATTGGAGCGCGGTCTTGCACCACGTCGACTGCTCTCTCCATGCTTTCTCATAACTTGCCACTCAGAGTGTTTAATTGAAGTCTTCTGCCGAAGCCAGCGCACTTACGATGCCAGTTCAATACGAAAGAATGAAACGCAGCGATGCAATTAGAAATTTTCGTCGTTACTGTGGTAGCTGGTTGCAGCTTTAACCTGCCATCTACCGTGGAGGACTGATCGCTGCCAGCACTGTTTTGAAAAACACAACCACTTTATGCAAATTTCACTTTTGTTCTCCTTGGAATGATGAACACAATGCGAAGTTTTGAATAGATGACTAGAACAATCTACACTTAAAACAAACTGCTTGATAAATTGTAAAATGGCACTTGGTTGGTAAAAACAACTAACACTGGTAATTTCCTAGGATCTGAAAAAATACGTCTTCCTCTTTTTAAGGGTTGCTAAGTGATCATTTTGTCACTAATGGTACGTCGCTGATACCGTATTCAGCACACCATGAGCACATTATTTGCATATTCTCTTTACTTTCACACTATTTAATGTTATTTACGTTCATATTAAAATAAAATGTCTGCTTTCTTTGATTTGAAACGTAGTTAAGGGACGTCAAAAAAGTTGCTTGTAAGATAAGACCTTATTAGCCTTTAAGAATGGCGTACAACGTATCTAACTTCCAGAGAATATTCCTGAAATACTCAATCACAAAAGTCTCTGTTGCTAAAAAGGACTTCACTTTGATTGAATATTCATATGACGCTTCCAAACAGACCTTACTAGTTTGATCTCTCTCACTGGCTTTATAATACATATAGCTCAATTGCTGAGTTGTCCAAACTACTAACTAGTTACTGCTGATATATACTTGGGTTCGAGTCCTTCAGAGAACTTAAAATATTCTTCCGAGGGGGTTTGTAAAAGACAAATTAATCGGATTTATTTCTCTCTGTTAGAATAAAAGAAATAAATTATAATTTTTTAGTTTTAAAATCTAGCAAGCTCAAAATAAATGCTCTGCATGATAATATATTTTGATACTTTGGTAAACAGCACAAGGCCGCGACAGTTTGAAAGTTGATTTCCACTGACGCGTTTTCGGCTTCTACATTAATTACGCATGCAAATGTTAATCACGTAAATAAAGCAGGGGAAGGATAAAAATTGCTGAGCTTAAACGAGAAGTTGAGCGAGGTTCAATTTTTACGCTTACAAGCGATCGACCTTTCATATATTGCGTCTTATTTTTAATTATTTACTTGCGTAAAATTTACGTGCGTTCGCCCTAAAAATTACGCGACAATTATGCGATCAATTGTTGGTCACTTGTTTTGTAGCCGGAATTTAAGACAAAACGGCTGAAGGCAATTTATATATCGGTATTAGAAAGTGCTGGATCGAGAGTGAAATATCATGAAATTTCAGCAAAATGTTGGCACAACCCTAAGACACTAATATCCAATTCATTTTGAAATGGACTGAAATGCCGCGAACGGATCTCTCTTTTTGACAAATCGTTCAATTCACCTGTTTTATCAATGCAGCCAACCATCAAAAGACAAATTAATTCTATATTATTAAAGAAAGAGATCAGTTTTCAATGGACAACTTTTTACAGTTTTTTGTTGAATTGTATGTTTCTGTTGCGATTGAATTTAAAACTAAGATCTGCCTCAGGCTCGTTCACTTGGAATTGTTAATGAAAAGCGAAATAAGAAAACTATAAGATTATACTAGTAAAATAAAGAATGCAATACTTCGAAGGAATTTAACTGTTCACGTTTGCAACAAGATTCCTTCGAACCAGTGAGAGCCGGGCCCTTCGATCTTCCCAGAAAATCGAAGAGCCTTTGGTTAATTAATGGGCGATCCATTCAACCGAAACTCGGTACTTTCCAACCGCAAGATCAAGTGGAACGGAAAACTCCAGAAGCTATTTTTGTTCGGGTTTCAACTATTGTGAGATGGAACTCTTTTTAACTCAAATGGACCGTTTCATTTTAAACATGGAATTTTCGGAGTACTGTCACGAACTGTACAAGTACTTGTAGATAGCGCCCGACGCGTTTCATCCCGCTTTAATTTCTCTACTCTTGAGGTAAACGTGACAAGCGGAGAAACCCTGCTCGAAAATGATTTGATTTAGGAATTTCTTGTGTTGGAAACAAATTTTGCGTACCGGAAGCACGAATTTTCCCGTCTCTCTCTCTTTTTCATTTTTTTTTAATTGATTCACTTTGCCGATAATATTTTTCTCACGATCCTTGCAAAACTATCTCAAATTAGATTTTGAGATTCATTTTATTTTTGTTATAAACATTTATTCATAAATTTCTGACTATATTTAATTTGTTTCAGCATACACGAATAGCCGTCGTTTTTACCTGTCGGCAATTCATTGCTATTTTTACAAAACCAAAATACTTGAGAGGGAAATTAACTGCTGTCAGTAGTTGTCATACCACAAAGTTCTAAAGCCCCAGGATCTATACCTTTTAAAAGCCTTTTTGAGGGGATTTCATTCGGAGGGGCTTGTAATAGAAAGGGAAATTGCAACTCAGAATCCCATGGGCTTTTAACGGGAGAGAAATTATGTCAAGTAATTTTCAAAATGCAAATGATAATATTGGGGGCATAACCAATTGTTTTGCAGTCTAAATTCAATTTACCAGGTGTACATACATTATCCTAAATTATCTCATCGTCACACCGGTTTATAGTTATGATTAATTATTATGATACTATAGGCTTCATGCCGTTTTGTTCAGCGTTTGTCGAAATATAACGTGTACAAACTCACGCTCGGCTTGTCTCGCACAAGGTTTATTTTTTCTTTGCCGTAAGAGCAATTTCCAAATATATGCCAGTGGTGGATAAGTTTTATTTACGGCAGTTGCAGAAGTTGTGTGCAGTTTGCCACCAACACAGGCAACCTCGTTCCCAGGGTCCTCTCTGCAACTCAGGGACTTCACTGCGTTGATGAGGAGAGCATTGAATGCAGCAGTAGCAAAACAACTTTTTTTCTCTACTGCACATGGGCAGACCATGGCCGGACACAGCTAGACACAGCTACTCTGTATCGCGCATGACTAAGGATTAAGCGCCCCCCCCCCCCCCCCCCCAAAAAAAATACCCAAGGTTCTGGAGTCGACACACGATGAATCAGTGAAAAGTTAAGGTTAGCCTGCTAACGGCAGACGTTTCTCCTCGCTCATCGCCGACGAGGGACGTTTCGCGAGGAGGTACGTCCGCGATTCAGCGACAGAAATTCCGTAAGTGACGTAAAATCTGTCTGGAATCCGGTCATAAGCGCTAATTGGACGTTGGAGTAGTTACATTGGTCTAGCCATTGTTTACGAATGACAGACACAAGACAGAAGGCAAAATAAACGCGATGAATCTATAACAAAACAGGCAATACCTGTGGAATATACACAACCCAAAATCGACAAGGAGAATCGTAAAATTGAACAAATTTGCTTTTGGAACCCCATGACAACCAGATTTATTATGTAAACATTGAATTACGTCATCAGTATGGAATTTCTGCAGCTGATTCGCAGACGTTCCTCCTCTTGCGAAACGTGCCTCAGCAGCGATGAGCGAGGAGAAACGTCTGGCGTTCGCAGGCTAAGTTAAGGTATCTAGGCCAATAGACCTCTTTAGCTTGTATGTTCCTAATACAGGTCATGGGATAATACTCTAGAGAACGGTTTCTTTCGAATTTCGTCTTATTTTCGTGCATATCTACGCATGGAGAACAAAAAGATAATTTCCCCTAGGACCTCTATTGGGAAAACAAAACATACGAGCTAAGGAGGTCTATTACACTTTTCAGGAATGATATATTTTTTTTTTATCCTGTAGCATTTTATTTCTCTAGAACTTAAACTCACTGATTTAGCCAGATCACTCTTAAAATGTGCCATCTCTTTGTGCTACATTATTTTGTAAATAAGAAAATGTTTGGTGCTGTATTTTTGAACTTGTAAAGTTCGTTCCCGTTTTTCTTTATCTCAATTTTTGGTAGTGTTGTTTGCGATATTCGGAAATCATCTGAATGATTTCGTAAACAAGAATTCTACTTTATCATATTCAAGTTTAGACTGAGCTTGTAATTTAAAACAATCAACAAACAAGAACAGCTCGACCAAGTCTCCAATAACGAATTAAGTTTGAATTGTAACACAGCAACGCATCTGGTTTTTTTACAAGTTTATTTTTTTCACGTTCTACAATTCAGCTCCATTTCACTCGTCCAGATCAAAGAAATATTAACTAGATATATCAATCATTCAAACCATAACTCTAGGATTCACATCATTTAAATACTTGCTATTAAATATGATAAACTAAATAAAATCATTTGTTTTCATTCAACGAGTAAGAAAAAAAGAACTGAAGCGATCCGGCTTTGCTGTGGTAACTGTTAGATTAAGTACATAGTACAGTTACTTCGTAGGGGTCTACAATGGAGGACAAAATTCTTAGGACAATTAACACGATCTGCCTTAATTTTTCCACCTCTCCCCCAAGCAATGTTGTAGTTTGTGCACCCCTGTACACTTTACCCTGTCCTAAAAGTGTTTCTTCATCCCAACATTGTTTGGAGGGGGGAGGGGAGGGGAGGGCCAGTTGCGGTATCCAAGTGGTTAGAGAAGTGCATATTATGCTACATCTAA
This sequence comes from Porites cylindrica, assembly GCA_964035525.1. Classification (NCBI taxonomy): domain Eukaryota; kingdom Metazoa; phylum Cnidaria; class Anthozoa; order Scleractinia; family Poritidae; genus Porites; species Porites cylindrica. The sequence goes on from OZ037785.1 coordinate 29,364,171, forward strand.
ACATTTGATAAGTTAAGGATATGGAAGGAAGGTTTTTCATAACCGTTCCAAGGATTTTTGTCCTCCATTGTAGATAAACAAGAATTTTCACCACCATGATGTTGTTCATCCTAATATAAATAGAACTGGGATTAAAGAATCTGGAAAGTAAAAGTTTCATCCTAATCAAACAGACGATAAAATATGATAAACCATAGAGACCCTTGAAATTGCTCTTTTAACTTTCATTCCTAGGATCAGGAAAATTACAAGTAAATACAGGTATAATAATATTAATAAAAGTAAAACTGAACTGGAATACACCAGACAAAGGATAAAATCCATAAAAAACTAAGTTCTTCTATCAGAGAGGTAAGTAGACTGTCACACACAATAGCCACACAAGACCTGACGCAAAAAGGACTATGATTTGAACTTGAATCTGCGAATGAAAAGTATACAAATCCGGAACTAAAGCACGAACGTAGAGTTGTGTACACCAGTATTGGGAACATTGTCTTAACGAGATAATTACTTTAAAAATATATTAAAGAATGACTCTTTTATTTATTGCTGATCTTTTTTCGTTTCTTGTGGTATAGATCATTAAAAAATTCAAGACATAATATTCAAGGTAAAGCCTCAAGCACAGAGTAGAGCGATTTAACTAAATGCGCAAACAGTATGTAAGAATCTGGGCCAATTACAAGTAAACAGAAGAAAACAATGAAATTAGAGTGTAATACTGCGTATTAGTCTACTATCTATTTCACGCGCGGTTAAGGAAAACAACTCTATTATGGAGTCTAGGTGTACCTTCACTACAAATTAGAATTATAGTTAATTGAAGCACCTAGGTTACGTTACCTAGGCCAGCGACAAACGTCGAACTTTTCACGGGACCAACTGTAGTTAATAGAGTTGAATGGTTATGAAGTCCGTCAGATTTTTTTGTTACATGTTTTTGCGGACCTGACGGCGCACAACGTTCAATAGAATTACTATCATTTTGATCCTGTTGACCAATAAAAACGTCGGATTCATTTATTCCGTCATAATTTGTGAGCAGAAACAAAGAATTGTGCTCCATCAAAGAGGTCTCAACAAAAACTGTAGCACCGTTTCAGTATATTTTTGGAAATTTAAAATTGAGATTTTTCTTTAATATTTACGTTCGGTAGTCTATCTTGGGATTGAAAGAGATAAAAGAGCCATTTTGAATCACGTATATCTGTTGCTATAAGCTCATTCTCTCTTGCCCATTCACATTACTTTGACGTATAACAACCATAACGACGTTGCAAGGGAACACTTCATTACAACAAGCTATATCCTGTTTACAGTCGTGTTGACTTGTTCTGAAAATCAACAAAACGTTTATCAGTGAATTATACAGTACATAAGAGAGTTGCATAAACACAAACGGAAGAAATAACGTTAGATTATCTCAGGCCCCGGGTTGAATGGTCACCCTCCCAGCTGAGTCGAATTTAGTCATCCTTTTGTCCGAGCCAACAGCGCTAGCGCATGCTTTGATTGTCTCGCCTTGACCGAGTTACCCCGGGTGTGTGAGCCAAAGTGTTTATATGAAGAAAAGTTGGCCCGGCTTGCCGGCTAGGAGGGTAACCATACCATAATGTAAACGGTTCGCCACGTTTTGTAAGGAAATGTATGAAAAGTTGGCTCGCCTCCCCAGGGCAGGGTAGCTTGGGTAAGCGAGTGACCCTACTCTGATCCGGGACAAGTTTTGTCCATGTAAATGGGTCCTAAGAGTCTGTGTGTACAATCACGAAAAACATAGTTATCACGCTGATCATTTTACAGACTTTAATTCTTGAAGTCGTCTGATGAGGCAGTATCATGAGGGAAAAACAGATAGTTAACAGGTAACGCATTCTAAGAATAGGCTCAAAAATAATAGACTGTTCCAAGAGCCATAATATGGCTCTTGACTGTTCTTAGGGTAAGAAAGCCTCTGATACCAATTACGGTTCCAAAAGGTCATCGTTGGCGTAGAAAAAGAAATAGCCTCCTGCTTACGTTTTATTCAGCGGAGGTCGGTATCGGGCGAGAATGAAGAGGACTTCCCAAGTGCCTTTGCGGTGGTGTATACTGCTCACTTGTGGGCACCGTTGAGTCCTAGACGCGTAAAAAAGGGCGTGTTATTCATTAACCATAAAAAACCGCTACAATTACTCATTTAGGCCATACAACTGGAACAAATTTAAGGCCTGCTTAAAGGGGTTCGGCTTTTTTCCCCGAAATTCCTTAAGGCTAGAGGGATGTTGGCATCTGTCTCAACATTCTTGAGCGATCTACTCAAATGATTACCAATTTAATTCAACAAATATTATGTTGAAGGAAAGTTTACAGAAACAGTCGAAATTAAACTGCTGCTAAGAGCGGGAAACGTAAGTTAGGCGCCACTAGAAAAAGGCGGGAAAACGGCCAACCAGTGCAAGTGCGGGGGAAAAAAATCATTGTAAGCTCTACAGGCAAAAAATCTCCTGTAAACTTGAGTGAAAACTTAAGCGTTTAAAAAATATTGCTGACCCACAAGAAATGGTTAGTTAGAGTATTAAAAGAGGGATTAAAAAAGGGGAAAAGGTTATGTATTGTAGTTTAGTATGGGTTGCAATGATAGTATTATACCTATGTTACTTGTAACAAAGTGCTTGTTAAAGTGCAAAGGTTAGATACACGTCCATTGGAGACTTTTTCAAAAAGCTAACCTGCTTGGGACTTCCGCTCAAAGAGAATGTAGTAGATTGTTCAAGGTTTTGAACCATTTGTCGAGATTCCGCCAGCAGCCGATGAAGTTTACTGGTCGGTGAAGAATCCCCATCGGCCTGAGGACGGGTTAACAATGAAAAGAAAGAAAGAAACTGAGAGCAGTTCACTAACTTGCAGACACAAACTTGCTGCCTTGTAAAGCAAGTTATGGGAACTTGTGTTAGTATATTACATGGCCTATCTCTGTCAGTTACATAAATTATTACGTTAGTAGTTATCAGCCAGATATATTTTTTTTCTAAAGAAAAAAAAAAACGTTTATGTTATGCGCGCATAGCAGAAAAAGATGTAAAAACGGATGGGTAAGAATAGGAGATGTGCGTTAAAAGTTTAGCAAAAAATAGAAATTGTAGGTTGAGGCTTCGTTGCTTGGTATTGTGGGTGTAACGTTTTTTTTTAATCGTGCACGTTCTATTCTTTGAGGAACCTAATAACTACGTAGATATACTCATTGCTTCGTCAAACAACAATAAAGCACTATGGGGGGAATGCGTGACAAGGCAAAAGAAAATCTGCGTTGGAAATTCTACTGTCAGCATTTGAGGAAAAGCCCTTGTTCGAGTTCATAAGGTGTCAAGCTTACCTTAGAGGGCGAGGTCTTTGTCACAGACACACCAGCTGAATAAGGTATATAGGTGTCGCTGTGTCTTAAAGGTGTCACAGAGCTACCAGCCGAGAAGCCGGGAAGCTGAAAGTTGCTATGATCGTCCTGTCTAGCGCTCGTGATGGACAGGTTACTCAGCGGGGGGTACATGTCTGTTCGTGTGTTAGGTGTGCTGAAGTAAGCAGGATTTCTGAAGGAAGAAAGAAAGAAAGAAAAAAAAACGTCACAGCTGTTGTTAGTAAAAAAAGGGGGAGGCTAACAAGCAGGACGGTTTTTGCTTCAAATTACCTTGATGGCAAAAACGTTTCTGTATTAGAACTTGCAAAAACTCTCTCTGATGTCGCAGCGGGTTGCATTGGATCTTGGGATAGATTGTCGAAATCGTCAGCCAAGTCACTTCCGGCTGTGGCGTGCATAGAAAGAGAGGACATTCCTCCACCACCTAAAATAAAGTCGCAAGTAGAGGGATTTGTAAGGTAATGTGCGATTACAAGTGAGTATGTTTGCGACTGTAGTCGGGTTTCATAACAAAACCTTTTGTAACCTTTTATATTCTTACCAGGGATGTAAGCCGATAGGTCATCGTCGACACCTTTAGAAGCTACAGGAGCTGAGAAAAAAAAGAAAGAAAGAAAGAAGGGAAGAAATATGAAACTAGGAAAACGGCATGATTCAAACAAATCGTATAATGTACCTTTTCAAATATTCAAAAGATAAAACATGACCCTTTTCTCGGAGCGTTCAAACGACAAACATTAAACCTTTTGAGTCTGTGGAGTAAATCAATTTCTCTGGTCTGATCTGAAACAACTGACAAATTGTACATACCATCAAAGTCCATTGACCGGCTTGGCACTTGGTCCTGAAGGAAAACAAAACTTTTAATCACCAGACCTGTGGTTTACCAAGATCAAAAGCGGCAGAAATAAAAATTGCGCATTGAAGAAAGAACGAGTTAAAAGCTTGGCAACTTCTTATATTTTATTACGGTTATCAGTTAACAAAACAAAATGGACTAGTTTGTTAGGGACAACCTGCTTTTTCATTCTTTAAATTTCAATTTCAATATTTGATTACGGACCAGAAAAGTTACTTAGACTTTCGAGAACGAGCCTCGGCCCGTTATCTCACCCCTGTTTCCTTTGTAAACATTGCGATACGTTCACACGAGAAGGCTTCAAACTATAATATGTAGCTGATACAATCTTTTGTCTTCTCGGACAAAATTCATCGTGGAGAGCCTGGTAAATTTCGAAGGCGAAAACAAAGATATTGCAGTTTTTGTTGGAAGAATCGTGACCGATCTGCTCGCCGGTTTGTTCACAGTTTACACGCTGTGACTAAACTGAAGCTTTTCTCTTTGTGTTATTTTCTCCGACGTGGATCGAATGGTTTTGACCGTTTTCTAACGTCAAGGCCTAAAATCCTTATATCCAAAAATTAAAAAGCAAAGATAAAGAAATTGCCAAGAAAGACTATTTACCTGATTTTCAAATAAGTCCCCGTTAAGGTGAAAACTTGTCGCGTCGTAAAAGCTATTGATGGGTTTCTTCTCTTCATCAGGGGGGATGGACTCTAGTTCAGACATCTTACTGCACGAAAATACATGAATGGAAGAACATGTAAATGGAATGAGTAAGATTACGAATCAACAAAAAGTCAATTTAAGTACGTACAAGGAATGTTAATCTTTAATCAAGGTAATTGCCAATGGCGCTTATACTAATCCGGCAATGGAATAAAAAATGTGTTCCTTAGTAGATGGGGTTCTTCAGTTATAGTTCTTGTATTACCATTAGAACTACTGTGCTTGTATTTTGTGGTATTGAGAAAGGTAATTGGCTCTTCAAAATCCATGGGATTGTGAACATGAATCGGACCTGTATCCATGCGTGCATATAACATTTATGAACTACAAATGAAACATAGAAGTGATGTTTTACCAGTTTTTCAGTGAATCTTGTCAACTCATCCAGGCCGGAAAGAAAAAAACTCGGTCAAACCTCATAACTTTTTAAAGTTTTCTTCTTTTCAACTGCATGAGTTGTAATTGAGGATTTCATTAACTACTGTATGTGGTAGATAAGTATCAACGACAGTCGTAAATTAGTAAACAAATCCATACGGAGCTTGGGGTGGAAAAATGCACCAAGTCCTGAGTATAATATATGAGCAGGTGAGCGAAGCAAGAATTGTTTACGGTTTTTATTACAAATGAGAGGAGACTAGAAAGAACTGCAAAAAAAGAAAAGAACTAACTCAGCCTCCGTAACATGTTTAGATAACATGTCGTGAGAGCTCTGTAGCTGCAGCTGCATGTAGGAAATGTCGCGTTGTTGTCGTTCACAGATCTGTAGAGAAAAATAAGTAAATACAATCCCTTAGGTTTCGTTCTATTTGTAATGAATTACTTAAACTAGAAATATGTCCTGGCTTGTATATCGCGAACAAAAAATTCTCGGGTCGATTTTTCGGACGCTCTCTTCCCGGCGTTGCAGGATTTCTGTAACAGGTGCCCTGCTCTGGGATGACGTTTGCGTGTTTTTTGGCGATACATCTAGAAAACAGCTATAGTGAGTCACAGGACTCACGCAGCTGCAAAACTACGAGTCCCAGAATCACGTATTAGGGGTCCTGTAGCCTTTATGGACTATCAACAACACAGTAGACAATTTAGAGACTTGTCATTTTTATTTTCTGAGCCAATAATCACCACGCTGCTATGTTAATTTACAGCGGAGATTCCTGAAAACAAAATCTCACTTCTGGATACAATTGTGTAGAAAGGGAAAGGTTTAAAAGTACGTCAATTTTCAAGGTAGGAACACATTTTATGCCAACTGAAACATCGTCAAAAAAGAGAAAAAGAAACTGAAAAGAAAATTTTAAGTTTGGATGGCACTTATACGGATCCGTACAGTATTTTACAAACCCACAATTCCAGCCAAATTTTAACAGAGTTCGTGTATGAGACATAATGTCAATGACCTGTACTTATTGAGCCCGCGATAGTGAAATGGCGGTCTTTCGATCGGAGTGTCATTTAAAGAAAACCACTTTTAATTTTGGGGAAGAAAGAAGAATATATTTTATCGATTCTGCTCGTAATGGACAGAGAAGATGCTTGTGCGTACAAAGGGACGCCCTAATCATTCAAAACAATACCCACCCAGTCTGACGTGCAACTTTGAAATGGCACATGAGAAGATTTGCAACCACGATTTTCAGCGCAATATAGTTTAACACCATTGTTGTAATACTGTCACAACATTGTTGCCTTTAAAATTGTCGTTGCAAATCCCGTGACATACCATTACCTTAACCCTAGAGTATTGGTCAATTTGAGGTTGCGGTTTGAAGTGCACCCCAAAGTGGCCGATTGTTAGCAGGATTTGGCGCGCTCCTCGACTACTTTGTCCCTCTGACGCTTTTTTTGGCCAGTGGAGCCGCGAGGAGAATGAGGATTAGCCAGATAGACCTTCATAAACTTACTTGACGAAGATTTTGAAGTTCTGAATCCGTTCTCTCTTGTTTTGATTTTTGTAAATCAAGCAGTTGGTCTTTCCTTTTCTCTCTTTCTCCTGATGACAGAAAAATATAACGAAAAACATATATAATCACTTTACGTATCTTTGGTAGTAATTATAAGGCGAAGGCTGATGGGGCCGCGCAAATGACTAAAACAAATAAATCAAATGAACAACAGGCGTTTTGTTCTCGGGATTCCATTGGGAACAAGAGGTCCGAGAAACTCCAACTCTTTAACTGCTCAGCATGTTGCCGCTCAAGCAGGTAAAGATACGCACATTCACTACTAAAACAAGATATCATACAATTATCTTTTTTTAATAACTCAGAAGTGTTTTTAGAGAAGCACAATACTAAGTAAGGTCTTTCTTACCTGATAAGAAAAGTTCCTTTTGCAGCACAAGAACATCTTGCTTAGTCTGCGAGATATAGAACAAAAAATGTTTATAGTTGACCGTTCACAACAATCAGCAAGCCAGAGAGCCTATCACAGCGCAAAGAATGTAACAGGCACCAAGTGAGAAAAATGTGCACTATACCGGCCAACATTGGTTTGAAATCTACTTTTATTTTTAAAAAAGAAAGTGCAATGAAATTTTCTGGCTAAGTAATAAAATTCTAGCTTGCGTTTTCTTTGGTTCTCTCTCGTCTTCTCCCTTTGCCTCAACGCCCGGCCCAAGGGTCACTACTTCTATTCTTCCCAATCTTCTCAGTGATAAAGCTAAGATGGCAGCCACGGCAATACGAAAGTAATTATATACGACTTTCGCCCGCCAACAACGACAGCTTTACAAAGACAAATCACCTAAAAAGAATCACACTTTCACCTTGGATAGTTCAGCTTGTACTTCATCTGCGTCACTAAACTGTTTACTTATGTCACCTAGAACAACACAAACGCAAAGTTTGTTTAAGATTACATTTTACATTTGTTCACCAGTAAACACAGTTCAGATCAACAGCATTTTGGTTATTTATTGCCAAACCGCATGTACAAACAACAGAGACTCCATCAATGTTCAAATGTTTAAAGTATTCTACATGTACTTTCGTACTTCTAAGTTTTTCCACTTCATGTTTGTTCGCTGTCGCCTGGTCCCTCCACTGGTCTCTTTCTGCCCTAAGTGTACTTTCAGTTTTTCTTAGTTCCTGCACGGTGAAATGGAGTAAGTTCAGGTAACAAGGTAACAACTTTATTTAATGAGGGTAACACATGACAGTAAAAACTGATGAACTAGTGGCGAACTAATAAAATAAACACAAAGAATTAAAATTTAAAATACTACATGATAAGAAAAAGTGATATGTACATTAGAATAAAAAGATAAAAAGGCAATATACATCAGACAGATGACAGAAAAACGGATGAACTAGTGGCCCCAGTCTTAAATTATGAATATTAAAAACTACTAAGATAAACACAGCGAATTTAAAATACTATAAGATAAGAAAAAGTGATATGTACATTACATTAGAATTTAAAAATATGAAAACATTATACACATAAGAAATCGGCTAAAAAATATTTTTAAGAGCATTCTTAAACGCGCCAGCGGTGTCCTTCTTTCGCATGCGCATGTCAAGAGGAATCCTGTTCCACAGCTTAGCTCCACGAACTTTAAAAGTACCTTATTTATTCGAATAAGCGCCCAACCCCGAATTAGCGCCCACCTCGAATAAGCGCCCATCCTAAAGGTAGAAAAAGTTAATAAGCGCCCAGCCTCGAATAAACGCCCACCCCTAACTCCTACCCCACTCCCTTTCAAACTGAAATAGGCGCCCACCCCCTTTACACCTACCACCCCTCAAAAAGGAATAAGCACTAATAACAGACTTGCCCGAAGACGAAGTTTTCTTCAGAGTGTTTTGCAGAAACCTTGCTTTGTTACATCTTCGCGTTTTGTTATTACCATTTACTGTTTTGTTGCAAAATATACATGTTGCACTTCTTGCAAATGCTGAAAATTTAATAAGCGCGCAGCCTCGAATAAGCACCCACCTCGAATAAGCGCCCACTCTCAAGGTCCAAAAATTTATTAAGCGCCCAGGGCGGTTAATCGAATAAATACGGTACGTCCCCCTTCCGTTTCCCTATAATAGAATGGATATACCAAATTGAACCTTCCATAACGGCAAGCTCTGCTGTCACTCATGAGATCATCTGAGTTTCTACGTAATAGTTTCGTTATGTAGTCTGGGCAGTCGTCTTCGTTTCTTACGCGCATAGAAGATTTACTTCGTCCTTAAACGGCAGCCAATCAAGCCGTCTAAAAGGGTCTTTACTCATATCTCTTATATTTGCATCTAAAATTACGCGAGCTGCCTGCCTGCCTGCCGCAATATGTTCAGTAAAATTTAGGTGGCTGTCTAATCAGTTACCCCAAGTAGCTTCTGTGAAGTGACTTGCCTAATATCGCAACCGTTACATGCAATTTTAAGAGCCTTGTAAATAAATAAATAGCTTTTTAAATAAACACCAACAAAAACGAAATAATCCTCACTTGACATAACCCTTCAAGTCTTTTTATCTTTTGCTGTAATTCTCCTAAGCTTACATTTGCTTCCATAATGTCGTTATCCTAACAAAAAACAAAACTTGTGTCAGTCTCAGTTTATTAACAGATTGGCAGCAATCTCCAGTACATGCATAGCATGATATTTAAGTACCCTGGTCCCAGAGGTTTTTCTTGAAAATTTTCTCCACGTTAGAGAGAACGAGCCGCACGAAGCAGCGAAAACCAGTCGCTACGAGGCCAGGAAGAGAAAAACGAGGTTTTTCTCTTCCTCCGCGCCCGCGACTCGATTTCGGCGCCGTGGCTTCGTGCGGCTCGTTCATTCTCAGCGGAGAAAAATTTCAAGAAAAACCTCTCGGACCGGGGTAGTATTGAACAAGTAACGTCGTTAAAAAAATTTCAGTGGGTAAATATACCGCATTCGTGTATGCTTCGAATATATCCACACTAATTTTAAATTAACCAACCAGTGTGTTTTCCCTATTTTTCTCCACGTGCGTGTTACATTGTGATACCTTTCTTTGTCGTTCCCTGTTAAACCAAAAACATTTTAACGTTGAAATTTAAAGTTGAAATCTTGAGTCCCCTTTAAGCGTATGTTTTTCTAGGCATTGTGGTTTTTAACGAAAGGTCTCTGTTGTTAATTAAGGAGCAGAACTCGTCCCCATATTACCAGCGTTTTCATCAAGACAGGGATGGACAAGAGTGTTGGTCGAGTTCAAACTGATTCAACCCTAGTGGCCTGTTTACATAGAGTTGGGGGACCCCAGGTAGGTGAGGTAACCCGCTTAGGTGGGGTAACCTGCCTATCCATATAATCTCTCATTTTACGTGGTCACGTTTACATCTTAGGTGGGGTAACTTGCCACATGTTACCTCACCTACCTGGGGTCCCCCACCTTCATGTAAAAAGGCCCTAACTGGGTCCTAACTCAGAAAAAAATTTCCATTTTGTCCTTCACAGTTTCATTGTATTGCTTTCTAATTTAATCCTGGATATTGAATGTTGACACGGCATACATAAAAGAGCTTTTTGGACAAGGATCATCCAGAAAAGGGCCCCAGACAAGAAGTTTCGGCAGAACGTTACATCAAAATGCAAAATTAAAAACGTCAAAGGTAGACCATTTGTCAATTAAGACAAACTTAGCAAATGATACTATTTCACTTTTCGATGTCTGGCTTGTCTAACGTACCTTAAGTTTAAGTTTTGTTAAAAGTTCTTGTTCTCTAGCTTGAAGCTGTCCTATCGTATTTGATAACTCTCGCATTGATGATGTTAAAGCGCTATTCTTTTCCTGTAAAATGAGAAGTGAACATTCAGCTAACGATTAGTCAGATGAACGGCAAATAAGCAAGCAGATAAATGAAATAAATATTAATGACGAGCGGCAGACAACTGACTTACTTCAAGTTCTTGCACTTGATGAAGAGAAGTATTTGCATGTTCAGAAACTTGCTGTAGTTGTAGCTGCATGAACAAAGAAACCAGAACATAAATGTTAGAAAATCGTTCAAATTTATACGGTCTCAAATCATCAAAACACATACCATAGGCCCCCTAGACAAAGGTGGGTGGAGGGGGGAACCTACTTTCTTATCTGAGGTATTATATGGAACACTAAAGTTCAAAGGGTGATGGGTTTTTACTCCTTTTAGTCATGTTAACCGTTTGGGTCTGAAATGCAGTTTTAGTCTCGAAGTAGAGAGCAGTGACTGAAATTAGGTACTACGTATGCTTCATTGAGTCAACACAATTACTGCAGATAATAAGGGTAGAAAAATTACAAGTTAATTTTTTGTCTGAAATAGGGTAGAATTTCAAGAAGCATGTTGTACAACCGCGATGAATTTTCCAGGAATATGGTGCACCACTCACAGAACTTTTAAGGTGAACGTATATGTAATACTGTTTTCAAACCTGAGTATCTTCAAGTTCCTTGACTTTATTCTTTTCCTCACTTTCAGAAGCTTTGAGCCTTAAAAATTCCATAAAGAAAACAAATATTATGCTTGGAAAAACCTGACTGCTATTTATAGTTGTACTTTTCAAGCACTCCAAAAAAGTGATCTTGCTATATGTACTTCTGATAGCTTTAATTCATGTTCTAAAATAATGTACTGCATAAGATTTTTATCCCTACAGTGTACATCAGAAAAAATATTTGTACCATAAGTGGCACTATTGTACACTGTGCACACTATCTGTCTTCTATCTCTCTGTCATAACTTTGGAAATCAACGCAACTTACAGATCAGTTAATTCTCTGCTAGCAGATTTGTGACTAATCTGTAGGTTGTGTGGCAATGCATGATTTCCAAAAGCAATGTCAAACAGTGTTTCATGTAATGCTGTGTTACCCTTCTTTTCTTCAAAACAATGTACAATACAGTGTACTTACAAACTATAATTATTATTAGATTCGGTTTTTGTGACATCTGGAGTAATCAAGGTCAAGGTAAGTGCTATCAGCCTTGGCCTTGATTATTCTGGATATCACATAAACCTCATCCAATAATTCCTTAGAAATAGCATAAAAAATCTCAAACCTTGCTTGCAATCCTTTTAATTGTTCATTTCTATTTTTAAGTTCACCTGTCGTAAAAATCAACAATTTAATAAACAACTCAAACAATAATACTTGCACAATATTATTATTTGAAAATAAAATGAACACAAGTGCTCAGAGCCATTGAGGCTCATGTCGGCAGGGGGTCAGTCCAGGACTTAGAATTAATGCTGCTACATGTAACCCCCTCCCCCCCCCAATACCACCACCACCACCCTGGGTGGTATTCTAGTCCAAATTACAGGTTATATCCAGTGGTATGGGGCCAGTACTGTACCTAATCATACACCTGGGTGGAGAGCAAGAATATGGAGAAATGTTTCTTAGCTTATTACGAAACAATGAAATGGCAAGGCTTGAAACCAAGAACTTAATCCTAATCCAGCTGATGTGTTTAAGTACAGGAACAACCACAACACCTCCACAGCACGTTATAGATCAATGTATGGGTCTTCATAGCTCAGCTGGTGGACCACTGCAGCACTAACACAGAGGCTAATGGTTTGCATCCTGTTGAAGCCACAAAAAGTGTTTTTTCCAGCTTCATTTGTAATTACTTAAACTGCAATTACAACTGCGACTAATTACAACTGTTGTGATCAAGCTGTGCATGACCTGTCCAAACAGAGTGTTCACTTACTTTCTAGCCTGGCTGACCTTTTTTCAAGAGCAAACACCTGTGTCAAGAAGGGCAAGAAAATAAGTCAAATCAACCTAAAGATAGTGTAACCCATTAGTTTTTCGATTTTGAGCACAATCATGTTGTGTAATTTTACCACAAGACCTCTGATTTTCTGTCAAACACCTCTAATCTTCAGTCAGTTTTCCCTCTAAAAAACTGACATGGCATTCCCTTTTACAGTAAAAACATCAACCTAAAGCAACAAGACTTCTTTTAGAACAAACATTCATTTTACAGCTGGAAAACCCCATTATCAGGATTAGGAAGCTTGTGCAACAACGATAGCGACAGACATTAAAAATGAAAGGAAATGTATGAAATACTCATATTTTGAACTGCAGATAAATATATGACAGTGGAAATGATCTTCCCAGTTAAATGAACAACCTAAGCCGTTGAAAAAGAACCTGAAATAATTCAGGCTTGACCGGGAATCAAACCGAATGACCTTTGCAATGACTGCACACAACACTCTAAATGTATCCATTGTAACGCTAATCAAGGCAACTGGAGAGCAGGCTATTGTGAGTTTGTAATAAAATTATACTCGATGGTGGAAATGACATGAAAGGAAATTATATAAAATGATTCATATTTTGAACTGTATATATTAAATGTATGAAAGTGGGAATGATCCTCGCAGTTAAAAGAACAACCTACGCAGTTGAAAACGAACTCGAAACTTGATCTTACATAACTTTGCAATTCAAAATATCAGTCATTTCATATATTTCCTTTCAAGTCATTTCCACCATCAGGTATATTGTACAGGGCTTGAAATAACTATTGGGCAGGCGCCGGACACATTGTCCGGTCAAACGTGATTTTGCTCGGACATAGGCATTTTTGGCCGGACAAATTTAATCCATCTTAACTAGTTGCAATAGAGGCTCCATTTTGCAAGTTACATGATCTGTATCATTTTCAGCAACAGCAACTCTAGTTACTCAAAACAAATCGAGTGTGCAAAAAATTAGAAGTTGTAGTTTTATTACTCTTTGTTCTGTTACATTGTAAGTCAGACACGTGGATTTCCAGAAATACATTTCTCATTTGTCTACATATAGAATTGCTTTTTAGAATGTCTTTAGAATGGGGAGCATGAACTTTCAGCTCATATAGTTTTGTTGGTTAACGTTTCTTTTGAGTGTCATATACATTTTGTAAATTCTCCGTTACATCTCTTACACGTTGCGCAATGAAAATAATCGTATCCTTCGGCGCGACCTGTTGGCCGAAGTAACATCGCCATTTGCACAAAAAATCGTGGTAGTGGGCATTCATTGGCATTTGAATGCGTTAAAACTTATACATAATGTATTTCAAAGAGAACAGGGTGATGAATGTTGAGTTAACCTTGTGAATTAGTCGTTTAGTGATAAACACGCAACAAATTTACGGACAGGACGAAATAAAGACAAACTCTATTTTTATGTTTACTTCATTAACACTCAAAGCCTTTTATTTTAATGTTACATTTGTGAAGTTTTATTGGAGCAAGAGGGTGGCCTAATTCATTATACTGTCACTCTGGGTCTTTCTTTTTTTCGCTCTTGTTGGCACCAGATGTTATGCGGGTTATTTTCGGCACAGCGGGGCGTGCAATCTTGAGCACTTTACAACACGCACAGCAGTAGCCAATTTGCGGTCGCGACTGACAACAGGAAATGTCATCAATTTCACAAACAAAAGTCCCTCTAGTTAATATCTTTTTTGGGAACATGATAAGATTGAATAAATTTCCATCATGATTGTCTCAAAATTGAATTTTCTTTGAAAGCCCAAATGACCGGACAACATGTCCGGTCATCCACAGATTTGCTCGGACAATGCTCGATTCCGACCGGACATTGTCCGTTGACTGGCCGTTATTTCAAGCCCTGTTGTATGTGTAAAAAAGTGAAAAAGGTCATGATGAAATTAAGCTACATGTACATGTAACACATGAGCTGAGGGTAACAAAAGGGATTATCTTTATTCTGTTCGCCTAATAATCCCATCCAATCACAAGGGACAAGTACTGATTACCAGGCTAGGAAAACAGGATTTCAAACTTGACCTTTTTCTGAGGTTTGACCAGAAACTGAACCCCAACTCTTTCAAGTGTTTACTTACCCTCTGTCTATCCTCTTCCCAAGCCACTATCTGTTTCTGATGAGCTTGTACCATGTCATTGAGTTCTCTAAACAGGGACAAAACAAAAAACAAATGTTCAAATACTCTATGACTGTGGCCTGCAACTGTTTAGCATCAAAGCTGTCAGACTAGTTTTGCCTAAAATAGAAAGTTACATTTATTTCACCTGTCTCTATCTTTAAGTTCTCCTATGAGTAACTGGAGTTCGCGTCTTTGCCTTTGGATGGTATCACTGTCAACGTCTGAGAGCTGAGAACAAAAATCACAATAATAATAATAATAATAATATAATAATAATAATAATATTATTGTTATTATTTTGGTATTAGTAAAAAAAAGCTAATTTTGATGTACTGTCACCATTTTTACAGAAATTCTGGTGGACTGCAAAAAATAATTAGGAAATTATATGGCACTTGATTTTCATGAGGTCATAATACAGCAAAAAGTTTCTATTATGCCACAAAATGCTTTTCCTCAAGTCAAAAGATTTGCCACAAAAATATTCTTCACAATAACATCAAAACATAATTTCCAGAGGCTCCGCATGGTATGTTCGAAGCTAACCAGTCTTGACTTTGCATCTACATGTATTTTAATAGCTTTTTCTTTTATAACCGGTACAAACCTGTTTACTGGTTGGAGACAGTGAGCTGTTGTGTAGCCTTGGACTTGTAGTTCTATTTAAGCCAGGACTCACAGAGTGGCGGACAGGACTTGCACTCCGCAGGGGAGATTTACTCCGTGATGCTCGAGATGGACTCATGCCTGGCTGATAGCTTGAGTTGCTTGTTCTAGGTTTGTAGCTACTGGGTGATGTTGAAAAGGATGAAACTATTGGCTATTGGAAAAATAAATTAAATAGATTATCAACTTAAAAAATAAAATATAATTTTGCTTCTTTTTGGCAACCATACTTGTTTTATTTACCCTAGTAATGAATTCACATCTAACTGCATGCAAGCACGGTAAACAAAAACCAAAGAAAAATTTACTACTGTACAGCTTTAAATACCATAGGAGAAATCATATCCCATCCCTGCAGGAAGCCCCAAGGTTTCAAGCATTTGTATCAACAACGAAAAATCACGTTGAAACACTCACCTTTGTTTTTGGGGTACTGTGAAATAAGTTACTTGAGTCATAAGAACTGTAACCTATGGACAACAAAATGTCAGGATTTTTAAGCAAATTAATATTCCAACAAAATATCGTTTCCTGCCAGCCCCCAGAAAGATGAAAGTCTATCATGTCTGCATTGTGTCTGAGATGGGGCAAAGTCACTGAAATACAAAGATAAATTTAAAACAGCAATTGAGAGTGAAGAGCTTTGACAGTGTTTGCAATTAAAACTGACACTGGAAACATGGAACTTGTACTGTTGCAGATTTCAATAATTAAAAATTAAACGGCTATTAATATATCTTAATTGTTGAGCAGTGAATTGTTGTGGTTAAGTCTCAAAACACCAATTTTTAGATTCAGTAAATTCAAGAAAAGAATTCCTTGTCTAGATAATTTACACCAGCGAGTAAGCTTCCAATAATAAGTTCATTCAACACTCAAACTCTCAAAGAAAGTTTTGCTTTTAAAATAAAAATTTCGCTTGAGCATCGCGCGTACATTTAAAACAATTCAAGAGGTTAAAATATAAACTATAAATATACCTTTTCCCAGGTCTGCTGGCAATTGAACTCGCTTTTTCCCAGCCATTTCACCACTGTAACCCTTAACGGGCAATGATCCACCAAATCGCTCCATTGATTGAGAGAAAGCGTCTGATATTTTGGAGAATTCGACGAAGGAAGGAACAGACAAGCGCGCGATCTATCGGTCGGAAACTCCTGATCAAATGTCAATAGACTGCTTCAGAATTTCTCTATCAGTTATCCAGTCCACGAATTTTTTGATGCGATCATTTTATCTTAAAAGAAGGCGTCCGAACTTGGGTTATGTTATTAATTGTTCAATTGTAAGAGTTAACCGAATTTTTCGTTACTACAGACGCTACGAACAAAAGTTTTGCGCGCGTGAACGACGCTACTCAATGCGCATGCGTTTGTTATTTTTAGGAAGCCGCTGACTTGTTCTCACGGTGCATCAGAACGAAAAAAGGCGGTCTTCCCAGTCTTCGTGACTGGCAATCTAGTTGACCTTGGGGAAGGAAAACAATACAAGTACAATGCACAGTACACTTCAAGGGTAGCGAAAGATAAATTGACACTTTGAACACGAAATTAAACTTTATTAGTAAAATCCAACTAGTGGTCTATTATCAATGCTTTGTTCTGATTGGTTGAGCTACTACTAGGCTTTATGTTATAAAGG
>OZ037785.1:29383803-29471303 GCA_964035525.1 Porites cylindrica
TCAAGAAATGTTGACAGAACTATTCAGTCACAAAGCACAGGGGTTAAAGCTCATTCGGCTAAGATCACAAATAGTAGATAAATTTAAATATCCCATTTGGGAAGCATCCATAAATTTCATATAGCTTTGAAATGCTGGGTTGGTATGTTCAGACAGAGGGACTAATTAAACCAAAGGTAAGACATTTCATACCATCGGAGCTCCAATCTTTTATTCATATGATACACTAGCTATACATTACACACTGATGTTCGGATACTACATCAGAGGAATGAAAATAATTTTATTGATGGGTGCCGAATTTTAAAACTCCTGTACTAAACAAACAGGATTGAACTTCAACATTCCTGAAACATGACGCACACGAACCGGTCGGTATGAAGACAGGTTATACACTTTCTCAGTCTTTCTTTGTTTCAAATACTCGCTTCCGATCCAGCAGTGATCTAACTTTGTAGAAGTTGAGATAATTTGTTTCACAACTGAATCGCACATAATTACCTTGATGGAGTCACTTTATTTGTTTTGCAAAACATATAAAAGCAGACTCCACTGACAAAATGCATGTTTAAAATCCACTGAATATATGCCCGTCAGCTAGTCAGTTTTCATGAAACGACCTAACTGAACACTTGGCCGTTTTTCAGATGCTTACGCAAAGTTCCGTTTCAGATCTGCATTTTATGACTTTCATTTAAACTAAGTCTTTTTCCCCAGGTATTCTTCAGCGGGGGAAATAAGAATCATTACAATAATATTAGTCAGGGCCGCTACACTCCCGACCTATCCAATCGAACAGTTCGGCAATCGAACCCAATCGAACACCAATCGTTCGATTGCTGAACTGAATCGAACATAATCGAATTCACAATAAAATTTTGCCAATCGAACACAATCGAACGTTCGATTACCGAACGATTGGTATAATCGAACGTTCGATTAACGGACGCCGCATCGCATGATAAGCACGTGGTATTGGAAAATTCCGAAGGTGAAAGTGAAATCACCGCTAACTCCCTTCCCTTTTTACGCGGCTTTTGCTGAGCACTGAAACCCAGGACTGAAATGTCTGAAATGTCAAACACGGAGGAGAGGGAGGACACTGCATGTATTGAAATTACGTGCATGAGTGTAAAAGGTTACCAAGAATGTAATTTTACTGTTGATGTGGGAGAAGAATTCTTTATCTTTAAGAAGATTGGCTCTAAGGGAAGAGCATTCAAGGTTACCAACACTAAAGGGCAGTTAGGACATCTTGAGCGGACGTTGGTCTCACCACTTTGGCCCTTTAAGGACGGGATGAAATGGTGAGTTATGATCCCACTTACGGGCACTTATGCTAAACGGATTTTGTTTTCACCGGGTTTTAAGGAGAAAATGGCCGTGTTTTCAGGAGCGATTTTTCAAGTCGCTTAGCGACTTTCAACCGGAAATCTCGTGAAAACAGTTACTTTTCCGACTCGCTTAGGAATTCTCATTAAATTTACGCCACCAAACAGTTGGCAATTAACTTCTGCCAATTAGGATGCCCTTGTGGTCAAACATTTGACCAATGTTGTCAAATCGGAAAAAGAACACGCGTTCTATTTTTGCGCCTCGTCCAGGGCGAACAGTGGTGTTCGTGTCCAGCGGAAATGCCACGAGGGATAACAGAAACTTCCCCCGGGAATAACAGGAGAATTGTTTTCCTTTTTTTTTCAGCAAAGTTATTGGAACATTGACATTCTTGCAGTATGATGTTCAGTTCCTGTTTATTCAATAAAAGCTGACAATGATTAAATATTCCACGTGTTTTACTCAGTTTGAGGCGTCAAGAGACAATTGCATTGGATTAGTTCGATTTTGTTCGATTATATTGGTTCGATTGGTTCGAAAATCGAACTCACAGCAAAATAGGTGTTCGATTTTGTTCGATTGCCGAACCCAATCGAACGATTGGAGTTCGATTGGGTTCGATTGGTTTTTTGTTCGGTTTTGTTCGATTGGATAGGTCGGGTACACTGGAACTGAACCGGTATTCATGCTTTTTGTAGAAGACTTTTATCATACTATTACCAAGTTACCCTCTCAGAGTTATGAAGCCAAATTAATAGAATGCTGGTCTTGGATAATGAGAGACTGGAGCTTACAAATAAAGCCGAGAGACTCAGTCATACTAGCCAAAACGTACAATACGATCCAAAACGTTTGTAATAAATTAAACCTAATCCTCGATTAAAACCGACTAGCAGTGGGATGGTGGTAACCTACCTTCGCGTAACAAGGTCACCATACCGCCGACGGACCTAGGGACAATATCGATTGATGTTCAGTCTCTATATCTATCTAGCTAGCATTTAAGGTATCAGCCACCCTTCAGGACAGTCCGCGCGCGGATCGCTGTAGCGTTAGTTGTTTTTATAAAAACCCCTATAAACCATATATTTTTTAAAAGCTTAATAATTCCAGATTATGGATTTGAACTAAGAAAAACGATTTACTTAAATGTGTTTCGAAATTGGAACGCTTTGTGTAAAAGTACACGTCTCTATAAATCATGTTCCACTCTAGCCTCCCACGCAGGCGTTTTTAGGGGAGCTCGTATTTCTTCCCAGCTCCCCTAAAAACGCCTGCGTGGGAGGCTAGTTCCACTCCCGCCGGAAATAAACAGAAGAAAACAATTGACACCGCATTCGCTTCTCAACACGTTCCACTAAAAAACCGTGTCTCAGATTTTTGACAAGTGCGTTTGTTTTTCTTTTATTAGCAAATGAAGTTCGGGAAGGCAATTAGTCAACACTCTCTGTGTAAAAAAAGCTCTAGCTTTAAAATGAAAAGGAGTATTAAAATTCGCAGACACGGTTTTGTAGAAGAGATATATGGCATCACTCTGGCCAAATTTTAGCCAAATTGATTGAAAGGCTGCCGACTTGGAGTTCAAAACGTACGAGTCGATCAGGAAAATTTGCGTTCGGAGATAAAATAGAAAATACATTTTTGGCGGCATCCTACCTGGAATGAGATTATAACACCTAAATGTTTATTCTGATTGATATCAGAGAGGGATGAATTTTCTCTAACAATAGGACTTTGACAGGTAACATGTAACAGGAACAAACTTTTTATTGCTATCAACATCTTCAAGTGAACAGTTTAATTCTCCGTTGGAAAACTTCCACTCTTTTACACCACGAGAAGCACGGTTTAATTCTTTCTCGAGCGCCAGGCCAAGGAAACTAAAAAACTTTGAAGCCGCCGAATGCCCACCACCGATTGCTCGAAGGCCAAGAACTGAGGCCCGGTTTATTTCAAACGCTCTGCCCTTCTCGGAAGAATTAAAAACAGAATTTGTCTTGTGCGCCGGCCAGCTTTCATTCTCGCACTGGATTCTCCAGGTAGAACCAAATCCATCCTTAGTTGCTACATTTTCCGTGACTTGGACTCTTCCCTAGGCAAAATCGACAAGATACAGACTCGTCCAGTTTCTCAAGCAGCTTTTCGCTCAATACGATAGCTCGACCGCTTATTGTTTTCCACGTTCCATCAGCAGATGGGGTCGATGAGCTTAATTGGCTTTCTTCATCTGGTTCTTCAAGCTGGATTTTGGAGCGGCTTGCACTCTCAGCAACTGCAGCATTTTCGCTTTTCTGAATATCCAACTCCTCGAGCCACTTCTCTTGCTGATAAAATGAGCCTTTGTCGCTCTCTGCCTATTTTGCGGCCCATTCTTTGTCAAACTCGCTCTTCGATGTCTTTTTCGCTCTCGGTTTCGATAACGAAAACGGACACGACCTTTTTTTTTTGACGGCATTTTCACCGAAGCAAACGCTAAATATCCACGGAGAATACTAAAGGCTATAAACAACGCGAAGACAATTCGCACGTGTTGTGTCGAAGCACGCACTCGGTAACGTTACTAGTTCACAGGCAAGTTAATTGATATATGACACGGGTATGACAGATCTTGTTAACGATCAATTAAGATAATTAACGAGAAAAAATCTTTTACCCCCGATATCTTTCGACAGAAATAATATTTTCTTCTGATTTTTTTTTTAAAAGAAAGCTCTCAAGCATATCTATTTGAAAACGTTGAAACCTCAAATATGGAAAAATGGCAATTTTAAGGGTGGCTGATACCTTAACAATTTAAATTGGTCATCATTAATTTTCTTTCATTTTTTTCCAAGGGAAATTCCAATTTAAAGATGAACCCTCTACTCTGGGCTTTACTCTTACTTCTGGCAAAAACAGGCAAGTCTGCTTACCGGGTTACTTTAATGAGTTTATTCAATTCGGCTGGCTGTGAGGAAATTACATTGTATATTTTCTGATATATTTTGATTGTTAACCCAGATGTGCTAGCGCAAAGTTGCAAGGAAGGCTCAGTGGTAAATGATCATTTTGGTCAGCGACGTGTGTGTCGTGGCGGGAAACTGGGGAATCCTTGTCGAGTTCGACGAGAATGGAATGGGATGCTCCCTGGAGAGAGGTCTGTTATAATAACGCCTGAATTGAGAGCAAAGTTTCAGTATGACTGCCTAGCGCAGGACATAAGTATAAGTGCAAAATAGAGCTAATTAAAAACACCCCAACCGAATGGTGCTGAGTTAGGCTTTATATGCTTGTGTAACTATGAACACAACTATTTCTGAGTAAGCGCATTATCAGTTTTGCTCTTCTAGGATCTTCTAGTTCCGTGCGTAATAAATCTGATAAATTCACGACTCGTTCAGGCGTCAATTAAGCTGGCCTGCAATCAGATAATTCCCTTATTTACCAGAGATAGCAGGTAAGACGTCGAAGTAAGTACGCATCCCGTCTTGGTACGCTAATGCGCAGAAATTATAGCCATCGAAACCGCAGGCTTGAGTCCCCTCGCAAGACATGTAGCCTGTTTTACCAGACCCCTCCTCCCCTCTAATTTTTACTAAGAGGGGGTGGGGGGAGGGTCTGTACACAGGTTACAAGACACGCCATAGTCTTAGATCAGTCTGTATTCTACGCCGTGGCTTACGAATTCTTGGTTTCCGGATTCCTTGAGCTGAATTCTGGATACCTGAGTCCAGGAAATCCAGATTTTGAAAGCAATAATAACCCGTATTGCCTTACATGGGGCGATGCACTAAGCCATGACCGGTTTCGCCTCGTAGAAAAGTCATTACAATAGACCTTTTTCAACCCGTATAGGAGGCATCGCGCACGAAATGCTATAGGTCATTTCCGAGTTCCCCCGGGTCTTTGTATCAAAACGAGGTTAAGTGTTCAGCCTTTGATATGGAAATGATTTTTCATTCTCATGTAAGTAAAACTCATTTTCACAAGGAAGGTTGTGCACTTAGCCTCATTTTGAAAGTGGGGGTTTTTGGAACTCGGAAGTGACCTATTAGCTAGTTTTAACTATTCCAGCGACAACTTTTAAGTTCAGTGATATATTAAGCAACATTTATATTATTACATTCCTACCATGACAGCTCACTACTTATTGATAAAAAAGTTACTAGTTAAGAATTGCAGGTTGAAATGTTCAAGACAAAGAGAGTAACTGAAAAGAACCGTAATAAATCATCTTTTCAGTCAAAACTGTTCACTGATTAAAGTTGCCCTCCATACATGCTTAAGCTTGCTTACGACAAAATAAGATGCATAACTTGATTTGATATATATATATTGAAACAATGCAATTGTTTCTTGATCCACCAGGTACCGCTTTATTCGCGCAATCAAGAAAGCATCCCAACGCCAAGATTATAAGAATCTTATTACCAAGCATTCTAAGCAGTTTAACAATATACATAACGCCAGGCAATTTCTGGCCTGGCACAGATGGTACTTACTGCACATTGAGAACATATTACGTAAAGTGGATCCAATAGTGACGGTACCATATTGGGACTGGAGTTTATGGTCTGGAGCACCCTGGCTGGATCAGGTGATTATTATGCGTTATGTTCAGTTGGGGACATTACGAGCGCTCCATGTCAGCTAATCCGGATTCCGGAATCCGAAATACTGGGCTTTGGAATCCGTACTTCAGCTCGAAGGATCCAGAATCCCGCTAACGATTAGAACAGGGGCACTCAACATCTGTTTTCTTAAAGCAAAAATATTGCCTTGAACTTTCTATTACTTGAGAACGGCTAAAAAATTCTTGATGACCTTTCCATTCATGTACAATTTTCGAGGCTTATCTTAGTAAATTCTATTCGATTTTCTGAAGTTTAATTTTTCAAATTTCACTGCCCAGGTTAGGCACTTTATCGTAGAAAAAAGGAAAACTAAAATTTTCGGATTCAAAAATGTGATGGAGGAAGGAAACAGAAAAATTTTCACTTTATTTCGTGATACGTTAAATTGTGTCTAAAATATTCTGGAAAATAATACTCCAAAGCCCTTTTAATTTCGAAAGGACTCAAGTTCCCCTTTATAGGATGACCGAAGAGATACAAATTTTATAGCGCCGCTTGGAACGCATTTCTAGAGATCTAAAAGTAGTCTGGATAGCCTAAAAAGTGTTTTAAGTGTATTTAGGAGGAAACTGTCGTTGGGTGCGCCTGTTGGAAGCCTAAACTGACAAGCTTAATGAATCGGGAATCCAGAATCCAAGACTGTCTTGGGTTACCATACATCAGTAGGGTGATTCACGAGACTGAGTCACTTGCTTTCCTGCGCTTCTTTTCTCATCGAAAGGAGACGCCCCGCTCCAGTATGTCAAGATGGCTGGTTAGTATTGCCTTATAAATTTTGCAAAGCCAACATGCAGCAAATTTCATCGAAAAAGCGTTGTCATGATTCAAAAAGGACGTGACCTGGCCGGCTTAGACCCACCTTATCCCAATCATGATTAATGATTTTATACTTCTTTCTTAATTATAATTTAATTTTATAAAGAATTGACAGAAACCGCGAAGTCTTTCCTTGTTCACACCCACGGAACCTCTATAAGCTCCGTATTTTATGCAATTTAATCCATTTTAATTCTTTGGTTATTTATACAGGATGAATAATATAAGCTGTTGTTGTTAGAAAGTCTGTGCATTATCTTAAAGCTCCTTTTATTATGGCTAGTTGTAAAGGGATCCTTCTTTCTCCACTAGGAGTAACTAGGAAATACGAGATGTCTAGCACAGATTAAGGTCCTTTTGCATGTGCACAAGAAGTCAATCCGTCCACATCTTGAATGTTGCAAAATTAATATGAGTAGCTTTTAACTCACTTTTTCAGATCATGAGCTTTTGGAGTAATGCACCATGGGGATTTGGTAGTAATGGCGGCAGAGATGGTTGCGTGTACAACGGACCTTTTGGAAAAAACAAATGGTCACTAACTAACGGAGAATGTCTCAAGAGGGGCTTCAATGGTAAGATCTTACAAACACTCTCACAGAGAAATCAATCAAGATGCTGATCGATGCTGAGGTCTCCATCCTCAATGATGCATCAGTCAATTCCAGCTGTGCCCAGCCCCCCTCTCGGGCTGACCCCCGGGCATTAGCATTTTTTTTGCCTTGGATGGCAAATTCCTGGCCGTGGGAGTGGGGACTCTTGAGCTGTTAAATCTCCCGGGGTGGGGACGAAAAAAGAGAGCAAATGCCCTGTCCTCCGTCACCACTTCAACATTTTTCAGTGATTACACGGTCAAATAGTGCCGTTTTAAACATTTCAATGTGCGATTTTTTTGTTTCAAGTAACGTCTTCCTTTGTAATAGCGCTAGGATTCTAATTAAGACTTCACGCCGCGATGACATGTGGCTTAAAGTTTTTTGATATAAAATTATTGACATTAAAATTGATAGAGCGTTGTAAAGTTATATGTTATGAATAGTTTTATAAATATGAAAGGATCTTCTTCAAATAAAATCAACAGAAATTTGATTCACTAACCAAAAAAAGTTGATTCACGTCGATAGCTCCGGAGTTTCGCTATGTAATTCTGGCTTGATAAGCAATGAAATGCATGCATATAATCGAGAACATGCGCGGCTGGAATTGACTGATGCATTACAGTTCATCAGGGCTATAATGAATTACAATGAATTATTAATTCATTTACTTTACAGGACAAAATTAAGTTTGGGTTGATACTTACATACACTAATTTACCGGTGGCTTTTCCTATTGTAGGCAATCCACCAGACTGCATCGCGGTTCACAAATGCCTACGAATCTTTTCGCACAAGTTCGCCGAATTTGAGTCGACACTCCGCGATACCTTACACAACAATATGCACTGCAGAATTGGCGGGAAAGGCGGCACAATGTGTTCCAAGCAATCAGCTAATGCCCCAGAATTCCTTCTTCACCACGCATTTACTGACAAGCTCTGGGCTGACTGGCAAAAGAAAGAGACCCGCTATAAAAACGCTTACTTTCGTGGGAATATCTATTTATATGGAATCACCCCCCGAATGAGGCCTCAGAATCTTTTGGATCTGTCCAAACAACCCGGGGGAGTTTGCGTAATCTACGATGACCCACCCCACGAGAACTATAAGCTTTGTCATGATAACCTGGCCAAATTGACGTTAGCAGAGATCGACACCATTCCAAGACAGAAGTTCACCCGCCTCAGCAGTCTTGAGTTTGATTTGTTCATGGTTAAGAAGAAAGGGAAAGCTAGGGCGATTAAAGAATTGGAAAGTTTGGGGCCCAAGAGTGTCTTGTCCAAAAGTGTGAAGCTGAACTTTCAAGATAACAAACTAGGCTTCAAAGTGGACGACGTAAAAGAAGCGATTGAGAGAAAAAGGAAGAAAAAGCGAGAAGAAGTAATAGGTTTTTCTACAATGTAAGAAACTAGGAGAACAAATTGCAATAGAAGAGTAACTAGTTATACTCACCCTTTCTATGTAAAACATCAAGTGTCAACGGTTAAATTCGAGTTAAATGCCATAGCTTATGTTACAAAACGTAGTACAGCTTGCGCTATCTTCTTAAACCTTTTTTTAGCACACACTTAATAAATACAACTTGAGAATCTGTGGCAAATATCGTCGGAATTAGTAGATCTTGTTTATGTTCACGGTCTGCAAATTTACTTCGCTTAATCCTTAATCGCTTTTACGAAAAAAAATTTGGGCCTACATGTTGATTCCCATCTCGCCATTATTGCAAAAGTGGTAGCCAATCTCCAATGGATTCTGTTAAAATAGTAATTAGAGCTAAAAACATCGTAAGTGTATTTCTTTATGAGTCAGTAACAGAATAGTCTAAAAAAAAATCTAGTACTGTTAAAACAATCAGGGTAAAACTGAATAAATTTTGCTATGATTACCTAAGTCGTATATTTAAATCAAACACAGAAGGACGAGCAGGCCGGGCGCGAAAGCAGTTCTCAAGTTGTCTTTTAATTTTTTTAACCTAGTACTCATTCTCTCCTGCCCAGACTCCTTGCCTAGGCACTGTCGGTGACCAGTAAAGGAAGCTCCGCAATCTCATATCCAGAGTCTTCTGGCTTAGTTTTGACCCGCTGACAAAAAAGGCCGGAAGACTCTGGGTACGAGATTGGAAGCTCTGCGACGAAATGACGACGAAAGGACTGTAGGGTAAACTACACGTGCCATGCCACTACCCATCCCCACAAATCCCCACCCACACACCACCCCACCACTCCAGCTCACTTTCTAACCTCTCCTTAGGCCCATAACCAGGCCCCTTCTGTCAGCTCCCTAATCCTGTCTGTAATTCCCATTTCTTTCTCTGTTTCTTCCTTATTTTGAATATTTCTCTTTGTTTCATTGTTTTTTTAGTTAAAGAGATTGAACAATATGCAAGGAAAACTTTGACCACGCTAAGGAGGACGGAATTTGGTGTAAAGTTCGTTCTTGAAAACACGCTACTTAAAAGGAAAACAAATATAAACGAAGAGGAAAACAATCTGCGTAATTTTCAAGTGTAGTGAAATGACCATGAATATTCGTAGATATATTTTACAACAGTCGACAGCAAAACAGACACAAGTGTATGGAGAGCGCGCGCTTCTAATTAATCAACATGTACAGCCCGGCTGGTACCACTAACAAACAAAGAGTGCAAACGTGCCTTCCTTTCCTACCTAGCCTGCGTAGCTGCCGGAATTAGCAGGGGAGTGCAGTAGTTTTGGGCGGCGGAGCCGCTCCCGACACTCCATCGCGGCTTCATCGCTATCGCTTCACGTAGCGGCTCCGCCGCCAAGAACTAACCCCGGGCACAACAATCCCGCCAGCTACGCACGCTATCTTTTCCAGCCTCCTTTCGCTAAACACGTTTAGCGAAAGGTTGAAAAATCTGATAAAGTAGCAAACCTGTGATTCTCGGGTATATAAAACTATATGAATTTATTGGTTTTTGTTGCGAAAGCGCTTTTAAAGCGGTGTATTCTCAGCAACGTGAAGTAATTTGAAGAAGACTGGATATAACAAAACAATCATTTACTAAATTTGATACTAAATCCCCTCTCCCTATATTTTGATATCTGCATTTCTCATCAACCTCAGCTAAAAAGAAGCTAAAATCAAGGGAAAACTATTTAGCTATGTGAAACACGCACATGCTAATTGTTAGGCAAAGCAACTCCTACAGGTCTCCTAGTGAAAGAGAGTGCATTTTCCTGGCGATGTTATAGAACATTAACCAAGAGCCATGTAATAGGACTCTGTCCTATTATGGTTCTTGATTTTTAACTATTTTAATCGCACAGGAAAACCTATTTATTTATTTCAGTTTAAAAGCAACAGAAGAAAATGTAGAGGGCCAACATTTTTTACTTTATCCATAAAACTGCTTAGCTTTCATGTTTCTTTGCTGGATTTACTGTACTGAATTTATTCATAGTTGAAAGTGACTAGACTTGCTACAAGCTAAGTCGACCTCATGAGTTTCTTAGCGAGCGGAGCGAGCTTTTTAGGCCGCAAATTCGTCCCGCGCCATATTAAATCGGACGAAGGACTTTTTTGAAAGTCTACCTGACAAGACTGTAATATATTTTCAATTCGCTTGATTTCTGGTGTTACAATGGCCATTTTGTTGACTACCCGGGGTTGACTAGCGTACAAAAGCATTCGTGGTTGGCGACCCTACATTAACGAAAAGTATACAGCTTTCCCGAGTTTTCTTTTTGGAAAACGTTTAAAAAGTCAAACAGTGAAAACTGAACTTTAATTACTTGATTTACGATTGTTTTTCATTAAACTTCCTCTTTCTTAGCGGTAAGACAACCTTTGATTGAAATGTTATTGTCCACCTGTCGGCCAGAGCTGAAGAAACAGACGAAGTTGTATAATCAAGTGTCATCGCAGTTAATGGAACAAAATACGAAAATTAAGACGTCTAATTAATTTGACAAAAGGTGTATGATATGTGCGAGTTAATGTTTACCTAGCACTGAGATAATTTTCTTTACAGTGTTAGAAGTTAAATACTGTTTATTTAGGAAGTCAAACATGTTACTTTTTCCTTGTTAGCAGTACTTCACCTACTAGACGCATCGCTCTGGTGATAGTTAAACACGTGTGATGCTGCTTCTCTAGCTGCGCTTTGTTATCTGCGTGGAAGAACAGGTCAACATTATACACTGCGTGACCCAAAAAATCAGTGTAAGCCTAAAAACTGAATGTTTACTAGTTGTCGAGATCTTCGCGGCAATCCACCCGGAAGAGTATGTCGCGCGCTCCATTGAATATCTTTATAATTAGTTAACTTGATTTCCCATTTGCAAAAAATATATATATACAGATATACGCAATCTTAAATAAAAAAGTCGATACTCATCGTGATAAATGAATAAATACATTTTCAAAAAGAAAACTGAAATAAGTGACTAAAAAGTTCATGGGCATCTCTTTTTGATTTGAGTTAAATAAATGCTCGGCGTGTAAGTATGTTTGTTGTAAAACACATGTAATTTGAATAAAAATGAGACGACCTCGCGTAGATATGTTCTTTGTAAAAAGATTCAAGGGTAAACTTGTTTTATCAAAAAGGTTCTTTTTTATCCTTTTTAGTCCCGTATCAGTTATTGCATGGCACGATTTTTTCGAATACACATCTACCATGTTAAAAAATTTAAACGCAACTCATTTGGAAATATTAAAAACTGAATTAAAATAAAGTAAAAGTTCTTACCACGAGGCTATAAGTTATAAGCCGTAAAGACAGGTTATGGTAACTTTCAATAGCGGTGCATAGTCTGATTTATCAGATCTTCCTGAATTTATCGCAGCTTTTTGAAGTTACAGTTTTTTAAAAACATATATCTTCCTTAGTTATAGGATTAAAATACAATAATATCTTCCTGAGAGGGAAATATTTTCGTTCGTGACCAAAATTTGGCAACGAGATTGGAGGCTCTGCGAGGAAATGACAATCAAAGGTTTGTGGGGTAAACTACCTTGCCACTATCCGTCCCCACCACTCTAGCTCAATATCTTCTATCTCCGTCAGCTCCCTACTCCTGTCTGTGCTTACAACACGGTTTATTTCATTTTAGGATTTTATTTGTTTCTCGGAGATACTAGCCTAGTTTTGGCTACTCTGAAATTCGAGATGAAATAAAGTTTTATGTATGTATGTATGTATGTATGTATGTATGTATGTATGTATGTATGTATGTATGTATGTATGTATGTATGTATGTATGTATGTATGTATGTATGTGTGTATGTGTGTGTGTGTGTATGTATGTATGTATGTATGCCTGTATGTACAATTGCCCAATTCCCCTTTGCTTCTTTTCCTGTTTCTTCCTCATTTTGAAAATTTCTCTTTGTTTCATTGATTTTTAGTTAAAAAGATTGAACAATATGCAAGGAAAGGTCTGACCATGCTAAGAAAGACTGAATTTGGTGGAAGTCTGTTCTTTAAAACACGCTACTTAAAAGGAGAACAAAATTAAACGAAAAGGAAAACAATAACTGCGTAATTTTCAAGTGTAGTGAAATGACCATGAATATTCGTAGATATATTTTTCAACAGTGGAAAGCAAAAAATGCATAGGGAGCGCGCACTTCTAATTAATCCACATGCACAGCGCCGCTGGCACTATGCTAAAAAACAGAAAGTGAAAACGCGCCTTCTTTCCTAGCCTGCGGGCGGGATTAGCAGGCGCGGAGTGTAGTAGTCTTTGGCGGCGGAGCCGCTCGCAAAAATCCCTCGCGGCGCCGCCGCCAAGAATCGAGCACAACAATCCCGCCAGCTACGCAGGCTATCCTTTCAAGCCTCCTTTCGCTAAACAGCTAGGTTTACCGAAAGGTTAATATAAAATCTCATAAAGTAGCAAACCTGTGATTAAAAGCGGTGTATTCTGAGCAACGTATAGTAATTTGAAGAGGACTGGATATAGCAAAAAAATCATTTACTGAATCATTTCTCCCTATGTTTTGATATCTGTAATTCTCTTCAACCTCAGCTTATTTCCCTTGTTCAAAATGAATTTGCAGTAAGAAATTCTAAAAATGTTCAGTAGCCAGTATTTACATAAAGGACACAGAATGCCCCAAGACATTATTATCGTTGAAAGAATTCCAAAGTCAGAGAATAAATTTTACATTCCAATACTTTGTTCGAACTGCTGGAGCTTCATGTAAAGGAATAACTTGAGACCTGCATATACGCATATTTGGACATATTCCTTTGACAGACAGTAAAATAAGTATATTTTTGATTGAGTTCGCCCGGAAGAAGCTAAAATCAAGAGAAAACTGTTTAGCTGCGTAAAACCCACGCGGCAAAGCAACTCCTATACTATCTTCTAGTAAAAGGAAGTGCATTCTCCTGGCGATGTTATAGAACTTAACCACTAACGCTGTCTCCGCAGACTGAAAATGTCTTTACTTTTCATAGTACAAAGCAAACGAAGTGACACAAATCTGATAGATTTCATCGCACAGGAAAACCTATTTATTTATTTCAGTCGGTTTTAAGCAACAGAAGAAAATGTAGAGGGCCAAGATTTTTTACTTTATTCATAAAACTGCTTAGCTTTCATGTTTCTTTGCTGGATTTACTGTACTGAATTTATTTATAGTCGAAAGTGACTAGAGGTGCTACAAGTCAACCTCATGAGTTTCGAGCGGAGCGAGCTTTTTAGGCCGCGAATTCGTTCCCCGCCATATTAAATCCGACGAAGGACTTTTTTGAAAGTCTACCTGACAAGACTGTAATAAATATATTTTCAATTGGCTTGATTTCTGGTGTTACAATGGCCATTATTCAGATTATTGTTGAAATAAATGATAAAGTTAACTGCACACTGTTGTTGACTACCCGGGGTTGACTAGCGTGCAAAGGCATTCCGGTTGGCGATCCGACACTAACGAAATTTGCTCCGCAAAACCTATCGCTGAGGAGAGAAGAGATTGTTCAAAAGTATACAGCTTTCCTGAGTTTTCTTTTTGGAAAACGTTTAAAAAGTCAAACAGTGAGAACTGAACTTTACTTGATTTAAGATTGTTTTTCGCTAAACTTCCTCTTTTATAGTAGTAAGACAACCTTTGAATGAAATGTTGTTGTTGTCTACCAGTCGGCCAGACCCGAAGAAACAGACGAAGTTGTATAATCAAGTGTCATCGCAGTTAATGGAACAAAATACGAAAATAAAGACGTCTAATTAATTTGACAAAAGGTGTATGATATTTGCAAGTTAATATTTACCTAGCACTGACATAATTTTCTTTACAGTGTTAGAAGTTAAATACTGTTTATTTAGGAAGTCCAACATGTTACTTTTTCCTTGTTACCAGTACTTCACCTAGACGCATCGCTAGCTCTGGTGATAGCGGTGAAACACGTGTGATGCTGTTTCTCTTCGCTTTGTTATCTGCGTGGAAGAATATTATATATACACTGCGTGACCCAACAAATCAGTGTAAGCTTAAAAACTGAATGTTTACTAGTTGTCGAGATCTTCGCGTGATTCGCGGCAATCCACCCGGAAGAGCATGTCTCGCGCTCCAAATATTTTCATTTAACTTCTATTGCCCATTTGCAAAAAATATATATGTACAGATATAAACAATCTTAAATATGAAGTCGATACTCAGCGTGATAAATGAATAAATGCATTTTTAAAAAGAAAACTGAAATAAGTGACTAAAAAGTTCATGGGCATCTCTTTTTGATTTGAGTTAAATAAATGCTCGCGTGTAAGTATCGTTTATTTTGTTGTCAAACACTTGTAATATCTTCCTGAGAGGGAAATATTTTCGTTCGTGACTAAAATTTCCCCTTGATCGGTTTGGCACCGTAATCATTTGTATCCCTTGAACAAAAGCTTGATATAAGTCAACAACTCGTTTGGATTACGATCTGTCTTCCTCTGTCAACTGGCAAACATGTTCACGAGTCAGTGGTAACAAGTTTCACTTTAAGTGCGTTGACAAACAGTCATCCAATAAACTCAGAAACGTTTTCCCTCTTTGAGTCAGTTGGCGTTCAGCTTCTACAAAGGTCTGAGAAAGCAACTAATCAAAGACAAGAAAACCCTCCTCGTTTGTAATCCCGCGAGCATGAAGTTTGCAGCAGTGGTCTTGTTTCTGGTGGTATGTTTGGGTGTTGGCGTCCATTCTACAAGCAAACAGCTGACGCTTAATGGAAAAGCTCACATTCAGTTTTTCGGACCGAGAGACGAAATATGGAACGGTTTATCGCACGGTAAAAACAATCATAACATCTAACAAATGATTTTTAAGTATTTTCATAAGCATTCCTGGAACTAAACGTAGTAGTCTTCAATTCTCAATTGTTACATTTGCGATCGCATGCGATAGAAATGAGGTCACAATTCACCAAAAACACAAAACACAAAATTTAAACATGGATACGGCGAATATCATCAGAAAATTACCTTTTTGCTTTTCGGCCTTAAAATCAAGCATACAGTTTAGGGCAGTAAGACTGGGATATACAATTCATTTTTGTGGTGTAGTCATGAGACAAGGAGATACTCACACTTTCATTGCTTTCTACATAATGTCCTTTATTAACTGAACCACTATCTTTATAGTACAAATCATAATCTACTTTCACTTAGTATCAGTACTTTTACATAGGTGCTGTATTACTTTAATATCACTTAGTACACGTAGTTTCACCGATGTTGGTAATAGTACATAATCGTTACTATGGTAATCAATACATTACAATTTTCTTAATTCTGGAAAATTAATATACATTTTCTCTTTCTCAAGGCAACCGGTATCCCATCATTAACAGTGGTGACATCATTGCATTACGATCGGCGTACAATTCAGGAAGTTACCTTAAGTACTGGCTGTATTGTCACACATCTTACTGTTTCTTTACTTCCGGCCCAAGCAAAGTGATGACCTCATCTAAATGGTCCTCCTTGAATAGTTACGCCAAGTTTAAGATCACTGCAAAAGGGAAGATGGATGGTCAGCCCATCAGCAGTGGTGATACAGTGGTGCTGAGCTCGTATAAGTTAGGCTCTAAATATTGGTTGAGATGTTGGGTATCCACCAGTTGGTTATGTCGATTCCAAGCGTAAGTACTATTTCATGATTCTACTGACCCATGTAAAAATTTACGGTAAAATTAGAACTGACATAACTGAGGAAAGAGAAAAGACAACACTGAATGCCAAATACGTTGGGAACAACAAAAATTGCTGACCCGGCTCTCTTTTAACTTGTAACAAAAAATGCAGACGCTACAAAATACGGTTTTTAAACGTTCAAGAAACTTGGCAATTTGGCACCACTATTATAACAGGCAAGCCTCTTTGGTTGACCACTGTCAGTGTTGTAGTGTACGCAGATATCAATTTTTTAATGTCTCTTACTGTTACAGAATTAAAAGCAAGATCGTGCCAAACGACTGGTTATACCACGGCTGGGCCACCTTCCAGATCTACTCCAGGTACGCTGCCGAGGGAACTCCTATACAGTACCGTGACATTGTGGCGTTCAAATATCCGATCGGAGGCTACACTGCCTGGTTGTACCACTATTCTGGCCGCTTTTACTCTCGGGGCTGCAGCTACTACAACAAAGCAGCATGCGCAGCTGAAAACACTACTACTGGCTTCAGGATCTTTAAGAAGCTGTGAAGCGATCATGTTGTGACTAAACTGTAAAACAAACTTGCAACAATTCGATGATTGAAAGCGTCTGTAAAATTCAGTAACAATGATCAAACTTGACAGTACTTTTTGGCATGTTTGGTAAAGAAGAAAACAAAACAAGACAAACAATAAACGCGATGTGGAAACCGGCCTAGTTGTGACAAGCTGAAACTTGTTTCTACTTAAATAATCCTTTTACGAGCTTTCAGCCATGGTTTTATTGCATGTTAAACTGTGCCTTAAACATTACTCGTCAATAAAGGCGTTCTAAACTGGAAAGAAATGTCTGGACTACCTTAATCATGAGCTGTCTTCTTAAAAATTAGGCGACAAGTGCGATTTCGGCAGAGCATAACTCTGATCATAAGAAGACAATGAACAAAATCAACACCACGAAAATAGTTTTTGTAATTCTAAGAAGCAACTGCGACCTTTAAACATCACCCCAAATATTAAACTGAACGTGTCTCTGTATTTTTAAAGACAGCTTTAACTGAGGAACCACTTTTGCACTCAAAATGGAGCGACTCTCAAACGGGAATGAGAAGAGAGGAAGTGAGAAATTTGTCTACTTTTTCGTTCGGCTGTCATTTCCTCATGAGAAGAAAAATCAGTGGGCCGTCTGAAACCTATACATTCTAAAAATTGTACAATACCACGACTGAAGGTTTCGAGAATTTAGACGTAGGTTCATTACACCGTGAAATGAAATAAGGTTGGCTTATCATCTGGTCGGAACACGGAAAACTGTTCCATTGGGGTCCTTTTGCTTTGATTATAATTTGTTCTCTTCACGTGAAGAAAGAAAGGTTCATCTTAGAAATGAGAGGGAAAAGAAGTGCCATCGGAAAGCTTCGCACTATAAAAATACGTAGAACGTGGGATCCAAACACAATAGGCATAGGCGTACGGGCCGGGGGGGCGAGGGGGGCTGCAGCCCCCCCAAACTTTGGGCAACTCAGATTTTTTGGGCAGCAAGAGAAAATTTGGGCAGAGCCAGTTTCTAAAGACGTTTCCGCGTCTACTTTATTATTATTTTGAAGAGATAAATATTTTCTATTTTAACCTGAAGTCGGCGTAATAATCCAGTTACATTCACACGAGACAGTGGTTGCTTAGCACGTGATGAGTTTCTGGTTATAAGGGAAGGGTATCATATGCGTTTTTTTTATGTTGGCTACTGTGCTGCACTGCACTAGCTGGAATGGGCTATTTCTAGTCGTGAATTGATTAGAATAAACTTCTGCGTAACTTTCTAGAATCACTTCCGCAGTTCCGCTCGTAGAACAGTGTATGGCAGATAGCTTCAGCAATGGGTCTGAAAGTGAAAAGTGCAGGGGCTGACTAATTCTCAGTTTGAATTACGAGAAGAATCTTAATTTTTTTAAAAAAAATCTATCGAGCGGTCTAAAAATTATTCATTAATTTGTTAAAGTAGACCGAAATGTTTGCAAAACCGCTAACAAGAGCGCCATGATACATACTAATCACATCCTTCTTTGTTCAGTAGCAATTGGTCAGAGCTATCTCCATGACCTTCCACACGATTTTTAAAAAGATTGAAACTACTATCAGGTGAAATTGCGTGTCAAAAGCGGTTCGTTTTCTTCAGATGACCGCCAAACATCAAGATCTTCCTTTTTTACCGTTTTTCTAACGATAAAAACTTCATTCCAAAATATCTCGATAACGTACTTACAGATTCCGTTTTAACTTCACGAACATCGAGGCGACTATTGGAAGAAAAACTTCCTGTGAACTATTTTGTTAGAACAGTTCCCAGTGAGAAAGATTGCTGCAAGTATAAAGGTAAGGGCGTCATTTTGTTGCTATGACAACTCCAATGTCATTGCAACCCTGATCATAACAAAATTTCATCTTTATTTGACACAACTGTGGTGGCAATTTTTCCAAATGTTTGTTTACGGCGACGCAGTTTATGCTCACACTTGGCAGGTATTGACCCTGAAAAACTGTATCGAGCCACTTTCATATGCCAGTACGGCCTATGTTGCTGCATCATATGGCCCTCGTTTCTTTTCGACCGTTTTGTAAAAAATTGGGCAACTTGCAAGAATTTTTTGGGCAAATGGTTTACCGCCCCCCCTGGCAAAAAAATGCCCGTACGCCTATGACAATAGGGCAATCTTTACTCAGGAACAGAGCTAAGCTACAGTAGAACCTCGATTTAACGAACATCTTTATTACGAATTCCTCGCTGAAACGAACCATATTCCTAGCCACAGTAATAGTAAAATATATGAAAAAGAACCTCGATGTAACGAAACCTCCTTTAGCGAACATTTTTTGTCAGTACCCTGGCCCTTCGTTATATCGAGTTTCCATTGCACTGTAACTCTCCAGACGAAAAATGACACCACCTAAAATAATGGCACTAACATTTATTTCTGTTTAAAATTAGGGGAATCATTCGAAAACTGTGCAAGTTCTTTAGGGCACGAGTTATTAGAAATCTAGTTTCTTTTCACAGCGTTAGTTAGAAGTGTATAAAAATGAAAGAAAAACATAGAGAAAATCGTCAGTTTGGAAATGTTGTCTCAATATATAGTTCCGCGCAACTGATTTATAATTTTTGTGGCAGTGAGTAACGAATTAAACGATACGATTTTGACCTTTAAATAATTTGGCAGGTTCAACCTTGGGAACTCAAGTAGAAAAAATTGTAATTTTTATCTCAGGAAGGGGGAAAATGCATGTCTGAATACATACCCACATTAATTCTTTTACATATTAATAAACTCTAAAAAAGTTTTCGACCAACAAACTACCTACCTAGTGAAGGGTTCGTGAAGTTTGAGTCTGCAGTTATTTCTTTATACACGCACATTCAAAAATCAATTCATAATTTTACATAAATATGTTCTAAAAAATTATTGCTAATTTCTCGTTCACTTAAATCTTAAAAAATCCATTCTTAATTAGCTTTTGCCATTCAGATCCGCCTGGAAATTCGTATGCATCTAAAGATTCCTTCCTCATTTCTGCACTATACCCTGGGTCCTGAGAAGAAAAACAATGCAAGTGATGCTTAAGAATAAGTAATGATTTTTTGTTATGTTGTTTTAATTTTGTTACTGTTAAAAAATTGAATAAATAAAGATCAATATATAACAATACGAAAACAAAAATCAAAAACTGACCATTGGAACTTTGTAAGCGCCATTCGCTACCACACAAGGATGGATAAAATGCTCATGAAGATGATCAGCAAATTCAGTTACCCTGCAGCAGAAGAAGAAGAACCAAAATGTGGTTGTAAATGCCTCTTCAGTTTTACGTTCAAACAATTTTTTTTACAGCAGAGATAAGCGTACTGCAACTTAAATTGACAAAAACCAGAACCCAGGTGTGGTATCAAGGTAGCCCTTCAATGAGTCGCAATTTATTCATACGTGTAATTTGTCTTATTTCTACAACTTAACTTTTGACCAAATTAAAGAAAACGAAAAACGGAATGGCTGACAAAAGGGTGATCAAAACAGGGTTTCGGAAAGTTCTTACTGACAGCCTCAGAGACGGTCAACGTGTCAATAGTAATCATCCAATCACCTTGATATTGAAGTCACAGGAACCCAAGTCTCGTCTGATCAGTATAAAAACTGCACCTGTTCAGAAAGGGCACAGCCTGCTTTCTTCTTACGTGGCAACAGGAAACCTAAAGCTCTTAGACTGACAATACAAACTAAAGAAAAAATATTTCATATGAAAATGTCTGGTATAATAACTCAAATACAAATTCTAACCTGTTTTCTAATGATGCTGAGACACAGATGTAGTCAAAGATTGAAATGTGTTGTATGTATTCACACAAACCAACACCACCACCATGAGGACACACAGGAACTGAAGTCAAGGAGAAAAAAAAATAAAATACAGAGAGGTTAGAGTTACTTACCATTGAACGATATTTAAAAAAAGACAGTGACATTTGTTTTGTTGATCTCAGTATTTTTTGCTCTGTACAGTATACTTTTTCTTGGGCTAAGGACAAGCAGTTTCAAGTGGTTGAAATGTGGCCACCAAAATGAAATGACTGCTTATGTTACTGGTCAAATTTGATTTCAGGTTAAATTTTTTTAACGTAGGTTGATTCTCAATTTCCTTTGTCTCCTAGCCCTAATTATTCATGATAGGGCTGGGAAACAAAGGAAATTGATAAAAATTAACCTGAAATCAAATTTGACCTGTAACACTTGCATTTAAGAAAAAGGAACGAACGAGCTGTACATGTATCATCTGTATTATTTCAGCAACGAATTTTACCTCCAAACTTAGCAGCCATCAGCAAGACTGCCAAGACTTCATTCAATCCACCCATTCGACAGCTGTCAATCTGGCAGAACTGAAATCCTTTAGCCTGGAATAACTGTTTAAATATGACCCTGTTTTGACAGTGTTCTCCCGTGGCAACACCAATACCATATGGCTCCAGCGCCTTGGAAATAGCAGCGTGACCTGTATAATGTTACTAAATGCAATTAACTGTTTAATAAGATTAGTTAAAAAGTGATTTAAAAGGTGCATAAAATGTAGCCTCCCACGAAGACGTTCTTAGGGGTTCTTCACGCGAACATTTATTCATGTATGGCATTTACAATATAACCATTAATAAAATGGGGAATAGTTCAGTTATCAAAATACACAAAGCCAGAAGAAAAGTGAAACTAATTTTTCAGCAACATTAAAGTGGTTTTATGAAACCCGTGAAACAGTACCAAACAGGACCAAATAGTTACAAGTAAACATAAGAAAACAATGATATTAGACCCTGATACTGTGTATTAGTCTACTATGTAAATCACTGGTTTGGTTAAATCACTCTAAGCCAAAATAATATCAGTGACTTCTCTCCACATTTCAGTTTTATTTGGCAGGTGCACTGTGGCAAAAAGATTCATGTGATTATCTTAGGAGTTAAAATCACCTAATGCGTCATCTGGAGAGGTTGGTTCTTCAATCCAGATTGGTTTAAACTTGGCCAACTGTTTCATGTAATCAATAGCTTCACTGACATCCCAGCGCTGGTTTGCATCCATTGCCTATGAAAATAATGTATGAATATAAGCACATGGATTCTAAAGCCTCCATACTAGTATTGGAAATAAGTTCTTTGTATGATGCACAATGTACATCAGATAACATGATTATTTTCTTAGCTGCATGATCTGCATATCACAAGATACACGCTTGAAACAGAAAGTGAGAGGCCCATCATTTGGAATACTTAAACAAAACCTTGTGGAGTCGAAGTAATGCAAGTCAAATCTTGTTTATAGACCCTAAGTCAAATTGGATCACTCCGACTCATTTCAGAATCATTGCTGAAGGTTCCCTTGGTATGAACCTTTCTCTAGGTTGAGAAAACTAGAAAAATATAACCAAATATATATAACAATGACTTGCTCTCCAATGTTTTTGATTTATTTAATTTCTCTAACACTTTATTTTAATCAACGCAGGCGATCTCTTCCCCTCAATGCTGACTCGTTTTCCTCCTTTTTTCTTGTTCCTTTGTATACTGTTTATAACCAAATATGATAAAATAATATTATAAGATGAGTAAAAGCATACTCAGAAAGAGGTTTTCGGAAAAAGATTGAAAATCGAATTAAACACTAGGGAAGATGGTGACGATAAAGGTGGATTTCTACTGACATGTATTGCACGCATACTTTGATTTTATTTATGGGTTGACGTATAAAGCTTTTCAAACTAGCAAAACTTGTGTCCAGGTCAGTGTGGTCCTCACCATAGCTGCCTGTACATGTGTCTCTTAAAACTTACCAAAAAATTATCCCATCCAATCTCCTCTCTAAATATAGCTGCTCTCCTAATGTCATCATTTACATCGGAACCAACTTTCATTTTAAATCTGTTGACAACAGCAAAAGTTACAACATATTATATATTTACTCCATCCATCCAACCACTGAAAAAAAAAGACACACACACTGACTACTTTAATATTTTTGTGATGTAAAAAGGAAGGGCCTTAGTGGAGAAGTAAATTTTCAGGTTGTAACCTCTTATTATTGTAGCTTTAAA
Source organism: Porites cylindrica (assembly GCA_964035525.1). Classification (NCBI taxonomy): domain Eukaryota; kingdom Metazoa; phylum Cnidaria; class Anthozoa; order Scleractinia; family Poritidae; genus Porites; species Porites cylindrica. The sequence continues at coordinate 29,406,904 of OZ037785.1, forward strand.
TTGAAAACTATCCAACAGTACATTATTCCTATACCTTACAGATGCACAATACCTACCCACACATGGTTGCTTAAATCTCTAACTACTAAGATTCCTTCATAATATTCATTTTATTATAATTTCATAATCAGCTTGTAAAATTAGATAAGTCCAACACATAGGGAAACATGATTGTTTGAAACAGATTGTTTAGAAAGTTTCCCTTGACTGGTAAAACAAACAAAGCCTAGCCCCTTAGAGGAATGATGAACCTCAGAGGTGACACACTTGAACAAACCTTGTCCAACCAGCTTTAAGATATTTTTGGCACAGCTCACGAAGCTGACTGTCTGTGTATCCAAGCCAACCGGCAGATGTTGTATAAGAAGGATACCCTTTGGAAATCATCTCTTGCTCTGAAAAAAATCGTAAATAACATGTTACAGTTGAACTTGAGCCTGTGCATGTCATTAAAAAAACTATACTCAAATCCTACTAATGTTCGGTATCATTTCCATTTCCACAAGCACATCAATCAAAATTATGTACTTTGCATTACATTTCTTGGTAAATTTAAGGCAATATGCATATGCTGACCTTGTTTTCAACAGCTCCCGTAAAATTTTCATCAAACTAATGAAAATGTGCCTCTCTACAAGAATGTCAAGTTATAATTATATGTAAAATAAAATGTAAAAATAAAATAACTGCAACAGTGTAAAAGTTTCAATTTGTTCAGTGTCAACAAATTCACTCTCTTAGACACAGAAAGCTTTAATTTCAAATATACATGTAGTTACCTCTTTCTTTCTTGCTGTCTGCATTTTTCTTCAAAATATCTAAAAAGGAACATTTTTGTGCTAAGAAGATGGCCAAGATGGTTATGGAATTACATATACCTGTACTGCTTGTAACTGCTGAATGCATGCATGTAGATGTCAATGAATCAAGTTTAATAATATAACAATATGTTTTAAACAAACGCCATCAAAAAGAAGTATTAAAGGCATTCATCTTCCACAAAATGAATTCACTGGAAGTAGTACAGGTTGCAAACAAAAATGACTGGTGAATAGATGATGATGATGATGATGATGATGATTACACTTCTGAGGGGTACTAACCCTTTGAATGCCAAGGACATTTATATACATCCTAAAAGACACGTCCCGCTACCGAGGAGGTATAGGTACGTCCTCTCTTTACCATAGTTTTATTTCTAGCAGTTGCTCAGTATTTTCGTCCATGGTCATTTGAAAGGGTCTGAGAAGGAATAATGTTAATCGCTGACCTGAATGTTTTTTAAGGAAGTTATTGATAGTATTGAAAGTCACATCACAAGTTGATGTTGAATTGTGAAGTATTGAAAGAAGCTCCCACGATAGTTCTGACTACCTTGCCAGATCACTTACACTTTACCGTATTTACTTGTTTTAAGGCAAGAATTACAACAAAACAGAATTTATAAAGCATTAAAGTTCTTAAATTGCGGAAAAGACATTTTTCATGAAAAAACCAATATGGCTGCCGGTTGCTAGTCTGTGCTTAGGTTGGCATTCAAGGGGTTAATGTTTGACAATGAGTATATGCCAATACTATGGAGTGAATATAACGATAGCTATTCAGATAGAAGTCTTGCTGGTTACCAACCACATATTAAATATCATTATAATCACAGACCTGTTTTGAATGATTATGATTAAACTTGGCTCCAACGCTGGGATAATTCAATAGAAGTTGCATGACACTATTTTCATTTCTTTTGCTTCATTCCTCTCAGCCTCAAGTCAAGTATAAATATTAACTTGGCTTGTAAATAACTTTGGATTTCTTAAATTGGGAAGAGAGCATTGTCAAGTAAGAACCCTTTTTTCCTTTATTGCTTACATGTATTTCTCAAGCACTACTTTTCTAGTTCCAAATTGTTTTTATATACCCTTATTAAATGAAATGGACTGGATTGATCGATTAATTATTGTTCTCATCAATGTAAAGTACACATGCATGTTCATGTACAGCATTTGCTTTTAATACATGTATGTACCATGGTGAGTCAACGTATTTTGAATGACAACATAATAATAATTATAGTACTGCTATACAGCTCAAGAAGAGTGCATAATGTTAATGATTTCTTTTCTGGATTCTGGATAAACAACTGATAAAGTACAGAATTGTATTCATAATTAGTAGGCTTTTTTCCCTGTAGACAGTAAACTCATAGAATAATCAGTAACAAAATAAAATACAAAAAAGCATCACAAACCTATTGCTTCTTCTTTCGTAAGGGCATCAGACCTGAGGTTTAATAATGAATAGTCTTGTGATTGAATTAAAGTGATCATGCATTAGTTGATGACAAAGAAGACTGAATGAATGCTAAAAGTTATGAACAAAACTGTTTGTTTTGGTTTGAATTTTAAATATATTTTCAGTTTACCAGTAAAAGTTGCCAAGGAAGCAAAACTTCATCAGTTTAATAAGCTTTTCTTGACAACAATTTGACTTTCCCTGATTTGAAGTTAACATTTGAGTTACATGACTGTAATAAAGATCAGCGTCACCTAACCTGCCAGAGTTGATGGTGATTGGGGGTTGGAATAAGAGTGCAGTACATTGTACATCTTGCAGAGTCTACGATCTTACAAACTAGTAATCACTATACACTGTACATTAAGTTAACTTTAGGCTGCAGTTAATCACAGCATTCTATTACATGCACTCCTTTTAAAACACAAAGAGGGGTCTGATTACTGTACCACTGAAAATTTGTATATACTTACAAATAAGTGAAGTCTATTGTTGACACCAGCTGCTCAGGAGGCTGTATGGTAAAAGAAGGATACTGTAGTTGTCAAAGGGCTTCTGATATTTAATCATTATGCAGTGGTGCGATTTTACACAACTGAGCTCAACAAATCCCATCCAAACTCATAATCCACAACTGACGTCTCATCATAGATTAAAAACCAAGATTCTGGACAAAATAACTTAAATTTATGCTCATTTAATTTAATGCAAAACCTCTGAAATTCCTGATTATGTGAATCTTAGAAATGAAGTATTTTAAGCAAAATATACTCAGGTTAGAATATATTGCATATAAAAAAATACAAGTAATTTATCACAAAATATACCTTTTTGAGGCACAATCAATGTAATCATTATTTTTTCACCAGCCAAACTATTAATTACTGTTGTAAACTGGTATTTCCTTTGGAACTAACAATAACAATCTTATGATAATAATAATAATAATTATAATAATAAAAACTTATTTTTGATTGGCTTAATATGAATCAAAACTTGTATGAACTTCAAAAGCTATATCAGGAACTTGAGAAGATGGGAATTATTGTGAGTGAAGATTTTGACAGTATTTTTCATTAATTAATCTTACCCATATGGCAGTTTCTCTTAAAGAGTAAAGAAAATATATAATAATTATCAAGAGACATACCATATCTACTAGAAGTTTCCAAAGTGGCTGTAACAAAAAAAGAAAATGGCAAAAAAGGAATTAATTTTCTAAACAGCCCTACAGGCTTGCCAAAATATATAATTTGTACAGCGAGACTCATAAAAATATCCCACAATACTAAACCGTCTAATATAAGATACATATATAAGGGTTTTCACTAAGAATTCTAGTAGCAGGAGAACGATGTAACTTTACAGGAAAATATTGTGAAAGAAGCTCCAATATGTCTCAATAGAAAATAGTTACAGCCTATCACACGTTAGCCGTAGAATTCTGTGTAGTCAACGGAGAATTCTTCGATCTCCAATGCCTAATGAACACCCTGATGTATATGTATAACAAATAAAAAGGATGAAGATAAAGTTGCAACTCGGAGTTTCACCCACTAAGTGATCATGATCAGACTAAAAGTTCTAAAAACAGATTTCAGTTTGGAAATTCAAAATTTAAATTTTTTAGGATACTATACATTTGTCATAGAGTAAGATAAACATCAGGTGTAAATTATTTTTAAACTACTCACTACTTTCATAGCATTTTCCATTGTTTAACTTTTATTACCACAACAATCATTAAACAAAGAATGTAACAGTGAAGCTAGTGAGCATAGCTTAAAACTAAAGTTCACAACTACAGTACCTTGCCTTCCATTTTTGCCCAAAGATCCCATAATGCATTGACTACTGCGGCTAGTGCTAAGTGAATGACACCTTTTTCTGGACCAAGCTGAATCAAAAGTGAAGAAGTAAATGACATTGATGGTACAATGTAAGATATTGCTGTGGTGTAACTCCACCTGAACAATTATTATTAAAATATTTTAAAATTAATGGTAACCTCTAATGATGTGAAGAATTGTGCAGATCTTGACAAACAACTTTTTTGAATTACTTATTACTATCTATTTTAGTGCAACTCTACCAGAACAAAACACCCTTATCAGCAAAAGTATTTGTAAAGCCTGCACAAAGATGTTTTTTATTAAAAAAAAATATTATACAAATGATTTGAACTACAGCTGTTTATATCCTGAAAACCTGTGCCTGCACAAAGCAGTTTTGTAAGTATTATAAACAATTATTGGATGAGGTTTTTGTGATATCTGGAATAATCAAGGTCAAGGTAAGTATAATCAGGATATCACAAAAACTGAATTTAATTATATTATTGTTTTATTACACACTTTTTTGAAGAAAATAATGACAAACACACCGTTGCAAGGAACCTGAACTGATATTGTTATTGGAAATCACGCATTGCACCAGCAACCTTCAGATAAGTTAGTTATCTGCTAGCAGATAACTACCTAATTTGTAGGTTACGCTGATTTCCAAAATTAGCTGTCAGGCTCTTAACCAATGAGAAGATAGAAGTACAATGTATAATCAGTTAGTGACTGTGATGTGTACAGCTGCAGCTGTATGTGACAGGTTGGGAATACATATATTCTACCAGAGTTGGCAAATGAGCCTGCGAGCTGATCTTGGCTAGTTCAGGAGTGAAGGAGTTGTTTTGGAATTTCTTTGAGATTTCATTCATATGCAAAACCATAGCCTGATCTCTGTTAACTTTATCAGGGCACTATGTCCAGTCACAGTTAAGATTTTGTTAGATACTGACCAATCACCAAATAAAAGTTACTTGCAGCTCTGGATCTTCATTATTATAAACTCATCATACCCATCTAAACTGGCTTTCTTGGGCTAATTCCCGCCAAACTCTTGCAAAGTTACTGAAAATCTCCTCAGTTGTTCTATCAATCAGCATTTTACCATAGGTTTCAACAGCTTTCATGACTAAAAGAAAAAGACAAAAAAGCATTACTAGTTTATTTCACATCCAGATGTGAACAAAACTACTACATCTAATAGACTAAGTGTAAAAAGACATGTAGTTTGGCAATCACAATTTCACACAATGATTGACAATGTGTACCTTGCTTTGGAAATTAGTAATAAATTCTCGATCAGAAAAAGGAAGGAGGGTAACTCCATAAGGGGACCATTAACCCCTCCTCTATCCTTAAAGTGAGGTGCACCTTAAATTCTACAATATAAAAATTAAATTCAGTGCATCCAGCAGAAAATAATACAACATACATGTACAAGTAAACTGAGTAGTTATACATGTATGTTGCTGAATGCTCAAGTTTTTCTTTTTCATCTCACAAGTGGGAGTTCTAATGTAATATGACACTTTTCTTCATGTAGCAGCACCTGGACTCCCCTGGTACCTAACTTTTACTCCTTAATTTTGATCGGACAGGGATGCCTTCACAGTCTTGTACATGCATGTACATGTATAATATATAGATTTAGCCAGGGCTAAAAGCGAAGCTCTCGATAACATTTATAGTTTGTTCAAACAAAGTATGAAATCGTGTAATGCTAAGCGGCAAAGACAACGCCGGAGAACGGTGAAAAAAACAACAATAGGTCTAATTAGCAAAAAAGCAACTTTGCACGTGCTGCAAACTTTTTTTGCACATTTCTTTGCCGTTGTTTTGCACGACTACGACTCTCTGTCTTTCTGTTGCTCTATATTCCATATTTGTGGACATGATAATTAATCTAAGCTTAATACTTAAGAAAACACGGATACAGAAACAATTTCTGCTTTCCGGTTTCGTCTTTATTGACTCTTTAGCTGCCTCTGCTTTACAAGAAGCGGGTGGTTATGCGATTTCCCGCCAAAATAACCTCGAGTTGCATTTGGGTTGCCATACCTGTTGATTGAGTTATTTTACATTGGTATGCCTGTGGTGCGGACGGGCGGTTGGGCGTACGGTCACGTGATTACCAAATTTTCTCGGATGGGTAGATTACCACATTTTCTTACCCATGGTGCTCCGCTGCGCGCGCTTTGCGCGCTAGAGCTCCGCTATTATACATGCCAAAACAACACGTGTGAAAAACACTACCTATACAGACGTTTATTGTATTGGTTGTGTACCTAGCTCATTTCCTCGCCCCAAAGTAAATGTAAGTCCATGACCTTCTTCACCAGTTCCTTCATCAGTTTTGAAAACTATATACACTGCAGAGTAGTCAGGTGACTTGTGCTGAAAAGAAAAGCAACAACAACAACAAAAAAAAAACAAAAGAAAAAAAGAAAGCAATGCAAAATGTTGCCATAGCTGATAAGTCGTACGAACAGATACTACATATACCATTATAGGGTGTAGAGCATGTATATTTTATAATTATTTGGTTAAATGTAATTTAATAAGTTTTAACCACCATGAGCTTAGCAGTCAAGCAGTCCACGAGCTTACTGGTGAAGACCTTCATAAGCTTAGCAAACGGTCCACAAGCTTAGTGGTCACGCAGCCCTTTAGACTGGTTGGTTTTTCCCTCATTGAGGACAATGCAATATTACTCTCACGAACCACATGTATTTGTTTGTCATGTGACCAAAATTTCCCTTATTTCAAAGAACATCACATGACATCTGCATTTATGGCTCTAGCTAACACAAGGTCTATTGGTATTGTCTGCCAATAATCTTATTTAATGTATGGTCATAAGAACAGTATGCAATAACTCCTATGAGAGTGCTTGTTAACATCAAGAAATTGGTAAATTTGTAAAGCTACGTATACGCTCTTCACATGCAATACTCAATTGATAATTTTGGCTTACTGTAACTATCTGAACATTGAACATCGTGTTCAAATCTTTATGTAATTCATCATTTTCACTGAGACCATAATGTACCTTGTTAACCCCCCCCCCCCCCCCCCCCCCCAAATTTTACCTAACGATTCTTTCCATGAATTTCTCCTGGTTATTACAGTCGTCAAAGACAATGATTATCTAAAGTAATTTTTGGGGGGGGAGGGGCGCACACAAGGTTAATCTCCGGTGTAATATAATTTATTACTCACAGCTTACATAAAATAAAGAAAACAAAACAATGAACCTAACCCCTACAATAGTCCATAAAACAAAGAAAACTGACTTATAAGCTTATTACACCGGGGATGACCCGTAAACAAGGTGCATTATGATCTCGGTGAAAATATTCTTTTTAACAGTTTATTTGTATTGTAGGACATTTTACTATTATCATTACTAATTTAATTTAATTTGTATTTATTTTGTTGTAAACGTCTTGCGTGATGGCATCCCAATTGCAGGAATTTTTGAATATTTGGTGAATTACATAAATGTTTGAATACGATGTACAGCCCCTTATTCCTACCATAGCGTCTGACCCGTGGAGTTCCAAAGAAGTTGGAAATCGTATATCTCGGACAGACAGTCCAGTAAGCTTCACCATCTTGTAACAGAGCTGGATTTTTCTCTCACACACCAAGGAGGAAGAGTAATCACGAGACTGGATATCTTACCATCTTCTCCCTAACATGACCGAGTGAGACTGAAACTAGCGTTGGGGCAGTGTCATTTGCATATGTCTTGTCATGTATGATATCATATAGTGTACTATATTACTGCTGGCTTTTCGCGCGAAATTATTTTCTAACATGGCGGACTTGAAGATACCCTAAAAAGTAAGGTAAACCCGATTTGTTTCCTTTTTTGTCTGCTTTCTTTCGTTACTTGCAAGTTCGTGTCTTTCTTTATTATGATTTTCTTTTGATTTGCGGCATGTTTCTCCCTGATACTTATACTATCATAATAAACTCGTTACAGTAGAGTTTCTCTTGATCGCGTGTTGGCCAAAATTCAAGTTTGCTCTAATTTTGATTGTTATTCTGTTCATTCAGTTGCAAATGGATTTTGATCAAACACAAGCAATATATGATTATGAAGAAGAAGAGGAGGAACAAGTGAAGCAGGTCAAAACTCATGCCAAGAAGAAGGAGGTAAATTTGAAAAATACATCGTTCACAATTCAGGACAGAATGATGCATGAATGAAGGAGTGAATGAATGATATGAATGAAGCAATGAATGACTATGAATGCATAAATACCGACTGACTGACCGAGTGAATGTATGAGCTTTATTTCGACGTGATAAGAGAAATCAGCAGAGCCTGGGCATGTGGAGATGTCTACAAAACAAAAATGGGTCAATGCCAACCCCCAACCCCCCGGCCCCCCGTCCCGTCGGAGGAAATGGAATTCGTCATGATGGGTAACTTATAAAGAGTTGAGGTTTTCTTTATGGTTAGAGTAAAAAAACATTTGGAATCCTCTGGATTGAACTTTCTGGACATTCTTCAGGGGTAAACTCATATTGGGCGATTCCTGGAATATCCATACCATACCATGGACGGCTTCCTTATTTTACCCTCCCCCTTGCCTTGGGTTATCCCACCATGCCCTTGGAATTCCATAGTCATTAACCACCCACCCCCCCTCCCACAGTTGTTGGTGTCAATCAAAATGAAGGATGATTTTTGTCTCCCATAGGGAAACAGCACTGTAAATTCCCCAAAAACTCGCTTTAGGAGGAAAACCAGTGTTGCCGTAGTGATACAGTGGGTTTGGGGGTACTTGGAATTTAAGAATTGGGGGGTGGGGGGGATATGGAAATCAGTGGACATACCAAAATATTTGCTGTCATGTTCTTTGTTTCGTATAACTATACAGTAAAGGGGGGCCAGGCAACTGATTTTCTTTGGGACAACTTATAAACCAACTCAGATGACTCCTTTTAAGTCTTTGCAATGATGAGTAACAAAAGTAACTTTTGCAGTGTTCAATCTATGGCATGTTTTTGGGTCATTGATTCCGAATATTCTATTCTGACACAAAATGAAATAATCATGGAGTCATACTGATGAAAAAAAGGTACCTCATACAGGGGTTTCAATAAAAATTGAAGTAGCCAGCAGGTTTGAATAGAGTAACTGACTGTTTCAACAACAAGGTCAGGCTGTTAGTTCTCTTCTAGGGGGAGGGGGAAGGGTCGGGCCAGGCGCATTCTGCCCCAGAAAAGTTTGAAATTTCAAAGCCCCTAAAGCAGTGCAAAATGCGATTGTCAGCATTCCGGGGACTAAATTTGAGGACAAAACAGCATGTTTTAAGAAATTTGTAAAAAAAAAATTACCGAAATATAGCCTTCATATGACTTAAGCATAACAAAATCCTTGGCCTTTTATGAAAACACATCTAAATACTTGTTCATTTTATGATGTAGTTTTTGTTTACAACGTTATTCAAACTAGTTGCTTCTTCTTTCTAGAAAAAGTAGCCGACCTCTGTGAGCAAAGTAGCCGACGCACTTCGTTAGCTGTCAGTGTTTATTGAAACACATGCTCATATATAAGTTCAGCTGTACTTCCAAAGCAGCTGGCAATGATAGGAAAAAAAAAACTTGTGTGCTTACTGGCGTGAAATGGGTGTGAAATGACTGTCATTTGAAACTATTATACCCTTACAAATAGTTTTTTGTCAGGCATTCCATGCAATTCTGAGAGAGACTGGAGGGTACATATTGATGTTCTGCATTTGTTGCCCAGATTGCCCTGCTGATCAATTCACTTAACAATTAGTTCATACGTCAGCGTGCGTATGTCGAGATATTGAGCACTTGGGAAGTTTGGAGAGCACGAAAGAGGCGTAAGAGTTGCACGAGGCGCAGCCGAGTGCAACTCTAGCCTCTTGAGTGCTCTCCAAACTTCCCAAGTGCTCAATATCTCGACATACGCTCAGCTGCAGCATGAACTAATTGTTTTATAACATTATCAAAGCGATCAATGCAGCAGTTAACTTAAAATTTTATTATTGTAGGGCGTGCTCAAAGCAGTACGCGTCAATGTTTACGTGACTATATTTTTTTTCCTCACAGTTAATCTTATGTTTTTATTCTGAAACTGAGAGAAAGTGTACTCTAAAATGAATGTAAAATCCATATTTAGGTGCCGGAAAACTATTAATTTACCGAAAAATTGTTATTGAGAGAAAACAACTTTGCAAAGAATGATCTCACGCCATAGCCCGCACAGCTCGCGGAGATGACAACAACAACAACAACACTCACCTCTTTTCCTTACTATTGGTTAACAAATTCAAATGTTTCCTCTTAAATTTCCTTATGAAACACGTGGTAAACGCTTCATTGTCTATTGCTGAGTTATGGATGCACTCAGGAGACTCAGGATTGCTAAGCTCCCAACAACTCGAGGAATTACGAATAGTTTATTGACGTCATCAGCGTGCTCAATAGGAATATGAAGCACGCTCGCGCTATTGAATTTGATCAGGCGAATTTTCTAGCTATGTTATAAACTTTGTTTGTTGACTTTGTTCTTTTGTCTTTGTTTCATTATGAAAAATAACAAAAGCTATAAGTTCATTTTTTATGCAAGAGAGAATTGAGGATGAACCTGAAAAGCATGAAGATTGGCTGTGTAATAAGGATAGTAAAGGTGGAGAAGTCAGTTCAATAAGACAGCCTCGAGAACTTCAAGAGCCAACAGCCTCAAGGTCAACAAGCATAAAAACTATTTTATACTGGTGATAGTTTGAATGGTAGTTGTTCAAAGTGTCAATATCATAGTTTGACCCAAACCACTTTTTGAAATGACCCAGTTTAAAATGCCATGTGGGACATATGACCCACTTTGATTAATTTCTAGGTTGAACACTGCTTTTGAAACAACTTTTCGTTAACTATCATCACATCATTATTTTATCATCACCACCATTACTATGATATAATATAAAATTAATTAAAGTACATGCTCACTCATCATTTACTTTAAATTATATTTCTTAAAGGTTGCAGTCTTAAAGGTATTTACTCAGCAGGGATTTAAGGAGACCTTCTTTCCGATATTTCTGGGTATGTACAGATGTATCACCAAGGATTTGAGAAAATATAATAAAAACGGAATGAGCATTGTCAGGCTATAAAAAGTCTGGTAGACCTTTGAGAAGTACATTTCCTAGATTCTCTCAGCTGTTTTAAAGGTATCGGCATCTCTTGCCGCCATTTAACTTGCAGATAGTTTGTTCCTGTCTTTCATTGTTCTTGCCATAAAGCTTGTCAAAGCGTGGTAATTTTGGTTAATGTACACTTTTAAAAGTCAGGCAGTGCATTCCATTGCTCAGCTGAAAAGTATTAAAGAAAAGGAGTTAAGACCATAGGTAGTTTTTTTAGTACTAAATTCTGTGTCTCACTGACAAGTAAATAGAAGGAGAATATTAATTAAGCATTTTTATAAGAGATCTTTTTGGGATTTTTTCTATACACCTCTTCAATATAATACTTTTTCTTTCGAAGGTGATAATGTTATTGGGAGAGATGGAAAATGTAACATCACTATTCCTATTAAGGTGAGATTGTTTTTCTTATAAACAAGGGCTTGTACAGATCTTGTATATTATAGTGTGGAGAAATAATTGCTTAGAAATTTTTCTTCATCTTGTGTTTATTAATTTCGTCTTTGTGTTAAAGGCTTTATCAAAGAAGCATGCCTGTATTGAAGTGCAAAGAGATCTTCATCTAATTTATGATTGTGAAAGCAAGAACAGAACAAAGAAAGGAAAGGTATCAGAAAACAAATTAATTGGTTAAGTTTATTCATCATGTAGTATATAACTTATTTTGGTGATGTAATTAATAATCCGGGAGTTCATTAGGCATCAGAGATTGGAGAATTCTCAGTTGACTATGCTTAATTCTCCGGCAAACGTTTGATAGCCTATGACTATATTATATTCAGACGTGGAACCTCTTTCAAAATATTCTCCTGTAACATTTACACCTTTCTCCTGCTACTAGAATTCTCAATGAAAACCCTGATAATAATTGTGGAAGAAACAAAAATTATCAAGCTTGAAACATGATAAGTTTTCATAGTCACTACACTGGCAGCTCACAACATCTAGGTCTTTATAACTCAGACAACTCCAGCTCCATCTCGCACTCGGGTTTTCAATAAGCACTGACGGCCGACAAAACGCGCCAGCTACTTTGCTCATAGAAATCTGCCTACTTTTTTTAGAAAGAAGAAGGAACTAGTTTGAATAACTTTGTAAACAAAAAACATATCATAAAATCTGAATGAAATCGTAATTATGATGTGTGTTCATAAAGGCCCGCTGGTGTTCCACTGGTTTTACATTATGCTTTAGTCATGCAAATGGTATATTTCAGTTAATTTTCACAAGTTTCTTTATAGGTTTCTGCAGAATTTGTTAACGTGCAAAAGTTAAGTTAGGTAATTTAGTTTTCATCATTTGTTCATAATTTGCTTGTAGGAATTGATTGTGACTGATAAATCAAAAAGTTAAATGAAAGCTACATTTTCTTGAAGGAGAAACATGTTCTTTTGTCCTCAATTTAGTCTCCAGAATGCAGAAAATAGAAAAAGGGGACTTCTGGCCCCCTTTTGATTATTAATAGTCAGTTACTCTATTCAAAAAGCTGCTGGCTACTCCAATTTTTGTTGAAACCTCCGCGCACTCAACTCTATATTGGAAAAATATTTCTCAATTTATTTTGCAGTCTTTTTTGAAGCCTACAATAAGATATGAACTTAAGCATGGTGACATGCTTACATTCGGTGATGTGAAATGTCAGTATGTGGTGGATTTGGACACAGAAGAGGTAAAGCTATATGTGCACTGTGAGGCTTGTTTAATTAACTGAACTTGGGAAACCTACACGTGACTGTAAAGCTGGGGTTTATCATTAGCAGTATTCTCACAAGATTGCTTGCCAGGTTCTCTAAATAAAAACTAAGGGGGTGAATCCTTAATGATCTTCGAGGATGCTACAAGGAAGTATTCCAGCTCTTTAGCCTAAAAGAATTTTTAAATGACTGATAGTAGAATACACAGTGATTAATACAGTACAGACATAAGGCCAGTAACCTTAAAAAGGCTGTAGCACTCAGCTGCAGTTGTAAAATCTGTGTCTGCTTTTTGTTTTCCAATTTATTGGAAGTGCGATCAGCCACGGATAATTATTTAGATAAAAAGTATTATCATTTATGGATTGAGGCAGTCTATCTAATTCTGACAGCCTAATTAGATAGCCTCTAATGATGTTAAGTACCCTGTAATTCGTGGGAAGTGCTTTTGAATGACGGTTACAAAACTTTATGTAATTATCAATTTAGCTATTCCATTCATTTAATAAGTTTTAGAAGCCAGGGCCAGATTTCTGTAATTTGGAATTATTAGGAACAGGTATCAAGAGACATTATCCTAAACTTCATTGGCTTAAACAAAGATTTTAATTTTTGGTTAAATTTCTTGTTAAATTTAATGGCAGGATGAAGGGGATGAAACTGGATCTGAGACAGAATCGGAATCCATGTTACCAGAGGCAACTACAGAAGAGGAATTAGATGGTGATAAGGTACATGTATAGACAAACCATAACAGAACAGACAGTCTGAATTATCAGACAAAAAAACATCATTCTCTCTGGTGATTTACAGCTAGTACAGTAGTCATTAAATCCCTAACTCTTGTACTGCTCAAATTGCTTTAAAGGATGCTGTCAGGAATAGTGTTTGTAGTATCATATGTTAATCAACCTCAATTTTGAAGGAGATTGCTAACACGTTATCATGTATTTCTTGATAACATTTTTTTGTTGTGAATGTTACTTGTGACAGCAGGGAGAAACATAATTGTCAGTTTTAAATAAAATTAAGGCATCTACAGGTTTTAACAAACATCTTGTACAAAGATTAATATGTCTAGTTAATTATTTAATCTAAATCATTACATGTTTTTGTAACAGCCAATAGTTCATGAGGATGTTCCAATAATCTCTAATGCAAAAAGCAGTCCTCCAGGAGATGAGTTGCGGCAGCCAGGGCAGGTTTCTCAAATAACAAAAAAACCAGCTGGAGAGGTGAGCCAATCCTTAACTAGAGGGACTTTTGGTAAAATACATGCATTATTGACCAAGCGTGAGGTCAAAGTGGCTCAATATTAGCCAATGAATATACAGCCGTCTTGACCGAACAAGCTAGGTCAATATCAAATTTATTGTATGGCCAAAAAGAGACCATTTTCTTGTGGGACCAATGTGGGAAATCCCGAACAGGCGAAATGTGCCCATCTTGCCTTCCCATGGGATCAGCCATAATCATAATCATACTCATAATCATAGCAAATGATCTATTAGTGTAGATCTCAGTTTAGAGCTTGGGTTTTGAACACTATTAGTGATGTAATCATCACAGAATTTCTTTGACAAGAAACCTTGCTTCATTCATCTGGAACCTACAGTTTTCCATACAAGTATACTGTACATTAATAGTAGTGTACATGTATTATTAATATTCTCTGTTAGATTTATAAAATAATGCGAGTTCATTCCAATGCAATTCAGGGTGAAGAAGAGGCATACATGTATGCTGCAGATTCTGATACTGATGATGAACGGCCACTGGCTGCTGCTGCAATGCTAACTGTTCTTTATAGTTCTGAAGAAGAACATGAAACACCTGTGAGGCAAAAGACCACAAGTAAGATCAGTTATCCATACCAATATTTATGAGACTATAACTGTCGATTCTTAAGTCTTGTGAATAATACTAAATTTCCAGGATTAAAAGGGTTATTTCATTATTGATAATAACACCAATACATTATTTCTTTGCAGAGGTTCATGTGAAGCAAAAAAATAGTATGGAAGGGCAGACCCTAGCATTTGGACTTGGAAGTCCAGACAATGTGTTTCGAAACAGGTACATGTATGAAATTATATTTTGTAGTTAGACAAAATTAGTACTCTAGAAGTTCTCCAGAAGTACTTAAAGAAAGTTAAGTAGTCCTTACATTCACTTTGTGTCCTTTTCCCTTTGTCTTTTTTTATTGCGTGTGACAAGAGGAACCGGCAATCCTAATCTCCAGGTTGTTATTACGCATGTGTCACATGGATATATTTAGCCAGTATTCGTTTGGACTTCCACTAAGAATGTACGAAATGCATAGAACACACCTTGATCACTCACGTTAGGATCTTCTATCACTCGTAATCTGATCATGCTCGTGTTTTGACCATCTGTTGCATGAAACTTAGACAAAGAACAGCGCTTGAGCAAAAGCTTCTGACCTTTGATCATTGTTTCCTGCACTCCGTAAGCTTTGGTTAAATTACTAGTTTTAGTGTATCTTATTTTCAGTTCAAACTTCCTTTTGTTAAGTAGTTAATCAAGTAATTCATATAGTCACCTTGAGTTTTTAAGCCTGGTAATACATGACTGCAAGGTCTTTGAACAGCCTCAAAATCTCTGATATAGATCAACTCATTCTTGCTCTAGTATTTAGTTTTGGGGTTATTTTGGTTTAAAAAACTGGATGTAAAGTTTAGCCGTGTCTTTATCAGATATGAAGACCATGCAGTCATTAAACATTAATTTCGTTTGTTTTTTTGTTAATTATGAATTATAAATGATTTTTTTGAATTTCTAATAAAGTCATTTGATTACACAAAGAACAGTTAATCAATTTTCACTTTTACAAGAGTCCTATTAATAATAGGAATAGTTCCTCCTCAACTCAAACAACCATACCTAGGAGACTTCTCACCATTTTTATCATTTAATCCATTAATCTTTTAGGGCAATTTCATTCCGTGAAGCTTAATTACCCCCTTATAGGGCGTATCATGGCCAAGTGGTTAGTACATTGGACTTGCAATCTGGCAGTCTCAGGTTCAAGTCTCACTCTGGTCACTTGCTGGATTTGTTCTTGGTTGTGACACAAAGTCAAATCCTCAGCCACGCTTGTTTAATAGTAGCCAACTGGATGCCTCTTACCAGTTGGGATTTTTTATACTAGCTGTTATGTTCCATTTTGATCATTTGTTTCTAATTATTTGAGTGGAGTGCCTGTAAAATAGCTGGATAAGCTAAGTGCACTTTCCACTATAAACAAACCTCTTTTTGTTGTAGGGATAGCTTACCGGTATATCGTGATGATTTATTTCTTGTTTGTTGCAGGGACTCGTCAGGTTCCTCCCATGCAGGTCAAACAGCCGGGAGCATTCCACAAACACTGATGCTTAGTTCAGACTCTGATGCTCAGTCAGATGGGAAAGGTGGAAAGCTGTCATCTGGCAACAGACGGAGCTCAGCTCCAAAGCATCCTGAAGCCCCACACAACACTGCCAACCAACCAACCTGTGAACCAACATTGGTGTATGAGTCTGATGGTGAAAGTCCCATGAAAAGACCTACAAATCGTAAAGCAATAGTATCAGATCCTTCCTGTCAACCAACTTTACTTTATGGATCTGAATCAGATGATGGGTCCCCGTTAAAGAAACCAAGGCACCCTGAAGCAGATGTATCAAAAGAACTAGATCCTACTTGCCCGCCAACTTTGCTGTGTGAAACTGAAGATGGGTCACCAGTTAAGAAACCTTACAGAGGTGTTGCCAAAGTGCCAACAGTCCTGAATGAATCTGATTCCGAGGAAGATACTGATAATGTAGCTGGTGATTCTGAGTCAAATAAACACATCCAACAGGTCAATAAGTTAATATGATCAAATGCTACTTAGTAGAATCCTGGGTTTTTTTAACCTCTTGATAATTCAGACCAAAAGTGATGTCCCTTCCTCAGTCAAACACTGCTATGTTGATCCTGATTTTTGACCTACCTCATAGTTTTAACAAGTTCGATCACTTCCCAGGAGGTTTGGAAATAGGAATCCAGAGTCAAGATTCGCACGCACCTTGAAAGTCATTGAATTTTAAAATAAAAATTTGAGGCCTTAAAAGTCCTTCAAAATTGCAGTTGGTGCTGGAAAGTCCTTGAATTTCAGTGCTAACTTTATCCAACCCAACAAATACAGAAAGGCCCTCAGGATAATATTGCTCATGTTGTTTAAGAAGTAAAAAAAACCCCTCAAACTCAAGGCTCTTTTTTGCACTGAACGGAGTCCTTGAAAAATGGGAAATGTGTCTTTGAAAGTCCCTGAAAAGTCCTTGAATTTTTTGTTCAAAAAGGCTACAAACCCTCCAAAGTGTAATAACAAACAATCTACTTCTTGAGAAATGCACAGAGTCCACTGAATTTTTTACCTTCCTCATAGTTTTAACAAGTTTGCTTTTCCACAGAGTGTTTGGAAATAGAATGCCGCCAAATAATAAGAAACTAGCTGCTTCTTGTAAAATACAAATTAAACTAGGTCTGTTAAGAGCACCAATCAAGATGAGTGCTTCTTATTTAAGGATTATACCAGTTTTCCAGCCCAGACTGAATATTCTTATTTTTCTGCTGATACACTGTATGCTTAGGCTGAAAATGTTCTTGTGAATTTGACATTTCATAACTTGGACCAAGCATTTCATTTCTTGAAGAATTTTAATGATATAGAACTTTATAGAATGTTTATGCTTGTAATGTTCGGTTTAAACATAAAGTTTCCAAGCTGTATTGCAGCTGTATTGGTGTAATATTTTACAGGTTGTTAGCTCCTCTCCTGGTATAGCTGTAGAGGACAAAAGAGATGACAATCAGATGCAAAGTGTATCTGGAGAGGCTGAAGCAACTTTACTCTATGCTGCAGCTGAAATGAGTTCCACGGATGATGAAGGGGAACTAGGTACCACCAGCTACATTATTTTGTATTCTGAGAGTTAGCTCCCCAAGGGTAAAGCTGGAAATAGTTGTGTATATTTTAAACTAGGTTTAGTTGACTTACTTTTTCTTTCTCAAACATTTTTTGCTTTCTTGAGTTCTAGTGTTTCTGGACTAGTTGTGGAACCATAGTAAAAAACGCCTATCCAAGATGAAAAAATAAAATAATATATTAATTTATAGCAATCAGTTATTAAAGTGCTATCGTTCTGGGAACCCCTTGTACATGTAGCTGACTGTCAGCTCGCTTGTGTAAGCATGTAGCTACCTAATCTTGCAGGGATTTGGAGTGGTTGCATTCTTTTGGGAAGTTAGACTTCACTTTTCAAATTTTTAATATGACATATGTATGTTGTGATTAATTTTTTATCTAAGGTAATTTTTTTTTGTTTCATCTTCATTAGCATACATTACCATACCCAAAAACAAAAGAAAAACAAAAATTACCTGAGATAAAATATTAACTTCAACATATATAATATTTTTAGTAAAATCCAACTAGTGGTCTATTATCAATGCTGCATTCTGATTGGTTGAGCTACTACTAGGCTATATGTTATAGCCCACTATTAGCGAAAAGTGCAGGCTTTTTGGCAGAAGGATTAAAGTCTATCTTTAACTAGCTAAAATTTTTTTATTCTTGATATTTTTGACCAACTAGTTGGATTTTACTCAAACAATTATTCCTCTCACCCTCATGGCCTCTGAGTTGACTCAGAGCCCCTCGAGGAATAATTGTTGAATAGTTAATACTTGTCTTATCTTTGATTGGTTTACAGAAACAAATGCAGATGTTGAAAAACCTACGGATCACAATGAACCTACTCAGCTGTTATATAGCACTGAAAAAGCAGGAGAAAGGAAATTAAATGATGATGACAACATGGTTACTGATGAATATGGAGATGATTGTGCAACACAACCTTATGCTATGGACAGTGAATTTAATACTGAAAGTGCAACCATTCCTGTAGTAGGAGTAGACAAAAGTGATGCAAACCAAACAACTAAGCTTTCTGATGTGGAGGCAACACAAGCGTATTGTGTTCGGGATGAGGAGGAGGAGGAAGATTCTAACAGTTCAAGTTCTCAACCACTACCCATTGGCCCTACTTCAGAGGCTGATCAAGGTGACATTACAGCTGCAACCCTTGCTTATGGATTAGAAGCAACGCAGGCTTATAATGCCACTGAGAAAGATGATGAGACTGATGATGAGCAAGATCAAGATGACCGGGGCTCACATTGTAATGATGCTGATCCAACTCTTGCTTATGATTTACAGTCAACTCAGGCATATGGTGTTAGTAAAGAGGATGATAATACTGATGATGAAGACAATGATAAAAATGAAAGCCGTGGGGAGAGAGTGGAAGGACAGTCGTGTGAACTTGAAACTAAAATTGATGGAAGGGATGCTGTTCAGGCTACTATGCCATATGGGCTGGAGTCAACTCAGGCATATGGTGTTGGTGAAGGTGATAATACTGATGATGAAGACAATGATAAAAATGAAAGCCATAGGGAGAGAGTGGAAGGGAAGTCATGTGAACTTGAAACTAAAGTTAATGGAGGGGATGCTGTTCAGGCTACTATGCCATATGGGTTGGAGTCAACTCAGGCATATGGAGCTGATGAAACAGATGATGAAGATTCTAAAGACTGGGACATGGAAGACAGTAGAGGAGATAAGAGCGGAAGAGACGGAGCGGCACTTGCATCTGGCTTGGCTGAAACTCTGCCTTATGGAGGGCATGATGATGATGATGACAATGAGGATAATGATGATGAGAATGACAACAAAAAAGTAGATGAACACGTAAGACAGGAGAACCAAGCCACACTGGCTTATGGGCTTGAAGAAACTCAAGCTTATGATGCCGAAAGCAATGATACAGGTATTGCATATCAAGTCTTGTTTGCACTCTTTAGTAAAATGTGGTAATCTTGTGGCATATATATACACTCAAACCCCTCATAAGTCATCACCCAAAGTGTAAATTAAGATTCAGTGGCTGCTTACAGGGGTTTCTTCTGAGAAGAGGTCCAAGCACACCTACTTCTTGGCAGGGAATTTATTGCATGCAGTCTCTTAAGTTACAATATGCGTAGTTAAACATTGTTACTGAATGTTCTTAGTATACTCTGAGTAGTGTGGTACAAAGAGTAAACGTAGAGATCAAACTGGCATGCATCAAGTGGTCACTACAATCGAGGTTTAATATAAACAATGAAAAATTCTTAAACCCTAGCCAAAAGGTGGTTGTGGTTATGAGAGGTGGCTTTTCACGAGAGGTTAACCCTGTTAAAAAGTAAAGATTTGACAAGAATGATTTGGGTGTTTTGGATAGGTGGTTGCTTACAAAGGTGGTTGACTATAATTTTTTTGTTTTGCTTATAATTGGCCAATCTTAATTCTTTAGTAACACTAGCATTTTTTTGGAGACAATCTCTAGTCAGTGGCGCCTTCTTGGAAGTTCAGGCTGTTATCTGTCCAGTCCCCTATTCCAACAAGTGAATGGAGTGCAAGAAGCTTTGCTTTGTGCACCCCATACAACTGAGATCAATGTCTCCCATTAAAGTCATAATACATTGTATCTCCTTTAATATATCACTAGACTCAGCTTCATATAGTGCAATTGAAGCCACTCAAGCTTATGGAATTGAAGAACCTTTTGAAGCAGAAGTACAAACTAAGGTAGCAGTACTTATCCAAACCAAGCTCTAAGTTTAAGTTTAAATCATATGGAGTAATTACATTATAGGTGCAAGACCTGAGCTATAACTGTAGTTTTAGAAGATTATATTATGTTTTATGGTATGCTACATTTTCTGAGGTAAAATTTATTTGTCAAGACAGAGTATTAAGTTTGTTTATTCATTTCTTCAGCCAAAGAAAGATGCAGTGAAGAAAATGACGACCAAGAGAGTAGCATTTGCTGGCTCTTCTTCAGATGAGAAAGATGATGAAACTTTAGTAACTGAAACAGGTCAGTTTGATTGAGATTTTGCAGGCTAATTAATTTACCCTCTGTTGAAGGTAATGGGTATATTACAAGACAATGCTCTAACTATCTTTTTTGTCTGACCAGTTATAAAGGTATAAAGTTAAAATGCTTTTTATACTGGTTTTGCAGGTGAGCAAAACCAACCTTCCACCAGCAGTGCTGCTGATATGGAGGAAGAATTTCAGGAGAGTGAAGATTTTATCCAACCAAGATCACGGTCACGGAGAGGAAGGAAAAAGCTAGTCATTGAAGAATCACAGGAAGATGAGAGTCAACAGGT
Source organism: Porites cylindrica (assembly GCA_964035525.1). NCBI lineage: Eukaryota > Metazoa > Cnidaria > Anthozoa > Scleractinia > Poritidae > Porites > Porites cylindrica. The sequence goes on from OZ037785.1 coordinate 29,428,180, forward strand.
ATGGAAAGGATAAAAATAACTGCAGTTGTTATTTAATTTCAATTGCCCCTCATCAGAAAAAGATCATTAATTGTGGGTCAAGAGGGGACAGGTGGGGTTTTGGGGAACTGAATCTAGACTTGTATAGGAATTAACTCTTCCTATTCGTTTTTCTCACTTCTGGCTTCTGTTTTGAAGTTTTACTGTCTTGATTTTTAAAATATTTATCGTTAAGTTATGGTTTGGTTATTCCTCTGTGCAAAGACATCAGAAAGATCAAGTTCCAGTAAGGGAAAGTCCAACATACCAAATACAAAGGGACGTGAACAAAGCCAAGTGAAGAATGCAGTGATAGACTCGACTTCTGATACAACAAAGCAGGTGCCAGCAACATGTAAAGGGCTAGAAGATGAAACACCAACTACTACAGCTGCTTCAAGAAAAGGACGGCGGGGAGCCATGAGGGTTACAATTGAGGCTGATGAATCAGAGGAGGAGGACATATCTCAGGAATCTTCAACAAAAAGAGGATCAAGAGGAAAGAAAGCAGTTCAAGAGGAGAGCAACAAGAATGGTCGTTCATCAACAGGTGACAACTTGCAAATCAATTGTAGTAAAAGAGGGGATAATATTTTGGTGATGCTATTTGGGTCAAGGAGGCAGCATGGCCGAGTGGTCCGGCAGTTCCGGGCTCGAGTCCTGCTCTGGCGACTTGCTGGATTTGTTCTCGGTCATCCCAAGTTCAAATCCTAAGCCACGCTTGTAAATAGCCAACTGGTTGCATTCCTCCTGCCAATTGTGGTTTTTAATCCTGTTACGTTGTATTTGAATTATTTGTTTCTAAGTATTTGAGTGGAGTGCCTGTAAACTAGCTGGATAAGTGCACTTACCACTATAAACAAGCCTTTTAACTCCCAACCTTACCCATTGTGAATGGACTATGAAACTCTTGATCCACTTAATTTCTCCTGAAGGTTGCTTTCCCAGGCAATTATATTTTAAAGCATTATTGCAATGATATAATTTGAATTGTAGAAGTAACAATTAAGTCATATCCAGTTATTTAAAAAGTTGCCAACACTTCAACTTTGTAATTATTAGACATTGATATAGTGTATCTGATATGATACTTACATATAATTATTACATGTATAATATTTGTTCATTGACCACTTAATAGTATTTTCAAATCCTTTCTTTTAACTTTAATGATCAGGTCGAAAGAGGGGAAGACAAGCCGCAAAAGTGACAGTTGAGGAGTCGGATGTAGAAGTAAAGGAAACACCTGCGGCACCTAAATCAAGAAGGGGAAGAAAAGGAAAAGCAGATCGATCTGAAGCATTTGCAGTTTCAGTATCAGAAACACCACTTAAAGTACTAAGCTTGACTTATTGTACACTTCTCTAGCTAGATCAATTACTGTTGTTGCCCCTGCAAACATTTAACAGATCAATTTGAAGCATTGGCAGTTTCAGTATCAGAAACACCACTTTAAGTTATAGTAAGCTTGACTTATTGTACACTTCTCTAGCTAGATCAATTATTGTTGTTGCCCCTGCAAACATTTAACTGTGGTAATGTTTGTATGGTGATTAATAATATTTATCATGTTTTTGTTTTAAGACTTTAGACACTGCTGATGTTGCCGACCCTCAAGAATCAACAGCTACAGATGTTGAATCTACAAATACACGCAGAGGAGGAAGAGGAAGGGGAAGAAAAGGAACTGCAGCAGCTACAGTGAAGGAAACACCTGAGGTACACAGTGCAGAGCACATCACAGTGCTGGATTGAACCCACCTGCAGCTGCGTTATGACCACCGCATTTGTACAACTACCGGCCTTGTTCTCTCAACCCAACAGTCAGTTTCCTAACTGACGACCTCTTTAATACAACCACATGGTTATTACAACCAGTTTTGTATTGCCCTAATTGAATAGGTGCTTGCATTAAACAGGGGTATTTTTACAGTCATGGTAACCAAGTAACCTGATTGACATTGACAACTCCCTGTCCCATATGATTAAGACAATGAATGGTTAGCAAAAATCCATCAACACAGTTGGAAAGAACATTTGAAACCTCAATGAAGTTAGCAAGTTTCAGTTCCTTCCACCACTGATGTAGATGGATGTTTGCTTTAAAAAACTGTTCCTTATCAAAGCTTATTAAAAAAGATGATAGATGTGCCTGTCAGGAAAAGTAGTGATATAGCTGCACAAAAAACTAAATGTAGTTTGCAATGAGTCAAAAGTCATCACTGTAAACGAATTGACTTCCTCAGAAAATTTTATTTAAACTTTTATTTTTTTTACAAGGGGTCAGCTGTTGGCAGTAGTAAGGAGTAAACATCAGTTATGATTTGTTTAATTTGCATCCTTAGTGAAATACATTGTGCACTTAAATGTGCATCACATGCAATATGCATCATATGCATATATGCATCATTTATAGTACTGTTCATAACAATATTACAGATGCTCCATCTGTGCCCTGTTTATGTATGAAATTCTTCAGAAGATAGTTTCTTCTTGTTTTTTTCTTCTGTGAATTTCTTATGGTCTAAATGTAGAGTAGAATTACCTCTAGTCTTGTTTAATAATGTTATGTGAACTTACCATGTAGACAACAGATTCCATTACTCTTGAGGCATCTGTAACTTCCACTGAAGTGAGGTCACAAACATCTGCAGCCCCACCCGCTAGAGGAAAAGGGAGAGGAAGAGGAAGGAAAACTCAATCTTTAAGTACTGAAATGGAGGTACACTTTATTACTAACATGTAGTATAGATCATAGCAAATGGTTTAACAGATAATACAGTTATGTACACTGTATATGCGCATGTACATGAACACAGTCAGTGGCATCCTGTAGGGGGAAGGAATGAAAGCAAGCAATGACTCAAATGTCTATAGGCAAAAACCATTGAGTACAAGCTTTTAATTATTAGACTGAAAATCTTTGCTTTCTGTGATGGTGTCAAACTGGAACATGATGTCCATGTACTGTTTAATAAAATTGTTACTAACAAAGGGTGTGTACATACTCCGTAACAATGTGAAGTTCTTTTCTTTTCTTAAACTATACCAGCATCACATTGCAAAGGTGGAAATCGATAAACTGCCTTTATTATTACTGATTCCCTCCCTACGGTAAACAGTTTGTCGTGAAAGAAGCTGAAGAAAGGAAACAACAACAAAACAATAGTAACTACAATTCTCTTTCTATTCATTCTGGCAGTAACTGTTGTCTATTCCCATTATAGATCCCAGAAGCTACTTCTGCCGTTGATGAAGAGGAACAGCAACCATCTGAGTCACCTGCAGTCAGTGTAGCATCCAAAGGAAGAGGTAGAGGAAGGCAAGGAAGAGGCAAAAGAACTCAACCTTCAAGAAGTGCAGCTTTAGAGGCATGCATTTAGTTAATCAACTAATAATTACTTGAGCAAATCTCTCAGTATTGATTGGTTAAAGAAAACATAACATTTCACTTAACTTGTAACTTAGTAACAACATATTTTAGAAGTTTGATTTATAAAGGGTCTAGGTATACACTGTTTCAGAAGTATGTTTTCTTAAAGATTATGATTTTATCGTACAATTATGCTTAGCCAACTCATCAGCGGGGGCAGTCCTGTGGAGACATGGTTTGCCATTCCTATCCAAATGAGCTGGTCCAGAGGTTTCTGCAGAGAAGGTTGATTTTGAAATGTCCAATGTAAAGATACAAGGTTGACATTATAATGTACAGTCAAGACCTCAACATATGTAGATGAATCGTACACTGATTTGTAGGTGATTCTTTTACAGTCATCAGAAGATGTATCTCAAATGTTGTCAACTCCAGAGTCCAGCGAAGGCTCCCAGACAAGGAAAGGGCGGGGCAGAGGGAAAGTATCAAGTGAACAGGAACCCAGTTCTGATGTGGTACATGAAAATTAATACTGTTGCTGCTCTGTTCATTTTCTTTCCTGTTTGTTTACTGCATTTCAGTTTTCTCATAGTGTCTGTTTTATCATCCAAGGAAGTTGCAGAGACCCCAGCCAAGAAAAGCAAGCGTGGAAAGGAGCCTTCTGTGGCTCACAGTCCATCCCTTCGACAAGGAAAACAAGCTGCTGAAAGCAATCCTAGAGTTATATTTACTGGACTCGTTGATAAACAGGGTGAAAAGGTAGATTGTTCAGACACCCTTTTTAAACCTACAAGGTTTATTTGGTATTGAATACATTTAGAAACTGTCATTTCAGCAAAGCTATGAATTATTTCTTTGTCTTAATTTATGTTTCTTTGTAGGTGGTGACAAGTCTTGGAGGTGAACTGGTGAATAACATCCATGACTGTACGCATCTGGTGACAGACAAGGTGAGAACCAAGAATTGCTATTAAGAACAGTAGGAGTTTTCAATAGCTTGCAAATAGTTTTGATCAAGTGTAGACAGTAGAGTTTTTAAAACCATTTAGTCTAGTCTAGGTCTTGCCTTCTGTCAATAATTTCTTTAGTTGAGATAACCTTTTTTCCACAATTTGAAACACTGTTTTTGAAAGCACCAGTTAAGGTTAGGGAAACTGTTGTCTGATACTGAGGATAAGATGTAGCAGTCTACTTAACAAATCAACTACAATTTTCCATGGTCTGTACTCTTATCTACCATAAAAATGAGGTCAAAATGTTCAAAACGAAAGTGGAACAGAGTTTTGAACATTGGCATCATTTCTATGCTGTCCTTTTTTGACGATTTTTGATGTCCATTTCCGGTTCAAGGTTCTTGGAAAGTTGTGTGTGCAAGGAAGTGAAAAACAAATTGCACCACCATCATGTTATTTCCGTGGTCTGTGCTCTTATCGACCATAGCTCTCAACCAATCAACACGCGAGAAATCACTCATATGTTGTAAAATTTCTCTTGACATGTAGGTGAGACGCACAGTCAAGTTCTTATGTGGATTGGCCAGTGGACAAGTAATTGTTTTGCCATCATGGCTGGATGCCTGTAAGAGAGCCAAGAGTTTTGTTGGTAAGGCTTGTGGTAACGATAGTACCTGCAGTATAGAGCATATAGGGACAAAGATGCTAAACAATGTTTTAGAAAATACAAACCATATCTTGCCCTTAAACGGTTTTGGTTCTTCTTTAATATAGATACAACACCATTCCTTGTCAAGGATAAAGAGGCAGAAAAACAGTACAAATTTGATCTCCATCGGTAAGAGAGTACGTAGTCCTTTAAGTTATATCTAAGCAATCCCTGAGTGTTAGTTCACTCATCTGAGTCCTTGAAGTACTCTACAGTGGAACCTCAATAGAATGAACCTCATCCCAGTAATAGTAAAATAATATATGAAAAATAACCTTGAAATAACTGAACTTCGTTACTTTGAACCTATTTACCAGTCTCTTGGCTCTTCATTATATTGAGGTTGTACTGTATAGCAAAAAAAATTGAATGCGGAGAACCTCACAACAATAAAATAAAACTGGGTGGCAGTATAGCAAAATCCACAATGGTGATCATGATCACTGGAGTGGGTAGCTCATTGAATTTGTTAGCAGTTTGTTTTATTGGGGCTTTGATTAAATTGACCATTGTTTTTAGATCTCATGAAGCAGCTCTCAGTCAGGGGTTACTTGGTGGATACAAGGTTCACGTAACAAAGAAAGTTTTACCTGATCCTTCACAGATGAAAGGTATGTAACACTCATAAATTAATATTTATACCAGTTGTTACCCTGATTTGGAAAGCAGCTAAAATCCAGAGAGCAAACAAGCAAAAATTTAATACAAGTACAGTTTAAGGAGGATAATGAAGGTACTCGTTGACTGACTGAAAAGGGATAGGAAATGTTAGTAGTGAACTACCTTTGAGCCATGTTGATCAAAATGAATTGTTTTCAGAATTTTTGCCATATGTAACCATGTTGTATGAATCAACATATTGGTGGTTTTCACACTAGAGACGTACTATCCATCCCAGACAGGTTATCCATTGGATGTATAAATTGGTATCAAACGGGTAATCTGCCTTAATTTTTTAGAAAAGGAAGCACTTTAAATTTTGGACAAATAATTCGACCTACCGGTACTTTATCTGTCAATTTTGACAGATGGACAATCCGTCTCTAAGTTTAAGAATGGTCATTGTATTTGCTTATGCAGTATTACAGATATAAGGGGTGACACTCCACTATAGGGAGCTGAAGCAACAACGTTTTTGAGCATCACTGAGCAGTGGTTTGGTTTGAGTAAATCGTCTTTACAAGAGAAAAGAAACTTAGCAATACAAATTTGTTAGCATCAAGGAATATAAAAAGGGAGAAGGTCCCAATTCTGGTTGACGTGCATGGCATCTTTCCCTAAGCTCTCTAAATACTAATATATACTTGCAGACCTTCTAGATACTTTATTTATGTGGTTTGGAAAATTAAAATTAAAAACAAAAAATTATGACAATAATTTTGCTTGGTTTTTAATGGGTATTGTTAAGTGTATCTGAGCATTTGCTCCTTTGTAGTCTCTCTTTCATCGATAAATGCTCATTTTGGGACAAGAGTGACTGAGTGAGTATTAAATACCCAAATATTTCTTAAATAAACACTTTTCTCTTCTCAGATATCATTCAAAGTGCTAAAGGAGAGGTATGTAAAAAGTCATGTGTGAATTATCTTATATAACATGTTATCTGAGCCACCTATTAACCTGAGAAAACAGCCAACATTTTGAGATGCCATCACTAGTTTCCCTACAAAATGAAGTCTGAAGACTCTATACTGATGACATCGATGCCGAGATCTGGGTAGTGCTTTTAATCGGTTGAAGCAAATTTCCACTGCAGCACAACCAATCAAAAGCACGACACAAGAAGATCTAGGTAGTTACATGTCTTCAGTATGGAATTTCTGCACTCATTCCTCAGACATGAGGGAGCTTAGCAACAACGACAGTTATGGCTATGAAAACGTCACTTAAAAAGAGAATTTGCGCTGCTTTAAACTGTATGGCACTCATCCATCTCTTGTTCAAATGGGGTTTCACCAAGGTGGTCGCTTACAAGAGTGGTTGCAAGGAGAGCTTCAACTGAAGTGCATTGCGCTGTAGCTAATTTCAGGACGTACTAGGCCTTTAGATAAGGGCAATGATGTAAGATTATGAAAACTGAAAATTGTTCTGCATATTGCTGTTGCCTAGTTCTTGTCCAGTATGCCAAGAGGAAAAGAAGACAAAGTTTTTGTGATCTCCTGCAAGGAGGACAGAGGTGTTTGTAAAAAGCCACTTGAGGCTGGTATCCCTGTCGTCAGCGCTGAAGTGCTACTGACAGGGATACTAAGACAAGAGCTTAACCTGGAGGAGTATCCTTTCTTTTATGGTTTAATAATAGTACATTGTAGCACAAGCTGGTTATTATGGTGTATGCCTATGGAGGTCCAGCTTTATAATAATTTTTTGTAGTATACACTTAAGTGAAACCTCTATTTTAGCAGACTGCAAGGGATCTATACTAACGAGACACAGTATCCTGTGGGTCTCTTTCTAATACAGATTTTTACTCTATAAGGAAAGGGAAATGCAAAAACGTCCAAGCCAGACTATTTCAGCAAGTATCTTTATCCTTTACTGTAATCCAGATTTAGATTATTTGAAGATGAATTGTCAGATGCATCTCAAGATACAACCAGCTCGAGTGGAACAAACAAAAGAAGGCGAGAGCAATCAGAAACTGCTACCCCACCATCTGCAGCAAAAAAAAAATCATCAGGCTCAAAACGAAGGAAAAAATGAGCAGTTTATACAGTTTCATGCAGTGGAATAACGTCAACGTCAACACATTCCTATGGTTGTATCACTGCAATCAGTCAATGTATACTGAAATGGTTTGTTACAGGAGATGTTGTTAGACAAGAGGTCAAACCAGGGAGATCATAAAAGTCTCCTTGGAATGTCATAGTTCAAGTTGATGTTAGTTTTATACTGCCAGGCCTTTTCTTCTGTAGGTGCTGAAGCCAGGTTAAATTTTGTGGATGTTCATTGTTTTACCAAAGACTGCTTGACAAATGTAGGGAAAATTAAAGCTTGAGACATAATACAATCACATTTACATGTAGATGCTTGCTGACAATGTTGTGAAAGAGCACAATCATGGGTTCTTTCAATTGTTTTAAAATATTTTAGCATTCCCTTTCTTAGCGAATACCTGTACAATGTAACTTTCTGGTCAATTATTGTTACATAAGATGCTAGTTTTAATCTAAAGAGAAGGAGCTACCAGTAAAGGTGCTATCAAATTTTCTTCACAAGTAGGAAGGCAAGATCGTTTCTGTAAGAAAGAGAGGTACTTTGTTCTTTAGGTCTTGTGTTTTGTTTTCTTAAGGGAGAAGGGGGTAGGGCGAGTAGGGAACCATGAAGGAACCTACATACCTCGGGAAACTAACTGCACCATGAATATGAAATTCTCATCACTTAATATACACCTTATCTGGTACTATGTTCTTTATTGTAAGCAGTTCTACAAAACGGTAAAATATGCCATGTAAGACAATTAATAATAATAATATTATAATAATAACTGAAGAAACCAATAAAGAAACAGGCTTGCTTGATTTAGTGCAATTTTAAGCAAAAGGTATTTCACATGCATTTTTGTGATGACCAGGTTTTTTTGGAACAATGTAGGTTCCAAGAGAGAAAAGACACTTGCACCCCTTTTCCGGCTGACTGTTTTGATTTGTTTGATATTTGTAAAAATAATACTAAATATAATAAAAGTTAGTGACAATGGAAAAAGTATTGTTATTTTGCCATAATTATGGCATGAAGATTAGTGCTCCAGAAAGTTACAATTTTCAATAAAAATTTGACCACATAAAAATTGTCTACTGTACAGCTACGGTGGTTGTCATAAAATTCAAGCTTGTATTCGTAATAACTTAATTCAAAAATTCTTTTAAAAATAATCTTGTGATAAAAGAATCACCTAAAGAAATTGGTAAGCTGCATTTGTCCTTGAAGTAATGCAATCTTTTTTCTTTTAGTGTGTATTTTCCCTGTAGCTTTGGTTTTAGTGTTCTTTCTTCCAGTTGTGTCTCTATCAAGGAGCATTCGTTTGGCTGCTGGTGATTTGGACATTTCTTTTCCATCACAACCCTGGTCAGTGTGATTACCAGCAGGTAAGTTTTCTTTGTCATTCATGGATTCCGTTAGTGTTCTTTTCTTGGTACGACACTTTGGTGTACCTTCAACACGGTGTTCATTTACGCTGCCTTTAAAGGATGAGATAATATCATTTTTAACTGCTTCCATCATCATTTTGTCTCTCTTGATGTCCGGACTTAATCCAATCTTGATACTGACGGCAGATTTAGCCCAGCTCATGTCTCCACACACTTTTCTGTAGCTCTCGAAAGGTTTCTGTCAATGAAAAACAACATTGCAGCAGTTTGATTTAACTGAACAACTGACAGTAAAACTGTATTAAAATGTCTGCCAGGTGATCAACAGTCATAATCAATCATGGTTAATCTTGTGAAAAACAAAAATGTAACACCAAATATTGCTAAGCTTTTGGTTTTTATAAAACTTTTGACACGACAATTATCCTTCGCAGCACTGATAATGTTTTCCCTCCAGATGTTTACAGCTTACACTATACTGTGCCTTGACTGAATTTTTGTTGATGAAATTTTTATAGTTTTAATGCATGTGTTCAATAAGTGTAAATTAATACTTGTAATATTTAAACTGTTCATAGTCCCCTGTTTTTCTGTGAGATCGTTGAGATATAGCATGTCTTACCGTTAACAGCGGCCATCTTGATTTTCAAATTGCTTCCTCCCAAACCGCCCCCGTCCCCTAAGTGGTTTTGACACCCATGTAAGATGGCAGCCTGTAACACAAAGCGCTCGATCTTGACGATCTTACGGAAAAATAGAGGACTGTGAACCGTGCACATAATATTATACACTATTATTTTACTGAGTGGATAGTTCAATAACTAACCTTAATGGGTTTTGATGGCTGCAAATCCTCGGCTGGTGGAACATCTTCCTTCAGAGACTCAGCATCAGGTGTTCTAACGGAGAAAAATGATGGTGACAAGAAATAATAATGATAAAAAAACTTAACAACAACAACAACAAAAATTCTGTACTGGCCACTAATCAAAAGTCTGAACTGACCAGGTAGACTGGTCACTTTGGAAATGAAATTACTATTAATTTAGGAATAGTGTAGACTGGTTTAGCTTGACAATTTTTGGTTCACTAGAATTCTATTTATGAATGAACTGGTCTGGCAGTAATGGTTAAGCACCTTAAGGTCAGGGCTATCACTAAGATCTTGGGCCTAGGGATTTCCCCTGGCTACTACGAGCATGGCTGACCACCGGATACTTAGCACAGCAGAACCAAAAGAACTTCCTGTAGTTGTTCAATTCCTTGCTTACTAAATTATTGCATATACCTGGCAGGGGGAAATCTTAGAGACAGCTCTGTTTAGTTAGTTAGTAAAAAAATAATAGTTAACACTAAACAATGGCTGTATTAATGACTATGGGTGCAAAAATTGAGAACAAGATGTGATTTTTGAATTTTAAGAAAATTTCCTGGACAGTACTGTAACACTTGACTTCTGCTGACCAGCACAGAAACAAATGTTACCTAGGGATATGATTATTGCATGGTAAGTAATAAAATAAAAATATTTTTTTTATATGAAGCACACAAATTTGCCTGAGGCCTTTAATGTACACTGTAGTTGATAGATCTAGTACACTTCTGGTAGTTTAAGTACACAATGTACCTGAACTGAGTGAGTAATGATCTCACTTTAGACTTTCCATGAGTTATTTCTGGTGTCGTCAGTGCACAACTCACATTGCTTGTTTGGTAATCTTGCATGCATGTGTCCTTCACTTGTTGGTCCAAGATGCTCTGAATCAAGAAGTACACATTCATTCCTGCCATTGTTGATTTTACTTTATCACTGTTATAGGTTTCACTGCTTAGTTGTTCCACCTTTTGTTGGAGGCTTTCCACTGTTCTAGTCAGGCATTCACTTGTGAAGACTTTCTCTTTGGATTTTGAGATGCTGACTCTCAGTATGTTCAATATCCTTAGCACAGCAGCTCTGAAAATTATTGGCAAATTTTGACTTTTCAGTTAGAAAACTGCTTATCCAATTCATGAATAAGTGAAGCAGTTACTTATCTTACTTTGCATCAGCTGTTTCTTCACAGATATTTTGCAGCTTCTGGAAGAAGGTCACAAATTCTCCTAGGCCCTAGAGAGAGGTGAACAGTCATGTAAATGAAATGTCATGGATGAGAGGGCAAGAATTTTAATCAGAGCTGTGCTTTAGCAGCACCTGGTGGCCTCTAGTGCCTTAATTTGCTCACAGGCGACTTGAAAATCTTGGTTTGGCATAAAATTATACATGATGAGCACCCTGGATTTCACACTCAGTTCAGAACACTTGGCTCCCTTGTTTTTTTTCATAAAGCTTAGCCTTGTTATTGTTTCTACTTTACATTTTACATTATCCGTAAGCTTGAATGTCAGCCTCTTTACCTTGGTTAAAGAAAGAAGTGGGTTGTCATCACCAGGTGCATAACTCTTTCCACCCAGTCTTATCCTCAGTATAAATGATACAGCTGTCTGTTAGCAATAAAAAATGATCACCTTAGCACAAGTGTAGAAAGCACAAAAACTGTAGCACACCTTACCCTTTTTATCAAAATAGCTGGCAAAAACAATAGATTGAAGTATCTGTGTTACTTTCGTTTTTGGTTCTCGGCCACACACAAGATCAAACAAAGAAAAGGATGGGGGAGGGGGTGAGGAGGAGAGAGAGAGAAACTGCCATCTCCCCTTACCCTTTCTCCCATCATTTTCTGGCTTGACCTCAGTTTAACTTTTGCACGGCTGTATCTCTTAATTTAAAAAAGAAAAAACTGCCAGCTACGCAGTCTAGTGAAGCTTCTTCCTTTCGGAGTGAACAATAAGTGCAGTCACACAAAAGGTAGGAAAGTGACCTTGCGGGTCTCTTCAAATGTTTCTAGCTGGCAATATTGATCCCTCCTTCCATGAACACCCCTTCTCCTAGCTACTGGCATACATCCTTACACACCTTTTTGTTTGTGATAGGCAAGAAACTTATACTTAATATTTAAAAAGCAGTTAATTTGTTATAATTGCAAATTAGGGGAGTGTGTTTGATGGGGAGGGGTAACAAGTGTCAGGGGTTGGGTAGTGAGAGGTAGTGGTAAAACTTGAAATGTTTGTAGTTAATAATGACATACCTGAAACATGGGCATGTTTTTGTCCCTTGCTACTTTTCTTAGTGCTGTGAATTGCTGATGAGCCAGGCCTCTATGAGGAATGTTGATAGCCTGGGAGAGAGCCAGTTCATCTCTGGTATTTACCAGAAGCCTCAGGTAACTCAATAAGACTTGAAGTAACTGATCCTGTAGGGTAAAATACTTTTTTTTTCCAAAATCAAATGACTAGACAACATTGAATCAAAGGACTAGCCAACATTGGTTTTGTTGCTTACAAAAATAAAAAAGTGCATTTATTTGTCTGTGTGCTGTGATCAATTAAATAAATGACAAAATTATTTTGCTTGGAACTCAATGTCTCTAATAATAACATCTACTCAATGTCAGAATAATTATTATCATCCTAGGAAGGGAATTTGGGGAACCAGCTTCTTAGTATAGATTAAAAACTCATTATCATAGTTTCGACTTAAACATTCAGGGCTTTAAAGGCATTTACATGTACAAACTTTTATTAATGACACTCCCTAAAGAAGGCTTGCAGTGACAATAATACAGTAATTCATTTACAAGATAGAATGCCAAAACAATAAAAAATCTAAAAATTACAAAGATACAATGGTTTATGTAAAAAGAGTCAGAAAGCTGAAAAATAGTAGCTAGAATAATACAGCAGTAGTAAAATAGTTGCTAGAATTATATCAGCTATTTATTGCTGGTAGTCGCTAGAATTATAGCAGACCTTCACGAGTGGAGCCCCATATCCAAGAAATTTTTGCTCCAAGTGTACTAACTGAGGAATTTTGCAGCCAGAAAAAGTCAAATCAGAAATGAAATTGTGCAACTTGTTGCAGCAACAAAATTCTGTTGCAAACTCAGACAAAGATTAGCACAACAATTCTCCAGTACACACAAAGCAATTTATCGCTGCAAGGTGTGGCTGCAGAATGTCACCTAGTGTGTTCTGACTTTTTTGAGGCTTGGTCTTTCAGGCAAAATGGGTATCAGAAATCTACACTGTGATACATTTTTATATTACCTTGGCCACTTCTTCAGAAGGTAGAGTTTGGTTGGGTAGCCTACTTTTTGAAGGCGTAGGTGAATGGTGTGTCTGTGGCTCTTGGGGACATCCATGTAAAAATGAATCTACTGTCTTCTCAGTGAGTAAATACTGGCCATCTTTATTCAAACAAACCATGACAAACAATAAAAAAAAGTTAAAAATAAATTAGGAAATTGAAGAATTATTTTGATCTGTTATACTGTTTCATCTCTGACTTACCAAACTGACCAAACTTTCCACTGTCTACACTGTCTTACATGTAACAAAAATCTCACATATTTGTCTGTGTCCAATAAAATGATGAAAAGCAAGTCATTTCAATTGCTGAGAGTACCACTGTTCAAAGAGGTAATAATATTATTTGTCACATCGCATTATAGGATTCCACCCACAAATGCAAGTGTTAAGATATTAAATACATCAATTTGAGGGTACTGTCGATGGTACTATCAAATGAATGTAAAACTCTTGAAGTTTGACATCCATACTCAAATGTTACTACATGTATGAGCTTCACAGCTGAGTTAAACAGTCAATATTTATTATTATGGCTTCCGTACCTTTTCCCTCTGTAAAGCACACCATAGTTTTGTTTCCTGAAATCAGGTGAAGGATTTGCTCCTAACAACAGATTGCAATGATATAATAATTATGTTGCTGACCTCACATAAAGTGTCAAGATGGCTGGATTAATTGGCCAAGTTGCATTTTCATGGCCCAAGACAAAGTTGACTTAGGTTAATTAATAAAAACTTGCAGTTAAAAAAATGAGGGCAATATACAGCCATCTTGTCTGAATAACAAACTTGGCACATAAAAGATTTAGTGGTCAAGAGAACTACATTGTATTATTTTCTTGTGGTACCAAAGCAGGAAATCCTACTTGGCTAGGATATCAGAACATATGATTTCTTTCCTCTTGCCTACTAGTGGAACCAGCCATAAAATAAATCACGTTTACGAAGAAATGTTACAGGAACAATTAGGTATTTGTCATGTATAAGGAAATAACGTATGTGATAGATAGATACAATGTAATAACTAACCTGTTACTAAAAGTGTGACTTCTTTCAGTTTAAATGACACTTTATCTCACCTCAAGTTGTGTTTTGGGATTGCCAACAGCAACAAACTGATAAGAGGTTTGAAATTTGTCTTTCACATCACTGTCAACAATAAATGTTGTCTTTACCCTCTGAAGGATATCAGCAAAATCCACAGCATTGCATTGTGATAAAAATTTATTGTATGCAGCTACCAGCTTTGGGGATTCATTGTCGTCATCCATAGTTATCTTGTTTTTCATGATACTCTTGTGTGCTTCAAAAACATTTTGTAGCTTCACACTAAACTCTCCTTTTTCCTTTTTTGAATCAAGCAAATGACCAAAAAATAACTGGTAATAGTAATAATAAGATATTAATATATAATAATATTATTATAATGACAGTTTTTAAATCAAAATACATGTTGAAAAGAATTGCAGCAGAATTCAACAATTTACTCGTTTAACTCATAAGGTGCTGTGTTGTCAGACAAATAGGCCATTTGCACTAAGAGGTCATGTGACATAGTTTTTATGAAAATGAAAGCTATATGATTTTGCCTTCCAAAAACGATCAGTGGGTCATATCAAAATAATAGTGATTTGGTTTTTCAAACCCGCACCATTTTCTTAAAATGAGTAAGTTCCTGGCTGGTCACGTGACCAAAATGTGATTTTTAAAATTATGAATTACTTCTTTCTGAACACAAGCTTTGCACTTAAACTTCAAGGAGGAAGTTGAAAAAATGATGTGATATTCAAAACGTTTACAGCACATCTGAGCGTAACTATCAAACGTTTAACAAGATATAAGCAAAAAGTAGTTTTGGCCGCCATGTTGGAGGGCAAGAGTATGCCCTCCAACATGGCGGCCAATACAAATCATACTGCTTTATTGAAAAATCAAAGTGCCATAACATATCTCCCTTAAATGCGTTTGCTCTCAAATCTGGGGTGTAAGCTAATTTTTATGAGCTCTGTCAATTTTTGGCATCAGCAAGATTCCAACCCATTGTTTAAAGGAAGCATTGGTCACGTGACCTGTTAGTGCAAGTGGCCTATTCTGCTATTTGCCACTTTAAGACTTCCCATAATACACCTTGCTTCACCTTGCTTAGCTGTCATACCACTTGACTCAACTTACTTCTTTGTTGCTTCGTTTGCCTGAAATACCTGTACAAACTACTGTGATGTAACTCTCACCTCTTTATTTAATTTTGCCATGACCAGCTGAAGAGCAACCAGCTGCTCTTTGAGATCAAAGATGGAATCACAGAACGGCCTCTTGCTACCATGTTCCCTGTAAAGGCTTATTAGAAATTCCACAGGGCTTTGTAATCTTGATTGTGAAAGGGCATTACAAGTAAGCTTACTTTGAAATGCTGAACAATGGAACCCAAAAGCCAGATATCTCATGGTCCTGCTATCATCTGTAAAAAGATATCATTTTTAAAATAGCCGGTGTACAAGCGCCCCCTCCCCTTAAGAACAAATCTGGAAAGGGACTGCCGTATGCAGGCTATTTTTAAATAGGCCCCATTAGATCTGTGTATTGAATTAGGCTTTTGTATTAAATACCCGTACCCAAACCACCCATGGTTGAGGAACCATGTTATTCTTGAGGAGTGAGTTATAAAAATTGAGGATTTGTTTAGGGGTAAAGTAAAAAAATATGGAATTCTTTAGGGGTGGCACATTAATTTTCACGAAATTCTTCAGAGGTAAACCCATATTTTTTGGAAGTCTTCAGCCCTGGGTGAATGCAATTTTATTTAATCTTCAGGACTGGGTTGTTAAAAGCTGGTTAAGATCCTGTGAAATTTGAATTCAAATCTGAAAGCTGAAAGGGGTAGTCTCATGATCGGCATGAGCTGCGCATGCTCAGGAAATGACTGTCAAAATAGTTCTTACCACTCTCATTTAAATTGTATTTAGTGAAAAAGGGGTCAGCAGGCAACACACGACTTTTACTTCCTGCTGGGCTTTTGACACGCACATGGTTTCCTATCCGAATATAACTACACAGAGGATTTTCCTGGAAAAAACAAGCAGATTGGCTCAATCTGTCAAGGACAGGAAAAAATTACAGAGGGTTGTAGAGGCATGTTCTCGATTTTATGCATGCATTTCTTTACTGCTTACCAAGCCAGAATTACATAGCGAAATCGAAAGCTAACACGTGAATCCAATTTTTGGGGGGTTAATGAATCAAATTAAATTATCCAAGGCAAAAAACTGCTAATAGTGGCAGCTGGGTGCAGCTGGAATTGACTGATGTATTACTGCCATGGCTGGCTCCACCTACCCTAGCTCCAGAGGTCCGTTCTCAAAATACCTAGGATGAAATAAACTGTGCTTCAGGAATTAGACAGGAAAAAAATAACCTCCGGAACCCAGGGTAGGCTCCACCACTTGTGGCCACCATGTTTTTGCAGAATTTTTCAAGTGTTGCACTTTGGCTTGCACATGCACAGTTCATGAGATTTACCCTTTAAAAGCAAACTCATTTTGATAATTTTCGTCTATTGTTTGATGATATGATGCTCTAAAAAGAATAGAGAAAATTAGTCAAGAAAATGCTTTTGAACAAAAGAAAGAGAAACCCGGATTAAAATTTAACCCAGGATTAGCGATAATCGGCCTTCAAACAACTGGGCGCCGGGGTAAAAAGAAAAGGTAGGTCCTCAACCGGGGGGGGGGGGGGGGCAGATATTAAATGCAATTACCCATTTTGCTACAGTTGGAGGTAAGTTTGCGTTTGTCATGAAGTAAGTAACTATCTGGAAATGCGCCAGGTCGGTGTCTGGTCTCACAGAAGACACAGCCAGGTTCCCATTTGCCACCGGTACTGTTATGGTACTATACGAGAAAAAAAGGTTGAGTAGCTGGCAACAACTTAACCGACGGCAAGCATGCCCGTTAAGTTGACTCAAGTCAGCCTCGCTGGCATGCAAGGTGGCGGAGAAGACCTGTTTCTTGCTACCGGCGACTAACCTGGCTCTAGAAGTCAGTTCTCAAAATACCTAATATGAAATAAACCTTCGCGCCTCGTTGACGCGGCTTCCTCGCGAACCATTAGTATCTATAAGGGAAAAATTTCCTTTGGAACCCAGGGTAGCCGGCGACATAACCTTATGTGGGAACAGTATGCCAAGCAGTGACGGCGGCTATGTCGCGGGTAGGTCGGCAGGATATGAAAACAAGGCTTTTATAATGAAGTACGACGATCTGGACGCGGTAACGCTAGGGTTGATATTATGAAAACTGGAGTGTCTCTCACGTTCATTTAGTAAAATATAGACCGAAAATTAAAGCGTTATACACTAAAACTTAACGATTTAAACTTAAAAGTTGTGATGAGCTTAAACGGAAACTTCAGTTGTAAGGAGAAGTGCATCATCTGAAGTATTCCGAGTTTCAAGCTACACCGTAGGGTTTGTGTCATAAATTTTTAGACTCTCCTTCGTTAGTATGATATCTCTCTGCGATTTAACTAGTTAAGGAAAGTTGTACCACAATCTGAAGGTACCTAACTTACTTTTCCACCCACTATGACTCCTAAACAAGCTTAAAACGTCAGATAATTTATCCAATTTTTCTTCAGCTAGCCAGTAAACATGATCCGCCATGATGCTTTCTTGTTCCGTTCTTTGTGAGGTTCGAATTTCACGCGACTCATGCAAAACAAGCTAACAAGCCAATCATATCACTCGTCCAAAACGAGGCCGAGTGTGAAGTTTAAAATATGGCGGCGACCATTCGACTTATTCACCTAGCAGGTAATTCAGAAAATTGCAGCTTTGATATAAAACATTTTGTACAATAATTTTTATTTTCGCCACTGATTTTTGTAGGTGATATTTCAAGTGTGGATTTTAGGAGAGTTACAGCGTAAAGTAAGTCAATAACTTAAGGTAAACTCTCTTCGCCCTGTAGCTAATTTAAAAGCCCTTACCTATCACCGTCGGTTGCCTCTAAGCGTGTACACGTGAGGAAAAAACATGTTCTAATTGGTTTCAAACATGCATGACATGTTTTGCCGCCAAACATTCCAATTTGGAGTAGGCGGCTGTTGTCGACTTGGTTTGTTTTCGCTCAATAAAATATTCTTTGCAATGCAAGAATTTTTAGACGTTAAGAATATTAAACTTGTGGAGGCAAGTGTGCTGTTTCTGAGCGAGAAATATACCTGGAAGTTGAGAAAAATGAAATATCAGCGGAACCTGGCGGATCCAGGGCTCAGGGGGCCTCATTCCTTTATGAGGTTCTCGAAATGTGGATTTGTGATTTGGGCAAGAATTTTAAGCCCAGGTAGGAGGATGGGTTGCCTGGATAACAGATGCTGCTTTGGGTTCAGCCATAGGCTGACACATCTCAGAGATGCGAACCTTTGGAGATCTAAAATCTGGAGACTCTATCTCTTGCACTACAACCCTGCTCCCCCGAATGTCAACAAACCCCCACCTTCCCTCACCCCACCTCACAAATCGATCCAGCCCCCAAATTATGACAGTCATGGGAATTGCGTAGGGCATTATGTGAAGTCTTAGATGATTTACATACCATCAAAATGTGTATTCATCATTGTAATGATGGAATAGTCTTTGCCAGTGACTAAATACCTGCAAAAATGCCTGAAAAACTGTACGATTTTGGGAAAAAATGAGCTAAATTTCAAACTAATAATCACAAACAGCAGTGATAGACATTCTCTCTGAGTTTTCACATTTTTATATACTTGACATTTCGTATGCTATTCAACATATATTTTCAAAAGTGATCTTAAGTGACTGTTAAAGAAAATGACAAGACTATGTATTCCAAAATTACAAGGGTTCTGGAAATGAGATTAATATTTAAAAATTCTTAACAGTAATGAATAAAAAAGGCAACAGCTAATAAAGATTCAGCTGTTTACTGCTGATGTTGACATTAAAAGCTGGCGTAAGGTCTTGTATAAACAGTGTTTTATCTTACAATGATAATCTGTTTTGCCAGATGCTAAGATTTCAAAGTGATCCAATTTAATGTTATGTCCGGTGGCAGTGACCTGGTCAGCAATAGCTGAAGAGTGATCATTTTTTGTTAGGGACTTGAAGTGTTCAGTCTTCCTATCATGGAGCAGTTGTTTGGTTTTCACTCCACTTTCCACAAGCAGGGTACATGCTTAATGTATCACGATCGGCGTATATTTGATTTTAGTCAAGGCCATGTGACCAAGAATCAACCAATGGCAGTCCCAGTTTAGTTGAGTGAAAATCTAGGAATATAACAACATGGATTTCAACATAGCATGAATCCCGTGATAGAAATTTAGCGCAACATAATATAGGAAATTACCTAACAATTGCTGTTATTCAGATAATTGCTGAAGATTTCATACTAGAAATGGAGTTATAATTCGTCCAGTACTGAGAGCATCAAAACAAAAAATGAACTGGTAAACTTTGATAAGCGATTATTGCTTTTGTATTTGCTGTATAATGCTCAATTTTTAAAAATGTTGTGCCCTTATATACAGCATGTGATCATTTGAAAGCTAGTAACTTGTCAGCGGATAACTTCAAAAAATACTCGACTTTGATGGTGAGCCTGCGATATGGTCAAGTGATACTGGTCAGCGGATACCCTGTTTTGACAGCTGTCAATTGATCACAACATGGATGTGTAAAATCAGGTTGCACCTAGGCTCCCAAACTAGTTAGCAAGTGTGAGATTAAACATTGGTGTCTCTGTAGTGCGGATGGACGGTCGTTCGGGCGGTCCGTGTACGGTCACGTGATTACCAAATTTTCTGGGATGGGTAGATTTACTTAGCTATGGGGCTCCGCCCACGCGCGCGCGTGGAGCTCCGCTATTATTGCCTAACAATAAACAGGCAGTTACTGCCTTGTATGACTTCGGCCGATAAACATCACAAATGAAATTACTGCCTGTTTCATCTTCGCGTCCAACAACTGGAAAACTGAACGCCAAAGGAAACAAGACCTGATAACATTAAAAAAAACATAAACTTTTAATGCTTTCAGCGAGTTAACAATGGAGTTTAAAAGCCCCAGAATAATTGCTTCTTGTAGTGTGGACACGGGAACATGAGTGTCTGATAGTTTTAGAAGCGCATGAAAACTACAGTTCAGTAATATTCAAACCATGTTATAGAAAACAGCCTTTAAGAAGCCGTTTTTTATGTAAAAATCCTGCTTTTTACAGAAATATATATATTTTTGTAAAAATTCTGCTTTTTTATGTAAAAAAGCTGTTTTTTTATGCTGGTTTATTTTTAAAGTATTCTTAAAATTTCGCAAATTTGAGCCTCGATATTCTTACAAAATATATTCTAAAAGAAAAAAAAGTGTATCAGTTGTAGAATTAGCCGACGTACTGGGGGATATTGATTTAACAACAACAAAACAGACACGTTTTTGGTTATTTTTGTTACAATGTTTTTCTATTTTCGGAAAAATCCTGTTATTGCAATAATGGACGTTCTTTCTAGTTCGTTTTTTTTTCTAGACGTTTTCAGGCAAATTTGGACTGAGACATCTCCTAACTATTCCAACGCATAAAAGAAAAAAAAAACTGAAACGTGTTTGTCATTGACCTATTCGGTTTTTGATTTATGCGTGATCTGTAAACAACCGATATTCTAAATCTCAAAAAACATAAGCATGCGTGTCAGCAGATTTACTACAGTAACAGTAACGAGGCCGACCTCCAATAAAGAAAACTAAAGCACCTATCGATTTTTTTCAAGATTGTATTTATAAAGAATGTGTATCAAAGTTTCATAGTTGTTGTTGTTGACCTGTTTTAAACCGCTCGAGATAGCTATTAAAATCTTATTGCGCTATAAATAACAGTATCTTTACCCGGCGAAATTAATTATTTACCGCATTTTCTGGATAATTGTTCCACTGACAACGTACCATGCGATATCTACGTTTCTTAACAGTCTTCTTAAACACACCTGAGGATTTCCAGGGTGGCTTTTAAAGGGGTTGGCCAATTTGAAATCCACTGTAAAATATCAGAGAGTATTACAGGTGATCAATCCGTGAGCTAGGCTAAAATTAGAATTTAACATTGGAATAATCAGACAAACATGTTCTCGCTTGCAATTTAGCTATTCATGGAGTCATTTCTTAGAACTACAGGAAGCTCGTTTTATTTAAGATGTTGTTATATTGATAACATTCTTTCCGAGACTTAAAATAATAAATAAAGCGTACGAGCTATTCGGCTTAGTTCCGCTATGATGTTTTGGCGGAAGTCCATGCTTTAACATGATTTATACACTTACTAAATTTGGGCTCTTTGTCTCTTACTAGAAAAAACTGCTACTCTTTGTTTTTATGTCGGGGAAGAACATTGCTGGAACCTTTTTGCAAAAACTGAGTTTAAGCCGGTGGGTTCAAGTGCAACTTAACTGTAAAGTAAAAGCAAAGCCGACAGTCAAGTCGGTTTCGTGTAAAAATGACCGAACAGCGCAAGCTTTTTGAACTTCAGTAATGCATTAATGCACTCAAAAACTATTACAGAGAAGGAATGCTTCATTGCATATCCCTGGCGGGGGGGGGGGGGGGGGGGGGGGGGTCACAATGCAACTTTTACTGAGACTCATCGTGGGATTTGTTTATTTTAATATTAACTGCCAGTGCCTTCTTTGAAACTAAAATTGTTACTAGCGGATGGCATTTGAGGATCGACGTGGTTGAGGTTTACTGAGAAAATGACATGTAAGGACTAGGAGTAGATTTTCTAAAAGTCCTTTGTGAAGGTGGCTTCGCTCGCTCTTTTTGCGTTCGGGTAAGACCTAGGTCGACTTGTACCAAGTCTAGACCAGGAGGGAAAAACTGGTTAGCACGATCTTCCAAACACAGTTTTTCAGTACGTTATTATTATAGCTGTTTTTTGCAAATACTCCTGATCACTCGATTGTCATTTATGCCTGCAGCACAGCAGCTGTAGACGGTTATAATTCTTCTTTCTTAGATATATTAGTGAATATCCGGCATTAATCAATCTTTACTATGCTGAAGCAATATACCTGGAATGTCACTAATTCAGGTTGTTTATAGAATCACTTAAGAGTTCTGTTAAACTGTCGCTGTATTGATCGACATTTGAAGTATATGGACACTTGCTGTTAATAGTGACTTCAGGGGTTTTTAAGTTTATTAGTTTTTTGCACGCAGCATTTTCTCTGGCCTGTCTGTGATTATAAACTACTGCAGTTTCGCGACTTTTAATTTTAAATCATCTTATCAATCGTTGCTATTTTTTAAGAGTGCATTCCTCTGTGATCAACAAATTGGACAAATTTCAGAAAAGTAACGATCCAAAACTGGCAACAACGATGATATCGACTGTACGTTCGGAAAATTTGACAACTCATGAAGTAATTCAATAGAAAAATGGGCACACTTCAAAATGTCACTCCAGACCACATATAGAAAAAAAGGCTCAGTGGCTAAATTTCTGGATGAGCATAATAAATTGATTCGTCTTCAGAGTTAAAATTTCGAGCATTTACATATAACTTCGTAAATTGAAAATGATGTCATGCGGTTGTATAGTATAACCTTGAAATGAAGTCAACTAGAAC
This sequence comes from Porites cylindrica, assembly GCA_964035525.1. NCBI lineage: Eukaryota > Metazoa > Cnidaria > Anthozoa > Scleractinia > Poritidae > Porites > Porites cylindrica. Next base: position 29,451,138 of record OZ037785.1, read on the forward strand.
ACGCTGCGGACAGCGTATACATGATGGTCTCTTGCTAAGTGAACTATCTATTAACTTTGCAGAATCTATATTCAGTAAATTCACAAAGTTTGTTTTGAACCACTTGAATCTTGATATTAAAACTTGGCGTTTAATGATAAGTTAGCTTCTGGTCAGAACGTTTCTTTGTTCGTTTTGTGATCGTTTATAGTGAATTGCTCTTTTGAGCGTCGTCGATACAGTAAACTTTTTGTGCTGCAAATAATTTTGGTAATTTTAGTTTTTTCATTCTCTCTCTCTCTCTCTCTCTGAAGATGTCTAGATCGCTATTTCTATTATCTACTTTCAGTTCCGTTGGTTCGTACGCGTGCAAAGAAATCCGTTTAGAAAAAGAGAAATTAAAAAATTAAATTAATTTTATTTAAGCTCGATAGCGTGAGGAGTGGTTGCCCAATCTCCCGAGCCCGGGGCTCGTGTATTAAACGTTCGAGCATTCCGGATCGAATTGGAATTTAGAAATGTTGGTTTTTGCGGAGAGGGGAAAACCGGAGTACCCGGAGAAAAACCTCTCGGAGCAGAGAAGAGAACCAACAACAAACTCAACCCACATATGACGTCGAGTCCGGGAATCGAACCCGGGTCACATTGGTGGAAGGCGAGTGCTCTCACCACTCCGCCATCCCAGCTCCCCCATCCCTGCTCCCCCAAATGTTTTTCCAACGATATTGAGCGCTGTCTTTAAAAAAACTCCTTGGCGAGACGGTCGTCTACCACTGAGCTCTGTATTTTATTGTTCCAACCCCACACGTAATGTCGACACACTGTACACTCGTTGCTGCTAGAAAAATTATATATATTGCACTTTTTAGGTGGGGTTCATCACTTAAAGTCACTGACGTTATAAATTAACTTTCCATGCAGAGGTTTTATCTAACTATAATTCGGTCTCTCGTAATAGAACTTTAAATCTGTTCTGGTTAGAATCTTACAACAGTTTTCTGTGCGGATCTTTAAAACTAAGTTCTGTCAGCTTCTCATATAAATTCCGTTTCCAGTTACTTGTGAGATGTCCGGGAAGATTTTTGGGCGCGCGCGAGAGCACAGGGTCCAGAGGAGTTTCGTGTGAATAAATGAATTACTTATTTAAAGTCTCACCTTGAAAAATGTCTATACCAGTGTCGCTTAGCACGATTAATTAGCCCAATGGCATCTTTATAAATCTACTGATGCTCTAACGACAAACAAATCTCCTCTGGACCCTGTGGCGAGAGAAGTCACTTTTCTTCGGCCCATTCCTTTTCCCCCGCTGGCGGCCGTCGGCCGCCAACAAGTGCAGTGAACCTGCTCGTAGGCTAGTTTCTAGATGTCTTAAGCTACACAAGCTACTCATAGAGCCACCCCCCGCCCCCCCCTCCCCCCAAACAGGGTGCATGTGCATGTCAACCCAGCTTAGTGATTCACATCGCAATTGCAAATCTTGAGCTTTATCGCCTTTTGATTACAATTTTTGATACAGAGGCCCGGGAGAACTCGGAAATGGCCCATTTTTTGGTTATCAACAATTGTACACATTACAAACCTTCTATCTAACAAGTCCGTTAAGTTCTGGTAATAGACTAATAAAAACAAAACTTTTGTTCCTGTTAACACGAAAAAATGGCGCTTCGAAAGACGCGGTAAGTTTTCCGACAGAAAGGAAAATAAACTTCGATCGCTTCCAGAGTCCATCCTTCGTAAATTTCAACTCCGTCTTAGCATCCCAGAAGTCAGATCGGCCTCATCCGGCTAGTCTCCGCTGACATACCGAAGATTTTTTCGGACTATCCGGTCGACTGTATATTGTCGTACAGCGACCGCTTCACCATACAAAGCGTAAAGGAGATGGATTTATATTTATTTGGTAAACAGAAAAGGTCTCAAAGGCTCCGTACAAAATCCGCAACGATTCTTTTTATCTTGGTGAACGACATTATGTAACTCCGTACGACATTATTAAAAAAAAAAAAAAAAAAAAAAACTCCGTCCGACATTGCATCAAAAAAGTCGATCATTCTCCAACAGCTTTTTGTAAGAATTGTCGCTTTTTTTAAATTTCTGTTAGACATAATCTTTTAGAGAAGATGTTAAAGTTTTCATTGGAAAAGACTTTGGTGTTACACTTCTCTATCATGCGTAAACCCTTCAAGCTTAAAGATAAAGTGTACGACATTATATACTAATACCTTACTAACACAAGATAAAAAGGTTTTCATCCTCTCTTGACCATCATTATGAATACAGTGTCCACCTAATTGACCATCAATTTGTGAATGAGAGAATAGCCGGAGGTTGTGAATAGAGCAATCAAGTCTCCTTATTCCTGTTGGTAACTAGTGGATAATCTCTTAGTGGCCAGCGAAAAAATGCAAAATTTTTATCATCGCCTATTTTCATTATTGCCATGTATTTCACCTGAAAGAAGAAATATTTTCTTCAGACAATCCTGGTAGGATATGATGCGGTACAGTATAGACACCAACCTAATAGCTTTGCCTCGGCAACAAAGACAAACCACTTTGTAAACGTAATCGTGAACTTTAATTCCCCGTGAGAATTAACAGACTTCTGTAAAGAAGCAACGGCAGAGTCAGAGAAGCATATGGCAATCTTCTAAAGCCGCTAACGACCTTCGCATAGCAACGACCATATGTCTCTTTGTGGTCACTTCTCAGTGCATCTTGCGATGCTCGGAAACGTTTTACACTGTAGTTCGTTCCAGCCGTTTTTGTACATTTTCGTTTGGGGTCAAATTCTTGAAGTTGTCACAAAACAATGTCCCGCGTGCTTTAGAAATACATCTTTTTTTGTTAAGCCTGCCCGGCAGCTGCCATGCAAGCGGTAGTTATTGTAAATGTGTAAAATTTTACACATAAATAAAAGCGGCGCGCGCCTCACTTGCTGTTACTTCGCGAACTGGATCTCAATACAACTAATTTTAACCTATAAAGAAGACAAAAGCCGAGGCTTTTTCCTTGATCTTTTACTCCGGGAAGTGAAAGTAATTGCAAAAAATTATGCTCTGCGAATTCTTTGTGTGCACCAGCGACAGAAAGATTCTACGCTCTTGATTTCTAATTGCAAGTTGAATGTAAAATTTGATCGCACGCAAGTCGTTTTTCCTTCGCTAAAACAAGGTTTAACCCTGGTATCTTTTATCACAACCTTGGAATTTTGGTATATATATTTTTTACTTATATCTTTTCCAGTACTGTAAGATATGTTGTTGTCTTCCAAGTAAGACGTCCGCAATGCTGCTTGACCTTCAACTAAACTCTGCTTGTGTTTCGTGTCGTTACTTGGTAACGTGCTCGATATTTTCTGAAATTCTTTTCTCTTTATGCCATTTTCTTCTTTTCATAATCTTTTGTGCCCTTTTACACCATCTGTTGCTCTTAGCTCTAGCATAATTCATTTTCAATGTCATCGCGTCGCTCGTGTCTTTGCATTTACTTTATTTCATTCTGCGCTCCAGTGGTTTTTACTTCAAATTCACCTGCTCTCGATCCGAACTGTCGTTAATAAGCTCACTTTCTTTTGGTGGCAAAACCTCTCCGTCAAAGTATTATTGTTTATACTTGAGGTAGGAGTTGTTTATAGAAAAGAAACAATGCAAGAGTACGGAAGCTTTCAGGCCGTAATAAGAAAGCATTTTTGAAGACCGGTAGTTTTCTTGATTCTAGTATTTGAAGACTGTTCGCAAATCACGATCTCTTTTGACAGCTAAGCTCAAAGTTTAAACTCATTTCCTTCAGTCATCGAAAGCTTGATTAACATTTTCTCCGTTTCAATTTAGCTCTTTTGAAAAAGACAAATATTAAAAATACTCAGTAGTGTAGTTTTTACTTGGTTTTTAAAAAATTTCCTAAGCGTATATACTCACAAACCGAAGAACACTTTTTGAATTTATTTTACAGCACTCAGTAATTATTTCGTTTTTCTTCCAGTGGTAAATTATCTTTTCTCAGAATTACAAACCTTGCGGGAATATCTATTGGTTGTTCCCGAGAGAAGCAGTTTGTTTGGCTGACAATCTCACTTGATCAAATTTCACACTTCCCCTAAGCAACGTCTTAAATTAGCAGCTAAACTAGAGACGCCTTGTTGCTTAGCGACAGCGTATTTTCTGTACGTTGGCAACAAAAGAAATTTCGGAACTCTATTAAGTCTCCCACTCTTAATAAAGATTAAAGAAAAAAGATTACAAAAAAATTCAAATTTCGTTTTGCGAAATCCTGAAAAGTAAACAGTACCTTGTAAAAGCTCTGCCAAAGAGATTTTTTTCCATAGGATTTATTCAGAAGATTAAAAAGTTTGAGTGGTGATTAATCACGCCCTGATAACATGATGTAAAATAGAAAGAGTCCATCAAGAAACTGACTTGTCTTTATTTACTTTTCTTGTTTTCGGAAAACCTTTTTCAAACAGCCTCAAGGAAAATTAAGTTCAATGTTTGCTTTAGAACGATGTTTCCCTCGTATCTTCCGGGTGTAATAAGAAACTTCGATTTCTTTCAGGGCGAAAAAATTGATGAATTTTCACCCTCCATTGGGACGAAAGCCAGAGTAATCTGCTCAAAATCAGGACGCCTTAACTTGGATTGGGCGCGTTTATGATCACAATACATTTGATTTTGAAAGTTCAGCTGTTTGCACGTTTTCTGCATAGATAATGGCGGTGTAATACCTGCAAACGCAGCAGGCATGGATGTTTTTGAATGGCTTCCCGTTGATCCAGTTTATTGGTTGACTGTTTGACTTAATACAATTAATGATGCTGCTTGTGTAGAAGCGATTTGCAGACCTTCGAACACTCGTCGATCCAACTGCGTCGGGCCTTCAGAGTCGGAACGCGATTACCGTGAATGTAGCCACGGTGTCTAGTGTTCCCTAGTCCTTGCACAGGGACAGCTCCAATTACACACCATTTATCCAGTGTTACTTCCGCGGTTGCTAATCTAAATAAAGTATAATGGCTCGCTCACTGCGGCTTTCGTTAAAAGTCGTAGATTGTTTCGTTGGATTTTTTAGATTTTTATGGCTTTGCAAATGACTAGCTCGCGCTGTGGCACGCGTCGGCTATTAAGAAAATTGACTTCATTGTTTCGATGACCAATCAGCGTTGAAACCCATTCAAAAGATCAATGCGTTCCACGCCTCCGACAGGTGATACTATAACAATAAAAAATTGGTGCTTGACTATACTGGGTATCTCTGCACGGTGCTTGCAAAAGGCATTATTGATTCTAATGAACAAGTACAGCTGGTCACCTACAAAGAGTTTTTTTGTGCATGGAATGCAAATTTATTTTCTTCTTTGTTAATGTTCCTCTTACCTGCGCGCGCGATTTCGCGGGTTTCACGCGCGATTTTTTTTTATGTTTCGCTCATTTGTAAGCACTGATTTTGCAGAAAACTTTACTTTACTTCTAATGGCCGTACTCTTTCAAATATTTGCAGTGCTAAAAAAATTTACCAGCGTCGATCCTTTTGCAACCGTCACAAGAACGTGGCTCGAACAAAAACGTCTCAGGGGGAAATTAGAAAATAATGGAGCGCGAGCCAAAATAAAAGAAAACCTGGTGCAACCAACTGACGCGTTTTAAAACTCTCTCGAGATTTTAATCTTTTTTAATTTACTGAAGGAAAACCGTTCAACGGCCCAGCGTCCTTTGTTTGCATTTATCGGCGATCTTTTGAAAAGGTTTGAAATGTCTAACCACTGATTACAAATGCAGAAAGTGGTATAAAAACCTTCCGACGAGAGCTAAACAAAGGCTACGCTGGAGATATTTCGTGAGCGACTTTGGCGGCTATCATGCAAGCTAAATATCGTGGTCAGGAACTTAACCATGCATGGGGCGGCAGAAAATCAAACACACGAGAAATTAATTTGCAAAACACTGCATTCTTTTATTGTAAATTCACAAAATATTATCTTTCAGGCAGAAGCGTTTTTGATATCAAGACGTTTTACAGTATAAGTCCATCTATTTCGTACAAAAAAGAAAATTAAATCTCTCTGTCTTAAAAAAATGTTCTCCCGCGACATCTTTTGTAGCCATACGGCGTATTTATATCCTCTTGTCACTTTTAAGAAAAGCGTAAAAATTTGCATTGGAAAACATGTCCTGGCTGTCCATTCAAACAGCACTGCTGTTTAAATTGGCTCACGGTTAGAATAGTCTAGCCTTGTCAAGGCACACCTGAGTATCACACATAAGCAAAGGTGAAATAGCATCCGCGACTTTTCTTTTCTCTAAAAGTTCATGGCTGCTGCATTCGCTTTCAGTTCTGAGTTGTTGGAGCGTATTGACAATCTCTGAGGCTACTGGTCTAAATTTGGCCTCTGCTTGCCAACATTGTCTGATTAAATTTACATAATGTTCATCTCCTGTAATGTCTTCCTTTAATTCAGGTCGCAGCTGATAAGCTACAACCCCGAAAATAACTACGTGTTGATTCTCATTGCCATACGGTTGTTCTCGTGTAAGCATTTGCCACAAACAGATCCCATACGAATAAATGTCCGCTTTTGTGCTCGGGCTTTCTCCCTTTAAAAGTTCCGGTGCCCTGTAAGCATATGTTCCCGTCAGGTTTGACTTTGTCGGGCTCGCTGGTATATCATTTTCGTTCACCGCCCTGCAGCAGCCAAAATCTGCCAATTTGCAATGATCTTCAGCCGTAACTAAGACATTTCGTGGTTTTAAGTCTAGATGCGCTATGCCTTGCTGGTGAGCAAACTGTAGAGCTGTAGCAATGTCTAAAGAGAATTTCACTCGTCGATTTCTGTCCAGCTCCTCAAAAGGATCATTTATAACGTTCTGCAAGTTTCTCTCGCCTGCGAACTCCATAATAATACAGCGAGTTTCGCCCCATAACGTGAGCACCGCAAGTGAACGAACAATGTTCGGATGGTTGAAATGAAGAATCGAACCTTCAGCCTCGAAACTTTCCTGTGCGGCTCTTTCGTTCTTTGTTCCTTGATGGAGCTTTTTAACGGCCAACCGCTCACCTCTGTAGCTCGCCTCATAAACGGATCCAAAACCTCCACTTCCTAATAATCTGCCTATTTGGAGCTCATTTGCCTTGAACTTTTTGTTATGTATCGTGTTGTAAACCATGTCCCTTTGGCGCTTGTTGCAATTGTCGCACCGTGTTCTCTCAATATCTTGCAGGACCATAATACTGTAACTCCGGATCGAAAGTAAAACACAACTCAACACCCGTTTATCTTGGAGCTGAGATCTGTGTGTGGGTGAGGTTAGCTAGTTGACTGATGACTGATTGTTGCTCTAGCCGGTTTGAACCGCAGGAGAGTACTAGATAAAATTATTGAATGTGTACCCCTTTTGTCGTAGCGTCGCCTGCACGAGCCGTATTGGAACTGAAACAAATGCTTTTCTAAGAGACTACTAATAAGGCCACGCGCGAGGCTTTTCTCAGGTGTGATATTGTGAGGGTTAACCCTCAGTAATTAGTCTCTCGACCAATCAGAAGCCTACGTTAAGTCAAGCATAACCAATGAGTAGCCATCACGCCGCGAAGCCCCACGAGGTTCATTCATTCACATTATTTTGTAAACATGAACGTCAGCCATGCCTCGAATACTCCTGGGTACTTAAGTCACTGAAATGGTATTTCTCAACTTCTCAGCTGTACTTATTTATTTTTCATTCCTTTTTCTTTTTCTTACAATTTGCAACTCATGCGCACGAGATGTCAGAGACGCACGTGAATTTCACCGGCTGTTGCACTGACTGGGTTTGCGTGGTTACTCGTAAAATTTGCATAGCAATTGTTGTAATCGAGCGTAAAGGAATATTGACACTAATCCAGCTCGTTCAGCCAACTACACTTGTGGCTCACGAAAATTGGCGCTTGAAAAAATTCACTGTCGGAGGACTTCATTTCTTTCCTTCAAACGATTAAAACTCCGAAGAATGCGAGCTTATAATTGAAATAGTGTAATAAGTGTTATCTTTTGCGACGTTAACTTCCACTTTTTTTTTCGATCATTGCATGACAACCTATTTTACATTTAAACCGCAGATGAATGTTAATTGTAGGTTCGCGTGGCAACCATTAAATACCACGACGCGATTGGCTAAAAATGTTCTTCAGTTATTCTAAAGAAATTTGATTGACAGATATCTGTTAGTAACACTTGTTGGCTTTAAATTCGCCGACACCGTCGTACATCCTTATTCTCACTTCAAGAACATAAAATAAAACAAAGTTATCATTCATGATTTTCTCTCACAGCTTGTCAGTTCAATAAACTACAATTTCCTTGCCTTTTATTTCTTCATTGGTAAATCAGGAAAGTAATGTGTTTATTTGAAAATTCTTGGTTGCATGTCATTACCAATCTTTTTTAGTCTGCGTGCGTGCGGCTGATTTTGCGTGCGTGTTGTTGTGTTCATCACCCCTCTTCTAATTTACGTTCTCACGAAAATCTCTGACCCGCAAAAACGCAAATAATGGCTTATATTTCATTCACCTCTCGCGTGACATAAAATCTCTGTATTTTTAGCCCCCTCAGATATCATTTGTGCGTCTTTTTCAGTCCAAGGTCTAATATCTAAGGTATTTTCGCTGCGCGAGGTCATTGTATGTCTCGTATTTAATATTACCCAAAAAGACTGTGGTGTTCAATTATTTTCCGTCTCAAATTTTGTACGATTAGAAAGCCTGCAAACTACACTTTGTCGCATTTCCCTTTTAATACTAGATTTATTTTAGTACGTCGTGCTTAGCTAGTACTCAAGGCAACTGAAGAGAAACATAATGACATTATTGAAGGAAGAGGACAAATTCTGGCACTATTTTTGACGAAAAAAATCTGAATATTAAACAATTATATTAAGGTCTCATTACTAAAAAAAGTTTTATAATGTAAAGTGTATTAAACTTTTATGGTTGTAATTGTAGTCTCGGACTTAAAAATAGGAAGATATTTTGAGGTTAAAGGCATTTTGATTTTAAATACCTTTTTACCAATTTTTATAACCCCCCTTCTAAATCAGTACCCTGGGAATACTCATTTTGTTGACCTCCATCATTCCTACACATTGAGGACCAATACAATTTACGCAACAAAGTTCCACTGTAACAATACCGGAAACTTCTGTCAACTAACTAAACTTCTGCCCGGTTTTGAAGGTTGTAATTCTTTCTGTTTTCATTGAAAGGGAAATAATTCTCTGAATTCCTAGTATATCTAATCGAGACATAATCTACATAATATGTGTTTAAAATAACGCTGTATTTTCGACTCATTAGTAATTGCTCTCTTTGTTATTTTTTTAGTCAGTATTGTTCTTTGTTTACCTTTTGATTGCGTTTGTTGTTAGACTATATATTTATAGTGTAGGCAGAATTTTCTTTTTTCATTGTATCTCCAGGACAATAGGATAAAAAAATAACAAGACATTACTGATTACAGAAAATGAAAACTCGGTCGTGCATGTTGGATATTTGACAGCTAAATATTTGTACAGATTTTTTGGGAAAAGGTTACTTAGTCCGCGGAATGTGATTTTTCACTAAATATTTGTACAGATTTTTTGTGAAAAGGTTAGTAAGTCCGCGGAATATGATTTTTCAGTCATGGGCGGTATCGTAAAACTTTCAAACGAAAACGTACGAGGAGAATTTCCCATTATCTTGTTTGTTTTTCAATTTTCGATCCTTTGAACAAAAATATTTATATTTTCTCAGTTTGAACTGTCGAAAGTTTCGAAACTGAAACTGAGAGATATGTTTTGGCTTGCTTATTCTTATCTTTTCAATATTATGCAATTAACTAACCAGTCACAGCTAGTTGTTTATTTTGTGACTTGCGCATGTTACAACCCTCCAACGCGAGCAGCCTCAGCCGAGTAAGCAATGATTCAGCTAATTAACAAATTGACGTCAGTCGTTTATTAGTCTGTTCTCTTAGCTCAGACGAATATTGATCAGCTTTTGCCAATTTACTTTTGCAATACAATTGAGAAAACCAAAGCATTTTTCACTCAGAAATGCTGTACCTTTTTAGTACTTAAATAACTAACTGCTGTTTACCTCTTCACCATAACAACAACAACAATAATTAATCTTTATTAGTGCCCCGGGAAAAAAAGAGAAGTAAATTGTATGTTTACAATTAGCAGAGGGTCTGGATGGGGGGGAGGGGGGGTACAAATGTCAGTTGTCAGTTAAAATTTTGGCCATTTGTCAGTTGTCGGTTAAATTTTAGGCTTTTTGTCAGTTACCAGTTAAATGGTTCTCAGTGATTAACTATGAAACTTGTTTTTGATATTTTTGACGCGAAATTTAGCTTAAAAGGCACATATAATGCAAATTAAACATTAAATTCGAAAACTGATGCAGTAATACCTTAAATTTTTATCAGTTTTGCTATTGTAAGCATTTCAAGTGGCCCGTCTTCAGAATATTGTAAAGACATTGATCCAACTCGCCAAGGACAATTTCTCACGCCTGACTCACAAATCCAGACAAATTGTTCTTAACACATGATGACTTTGTGTCCTTTTTTGTGTTCTAACGAATCAAAGTAAATTTGGCTTGGTTTTCTTTTTGTTTTATTGCAATCTTAACAAAAACAGGTACTTATTACAGACAGCAAATTACATAGAGGTAATACTCTGAACGGTGCTTACAAGCTGACGCTAACAATAACTAGCTTGCAAGTTAATTCTTATCAACGAGTTGTGCCATAAGGTTTGGTTAAAAAATGATTGTCTGATTTGATTTGCTCTTCAAAATTTGCAAATTGTCAGAACTTAGTAGTGAATTTGTCTTCTGTTTAGAAAATTCTTTGTCGTGTCTTTCTTCTTTAGATTACCTGTAAGAACAGTTCAGTTTTCCACCAAAAAATTCCAATTCTAGGTCAAAATATATTTTCCATTTACCCTTGTTTTCCTCATCCAAATACTTCTTAATCCAAGTAGCTTTCAGAGATTTGCTGAAATAGTCGATGGGCGCTTTCCATTTAGTCAAAATTTCCGGAATTTCTGGTTCGGTGGTAAATGGAACACGTTTCGTCGGCTCGTCCCAATGGAAAATTCCCAGAAAAAGTGGAAAATCTAAAAAGGTGGGCCCGTTTTCCCGGTTGGAATTTCCGAACGGAATGTCGTGTTCCATTTACCTTTCTCGTAGTTTGTACCAGTTCCAGGTCCACGGTCGGGCATCGCGACGTACCGGTGTTTACGACCAAATGGAACAACTTTTTACCACTTTTGCTCCCACCGAAATTTCCGTTTTTTTTTCCTAAATGGAAAGCGCCCGATATCTATCATTTTAAGTCCTCCGTCGGGATAGTCATTGATCATAACATTTCGCTTGATTCTGTCTCCTTTTCCGTTCCAGAGAAAAGAGTAGAAAAGTTTGTTTACTTCTTTAATTGCATTCGCATTTATACACATAGGTGATAGGATATAAACAGGCCGAGAGACAACAAAACTTTTTTTCCTATCAAATTGAGTCTGCGGTGTTTCCAGGAGTTTAAAGTATTTCTAACTTTTGGTAATTTTTCGTTGTAATTTAAAGTTGTAGTTGCTTCCGGTTATATTGTAAACAAAACTCCCATAGAACCGAAGGTTTGACTGATCATCATTTCTTTATTTGTCCTGAGTTTCCTGTATAGTTGTCTTAATTTAACTAACACAGTCGAAAAAGATGTGTTAAGTTTCCAGAGCCCGGTCCCCTAGGATTCTCACGGTAGAGTCCAGGATTGACCGCGTCGAGAACTCCTAGGGACTAGGCTGGTGCTTACGTACGTAGATTTTACTCGCGCAAATAAAGGGTGCGCTCAAACGTAAAGTTGAGTGAGGTTCAACATTTGCTCTATTTCATTTACGCACGTAAAATGAACGCGACAATGGAAATCCACCCTTAGTCCCCTGACGTTCAAAGAAGCTATTATCAAGGTCATATCTGTGTGTTGTTTTGTATATTCCTTCCTTCACACCTGGGCAATGAAGCAATGCAATCATGAAGCAATATTGCGTTATGTGTCATGCCATAACTATGGTCATGCTATCAGCTTGGAAAAGAAGTGTCGAATATTTGACATCAAAACATACACGGTAACCTCAAAAACGAATGGACAAGAAACAATAATTGCACGAAGAAAATTCGCACGAACATAAAAAAGTCCTTTGTTCTGGGGCATGTGAAGAAAGCAGAGCTTTGTGCTAATATATCCAAATCCGAAAGTTCGAAAACAAGAAAAAAGAGTAAAATTCTTTTTCCTGCCGCCTACTTCACAGACTTACCTACCGTTTGTTCGGCAATTTGATCAGTATTTGTAGCGCAACTGCTGGCCACCAAAATGTGGCCGTGAAAAATATAAGGAACATGTAAGTTATACATTTATACGTCCATTAAACGTCCGCGGGACTGCGGTAAAGCGAACCGTCTATTTTGTCTATCTTGAAAAAAGACTCCTTAGAGGCCAGTACGATGAATCACTTTTGCAATTTGAAATAAGTTGATATTTCCATGGAATGGTTTTCACCACCTCATTTAATATCATTGCAAAACGTATCGTGGAAGAATGAAGGAAGTCTGGAATTCCCTCTGTTGACCTCTGTTCGTTTGCACAGCTGTGAAATGGACGCTGTTTTGCGGTGTTTTAATTCCACACTACAGTAGAATTCAAATAATAGCCAAATTTAACGTCTGCACCAAAGTTTATACAACATCTTGCATCAACCTTGACAAAAATAATGATTATATGATTTGTTGTAATCTGACCACGAGTTTTGTTTTAACGAACTTTAAAACTGCACAGTTAACCAAACGATTTAGCTGGACTTTGCTTGCTTTTCAGGTGAAGGCCTCTTTGTCTTAGTATTTCGCAATTTATTACACACCTGATGTAGTGCAGGCTACGCTCTGAATTGAAAGAATCAGTAAGGAGATAGGAAATAGATAGAGTAGGAGGAGATGGTCAAATACCGAGAGATCAGTACTGTCAAACATGTCCTGCGGGTCTTAAAATTTATTTAATGGAATAGGCCAACCGAGTTCCAAAACCTCTCACTTTTTAAACGAAGCTACGAGCACAACCTTTCTTGTGAAAATGAATACTTGAACGGCTTCGTTCTTAGCCTCGCTTTGAAACAGACTCTGAAATGGCCTATTTCATTCATGATGAAGAACTTGGGTATATTTTTCATTTTCTGATAAGTGAATTTTTGTTTAGTAACAATAGTTTCAACGGACTCCAAAGTAGTGCAAAATTCCTTGGGAAAAGGGCGCTTAGAAATTCATATTTCGCCATTCCATAAAGTATTTTTTTCCAAATTTGTATCGCTCAACCACTCAACCTTTTCATCTTTTTTAAATCTATTCATTTTTGTTCTAATATGATAGTTTTTAGAAGATGCTTATCGGCTGCTCAATGTCAAGTTACCGTTTTTGTAGTCAAGCACCTTTGAAAAATAAATATACTAATGAAATGAACGTTCTAAAAGTATATATTACATTATTACAGTATTATAAATAACTCATAATCAATTTTTCGTGCATGAATTCATGTATTCTGTTAGCTGTTCTTGATTTCTCTTTACCCTTTATTCGTTTATTTATTCACTCATTTATATTCTTCTTTTTCTACTTCAGGTCCCGAGTTATGTGGCATCGTGCGCAATTCATAAGCTTCTAAACAAATGACCACAAAGAGCAGAGAACTCTGTACGCCTTCAAGTTGTACCTTCCGTTTTACGCAATAGCTAAGCCGGGCCAGTATACCGCGGACATCAAAGTTTTTTCGAAGTTCTAATATCATATTTTAATTAATTATTTAATTTCGTAGGTGGGTTTAAGTGGTTTATGTCATCGCAGTCCCTCACTTCAATTGTAACGGGACCATAGCAAAACAAGACAGACAGATAAAAAAAGATGGGCTTATGACGACCGGGAGAGCTCACAAGCGGAAGGAAATTTCTGTTATAGATGGGCTTATAACCCGGACGGGGCCGGGGGGCTTATAGCCGGGATGTTACGTTGGCGTACTAAAGCGCACGGAAAATACTCCGGCTCCTCAATTGTCCCTTTCGTGAACGGTCGCTGCCATTTTAAAGACACTCCCATTTTTTGACCTGTTATTGAGAGTGTTTCTATTAAAAAGAAAGAAAATCGCAATCTCGTGTTCAATCCGGATATCGAACCGGACCACTGACTACACTCACTACCACTCTCTCCCTTACCACTACATTAACACATCAACCCCGCCAAAATTCCCAAAAATTAAAGTACATAGACTAGCAAACTGTCTTTCTTAACTTTTACACCAATAACAGGTGACCCTAGCCCTTTCCATAACTTTTAAAGTAAATTCAACTTGGGCTTCAACGTCGTTCCTTCTGAAAGACTATTTAAAAACGTATTATTTACCTTATGTAATTTAATCCAGAGAATATGTTACCTCTATCATGACTAAAGGCTTGGTCATCAATACTTGCGCCGACCGTTAAAAATGGTAACGACCGTTTACGAAAGGGAGCTAGGCTTCGGTTCCATCGGTTTAGTCGAAACCGGTCCAGGGGCCCGTTTCTCGAAAGTTCCGATAATTAACGGGCCCGGTAAGCTGTCTCCGTTTACAGTAAAGATCGAGGTTTCAATAGTTTTGCATCTAACATGATCAAACTGTCAGTTAATGAAACTAAATGGAGTAGTTTGCTAGCCAGGACCCGCGCTCTTATTCTTTATATTTCGATTTGAATATTTGATTTCGGGCCCGTAAAGTTACCGGGACTTTCGAGAAACGGGCCCCAGATCTCCCCTTCATTCAGTTTCCGGCCGTGGGGGTTTGTAATAGGGGATTAGATTTGGTCAAAAATTGAGTTCGAGTTAATCAGCGCGCGGCCAGCCGTTTTATTTGAGCGGCATGGTGGCAAGTGAATATTGAGTTTCTTTTAACACCCTTAATCGGAACCGCCATGATCCACTCAGGCTAAGTTAGTTTGACCGTATTTTGTGTGATTAGACTGGCCGCGTAGCCTAGGGTGAAATGTTGGGAACCTAATTTTTTTTCCTGTTGAATCAAGTCAAAAACACTGTTTTCGAGAGTCAAATTTTGCTTTCAAAATAGATGCATGTGTCCAGGTTAAGCTTCATTAGGATACCTCGTTTAATAGTTCGACCAAACTGCGAAACTCGAGGAATTAACGCCGCCGTTATTGTTCCCTTGTTAGTTTTTCGTCAGCGAGTGTTGAACAATTTGTTTCCATGCGAGGAAGGGTTGAATTCCGATTCTGAAGATGATACAAAAGGACTGGCCACCGAAAGTGCAATGCTTCAAGACGTATCTTCTAAAGGACAGAAGGGCCAAAAACGAAAGCGAAGTGACGAGGAAGGTAGGATACGCAAAACTTTGTTTTAGCCTTTGAATTTGTAGTCGTACACAAGGGGGAATATCCTGCTTCATGGAAGTGTTAATGCCTTTAGCAATATGTTTATCCATTGAGGATACTGTTTTGACGTTCTCTGTTGGAGACGGGAACGTCATTACTAAGTGGTCATCCGAGAAAAACGAATGGCTAGCAGGTTTTCAGCACTTATGTCCAGGTTTGCAGGGCCATCGATCGCAGTACCCTTTTTCCCAGTTATTCCTAGACCCTAAGTATTGGTCCTGAGGCCCGTTTTCTCGAAAGTACCGGTAACTTTTCGGGGCTGGAAAGCTGTTTTTTGTTTGCCGTGTTTGCATTCAAGATCAACGTTTCAATAATTTTGAAAATGATGCAATGAAACTATCAGTTAACGAAGCATGATTGACTGGCTTGTAAGCAACGACGTGTACTACCATTCAACAGGTATTTATTTTGAAATTTGCGTTTGTTCCTGAAAATTTACCCGGGCTTTTCGAGAAGCGGGTTACTGATCCGGGGATCTCCCGCAACCTCTCGCTTTGCAGACCATTTGACCCTAGCTGCAGAAAGGGACACGTCCTCAGCTGAGTCGACCCCTTTCAAGCTCTTTATTTATTAAGTCCTAAATACTAGACGCAGTCCCCATAGTGGGGAGTTCACGCAACCACGATGTCGACGGCCACGAGAACGTCAAAACTCAATAGGTTTTATGTGCAAAATAATTACAGTAAACTATCACACGTATACTGCAACCTTACAATATTTGTGCTGCACAAAAACCGATAACCAGTTTGCGACGACTACTTACTATTTCAAGAACAAAGACAAACCGGAGAACAGACAGAGAGCAGTGTACAAGGTCTAATGCTGCGAATTCCAGGCTTCTTAGATTGGTGAAACCGGCAGAAACCTTAGCACGAAACACGATCATACTCAACCTACTTATAATTTCTTTTCGTAGAATACGCTTCATCAAACATCGACCTGCACTTAAAGGGCGAGAAATCCACATCGTTATATCATGTACAGCCTGAAGTTACTGAGAAGGGAATTTCAGATAATGCTTCAGCGTCTTCACAAGAAGAAAAACAGCGTACACCAAAGGAAACCACAAATTCTAATTTTGCCCAGGAACGTATAAAAAACTCGGGGCCAGTGAGTGGATCACAGTCTACAAGTGCTTCTGAGCGAGAATCTAAACTAGAACTAAAACATTCCAAGAACCAGAAGAGGAAGATGAAGAAAAAGCGACACAAGGAACGTTTAATCAAGTAAGTAAACGCGGCGAATTCTACTGTTAGTTTATAGGGACCTTAGGAAACTAAGACAGCAAAAGGTACGGGAACGTCAAAACAATAACTGAAAAACAATAGGTGTAGTGAACAGAACAACAACTCTGCACGGGCGTCACACACGCGAGGCGAAGTCAGGCCTCGTCCACACGAATCCGGCATGTTTTGAAACCGCATAGTTGTTTTAATACCCAAATTCGTGTGGACGGGCCTACTCTGGAGATTTACTAGTTTCGAGTGGAAGGCCGAATCGTGTAAAAAAATATATATGCGGTATCGGGATTCGTGTGCACAGGGCCTCAATTTGACTCGTCCCTATTCTTCTCGGGGCTTTGCAGGCTTAACAAAAACAACAAGCAACACCGTGGAATGAAGTATAGTTGTGGCGATAAATCCCGCAGCAATGCAGGCTTTTTGGGTTCGCTCCTTCTAAGAAATATGGATCATGGCTTACTGCGCGCGTGTTGTGGATTTACCTGCCAAATGAGGAAGGCTTATATTCCATGTTTAGGCCTGTGTAGCGAGCGTTTCCGTGTGGTTTCGGAGCAAAGAAACAACTCTATCTTGCGTAGCAAGCGTTCTGTGCGGTTTCGGAGCAAAGAACGAGAAAAGAGAGTCAATGACCGTGCGAAAAATGGGGCGAGTTAAAGAGCGGGTTGGTGGGGAAGGAAGGAAAGAAACTTCCATTCCCCTCCCCACTCTTTCATTTTTTGGCTCTCGTTTCATTTTTCGTGCGGATAAAACCGAAAATCCCGTTCCTCGTCCTCCCTCAGTCATTAGGGAACTTAAGAACCACGACGAAGTTCACGACGACGACGTCTGTTGACCGGGAAAAGACTGGAACGAGAACTTCAGTTTCCGCGGGGAAAAGGAAACTTAAGATGTAGTACATGTAGGTTGGTAGGTCGACGACGACGACATTGAATATAAACACAAATGAAAACCTGTGATGTTCGTTCGCAACAAAGTTTTTCGCAGTGGCGTCTTTTAAAACAATGCAAGATCTTTTTTTTTAAGCCGTACGTTTAATTTCATTGACGATGAAGAATTTTTGGTGTTGTCTGACCTTTTCGAGTGGAAAAACACCTTCTTTCCGCACGAAATTATTCAACTTTCAACCTGAATCAGATGACCGAGTCCGAGTGTCTGTCAGAGTTTAGATTTGGAAAAAGAGACATTCTGGTGTGATAGCTGTTTTCCATGTGAAGTTTATTTCCTCTATATTAAAGATACTGATTTGCCTTACCTAAATTAAAATACGTACAAATAAATTTATCACTTACGAGTTCGGTCGCTCGGCCTTCACAGCTGTTGTCATTCTTCGAAGTAAAAACAATTCATTAGTCGAATTTTCAATCAACATCGCTTGTTAGGAGAAAAAAGGAACGATACCTGGATCTACGAGGATAAAAAAATGCAAAGGACTTCAAAAATAGCTTAAAACAGCGGATTTATACCTGCCGAAGCTTGTGGATTGCAGGACGACGTGATTCTACTTTGTTTGGCGTCGTCGACGATACGACGACGACGAAACTTACTGGTCGGGCTGGCGCAGTACACTGTAATTCACTTCCGGTCGTCGTCCTGGTTCTTAAGTTCCCTATTCTTTGCTCCGAAACCACGCGGAAACGCTTACTACGCAGGCTAATGTATCACACATTTTGTTTTAAAAGTTAGACCATAAACTTGATCAAACATGCTTTGTTAAAATTGACTATTATGGACACGTAAAATTTTGTTTTAGTGAGAAGCGGGCGAACCCAGTTCCACAAGAATTTACTTACGAAACTGGTTAAGTGGTTATGTCGAGGCTCAAGTTCGTTTTGGGAGAAAGAAGAAAGACGTTCAGCGGTCCTCAGGAACATTATTAAAGTTGGCACTAAAAGCTATACCGTAAATTGTTATCATAGCCTTAGGCTTCCACTGCAAATGCTCTAAGCCTGGCTTATCTATTATGCTCTGAGTAAAAGTAGCATTTTTTTTTTTCAAAATTATGCTCAACATTATGCTCATTTATGCAAAATAATGCAGATATTATGCTTCTACTTTTTACTTTAAATTTGGTAAAAACACCTCAATAGCTATCCAACAAACAAGTGCAAACTCATTTAACCTATTTACATCCAGAAATTTTACGAGTGCAGAGTTCATTATAGCCTAAATTTCAGACGTTTACTTCGAGTTTGGTTTCGGGTTTTTACTCCCTCAGTAACGACGTTACTGACTGAGGGAGAAAAAACGACTCGATTCGAAATTCAGGGTAAGTTCATTATAAATTCCCTCTGTATCACTGTCCTGCAAAGTATAGGCAGCGATAAGTGAATGTAAAAAGGTCAACTATTGAAAGAACAAAACTTTCTGACAAGTTTAAAATTAAACGCGCGATCGCAATCTTGGGTAATCGAGCAGTTAGGCACATGCGTTAAGTTCTGTAGAAAGAATCGTAGGTCACTTTCTGTGGGACCCAGGTCCCATGAATGTGAAAATAAGCAGCCAAAAAAAATATTTTGTTCGTTAACTTTGCCTGTAACTCTGATCTCGTGACAAAAGAATTGGTCGCATGGTCAATAAATGACAATTTTCTTCTGCAAAACTACGTAGCAGAAAGTGCAAATTATGCTAGCAATGCTTTTTTTCGGAAAAAAGGAGAAATTATGCTCGTAGTGACGAATTATGCCAAAAATTATGCTAGCACAATCGATAAGGGCCTAAAATGGACTGAAAGCATCAAAAATTCATCAACGGCAGAAACTCTCATTTGAGAATATATAGGCGGTAGACTGATATGAGTAATGACAAAGCTTTGACTAAAGTCAACAAACTGATCGGGGCAAAAAACCTGAGCATACAATTTTACAAATTTTCCTCTCTTTGTTGCCAAAGAAAGAAAAAGAAAACTTCCTAAGGTAAAAACGTGGAAAATACTAAAATACACACGACTACCAAGCTGATAAAAAAAACCGACTCGTGTTTCTGCCTGTGCGAGTTATACGCACGTTCCACGCGCGATGCGAATTTTGACGAAATTGGGCCTTCGCTTTACGGCCCTCGCTTCGCGAGGAATTTTGAATACATGCTTCCCAGTCGCTCCAGGCATAAAGATCGATAAATTTGACAAGTCCACATAGCTAGGCTTTGATAGATTGTACTAGGTCAATGTTTTTAGAATACGAGCATAATTGTTATCTATTTTTATTTTGCCAGGGATTTTGCAAAAAAAAAGCACTACTAGCATGATTTGCGCTCTTGGCTGTTTTGTTTCTCAAAATTGTCATTTACTGATCATGAAACCAATGTTTTGGTTCCAGGTCAGTGTTACAGACAAATTAAAGTCAACAAAATCAATTTTTTTCTCTTCCTATTGTCACATTCATGGGACCTGGGTTTCACAGGAAGTGACACTGGACTCTTTCCACATGACTCAACCCATGGGCATAATTTCCTCGGTTACCCAAGATGGCTTTATTCGTTTATTGT
>OZ037785.1:29486303-29558803 GCA_964035525.1 Porites cylindrica
TGCTGTTTATCAGTTTTTTATCTGACTTGTCAATACTGAGGTAAGTTGCATCCTTGAAACTCTATAACAGTCATGTAAGGTTCTTTTTTTTTTTTTTCTTGCTAGGTACATTATATGATGGAGAAAAGTTTCAACTTGAGTTTAAATTTGGATCAAGATACCCATTTGAATCGCCAGAGGTAAAAAGTGTAATGATAAATCATCCTTCACTGAATGCTTGCAAATCATTTAATAGCAAGTTTTGTTTGTGATTCTTTCCACTTTTGGAAAAGCAGCCATATAAAAGCTCATAGTGGGTATACCAAGTTTTTGGGTTTTAGACTCTTAGCAGTGTGATTTTGTGTTGGTTTGAATAACAGAGAAAATACCACATGTAGCAAAATGGAAAAAGTCGCTGGACCACACGCCTCATGGTACAGCAATTTTTTCATACAAACCCCGATTTTTAGACAGTCCATCACTAATAAAATGTTAAGTGCTTTGTTTCAATCACGTCAAAGTTGGGTTTCTACAATCGGCGACAAAATTAGTTAGGACACTTCGCCCCTTCAAAAGGGGATACTAAAGCTTTTCCTCCCCATTCCCTCCATGCAATTTTGTGCAGCTGTCCGAGCTACTTATAGAAAACAACGAACACCCAAACTTTGGATGGAGGGGAGGGGGAGGGATGTGGATTCTTTTGTTCTCTGAAGTTACCTGTTTAAGTACATGTCTCAACAATATTGTTGCCGATTGTGGCTAATAATTAGCTTAACATAGCTAGAAAGCCCATTCATTTCTTATGTTCTTTTTAATCTCTCATTTTGTTGGTTGGCATCTAAACTTGTGATGCTATTTGTAAATATCAAACATGGGGGGTATTAGGACTAAGACAGCCTTTAGCTTAGAATAAAGTTTTAAATAGATCAATACTAGTATTCCTTTTTGGCATATCAAGCTATTTTACTCACAAACTACAAACGTATCCAGTATTTTTACTGTTAGCTTTTGTACCAAATGGGTGATTCTGGAAAATATCCATACCATACCATGGACGGCTTACATTAACCCCCCCCCCCCCAACTCCCGTTCAGATCTTCCTTTTTTTTGACAACCCTTCAGAATTCCAGGCAGGGTTCGTAAATATGCCAAATTTGGCTTATTTTACACTAAAATATTTTAAATGACTCTACCTAGAACTGTACTTCAGTGCAGCTGGTTACAGAGGGAGTCATTCTGACTCCAGAAACTCTGGAATGAAATTTTGAAAAAAAAATGGAAGTTGTCTTCTTACTGCTGTTCAACAGATGCAACCTTCATTAACTTAACATTGCAGCAAACTAGTACAGAACATAAAAATAAGAATATCTTGTGATGAACGTGTGTCCACACTGAAGATATTACAATCAAGTGTATTTTTATTTCCGCCATCTTGAATTTGAGCCTTCGGGGTCAGCACAATCACTACCAATCCCACAAACTTCAACAATCAAAATGGCATCTTTGGTTAAAAAACCATGTTTTGCATTGAATGGACAAAGAAATTTATGAGGCTGTCTTCACAAGAGAAAAAAGGATGTTTTGTAGCATTAAGGCCTCTGGAGAGTGATGTACATGTACAACCCACGTTTTGTTTATTTGCAAACTGAATAAGTTCATAAAATAAGCGTTTTCAAGGAAGACATTATTGTCTGTCTGCTGTGAAAATTCCAGATATTAAACCCCTCCTTGCCTTCAAAATTCCAGTCGTAAGCATACCCCCCCGCTTTCGGATTTCCAGTTCAAAGAACCCCTCCTTGCCCTTGGAATTCCAAAAAGCCTTCCGTGGTATGGTATGGATATTTTCTGGAATCATCCAATGCTAGCAAAAGCACACTTGCATAGATTCAGGTCCCAGCATTCTAATAGACTTACCTGCAAAATAGCTCAGCTAGCATACATAGTCCCAATCTAGGGGGCCGGGACAAACTCGGACCGGTATGAGTCCGTCCCGCTCTCCATACATTTCTTTTCATGCGTTTACATGGGACCGGCCTAAAAACGAACTCAGAGCGGTCTGACTTTGAGTTGGTCGCTGACCCGACACAAGTTATTTGTGTACCAGTCTAGGACTATAACTTTCTCATGTAAAACGGCAATGAAACTCAGTCCGGGTCCATAAATAGCATGTTTCTTCACATGGCTCCATCATTTTTGCTTTTTTTATCAAAATAAGAACACTGCTATGAATAACTGTTAACACGACTTGGAAGTAGCTTTAATTGAATATATGTTTCAGTTAATGTGAGGGATAGCACCATTTTGAGATGCTGTGCATTTAACATGCCACCAGATGAGCATTAGATGAAGTTTACAATTTTCTGGGAGCAGTAAAATCTACGGTTCTCTACTCACTGTCTTAATAGGCGTAAATTGTGTACCAGTTAGGACAGTTAGTGAATAATATGTTTATACAGATCGACTTAAGAAAGTTATATAGCTACAAGAATCTCCTGTTTTTCTCCTGGTCTCATGTAATCAACGAAGTGTTTTGTCCTGGTCTCATGTAAACGATTGCAAAAATTACAAATTTGTACTGGCCTAAGTTCGTCCCGGTCTCATGTAATAACCCCCTATAAGCATGCCTGTGCCTTGAATCAAGCATTTTGTCACCGCAAGCTGCAAAGAGCCTGTTAAGTAGATTTTTTATGAACATCTTGTTGCAGGTTATCTTTGGAGGTCCCAATATTCCAGTACACCCTCATGTGTATAGTAATGGGCATATCTGCTTGTCAATCCTAACAGATGATTGGTCACCTGCGCTCTCTGTTGAGTCTGTTTGTCTCAGTATTGTCAGCATGTTAAGTAGTTGTCAAGAAAAGGTGAGATGTTTTATTGAGGGTCGAAAAGGGCTAGATATTATAGAGCTTTTTCTTGATCCACAGGTCTGTATGTGGCAGGATTAGCTAAGTTGGTATACACCCCTTGGAGGTTGTGGGTTCAATTCCCAGGGCCACACCAATACTCAGGGTCTTAAAATGCCTGAAAATGTTCTGCCATTGTCCCACAAAAGGCTAGACCTTTGCATGGCTTGGATGACCACGTAAAAGGGCAGTCGATTAGTACTTATGTGCTAAATACGTTGTTATCAAATAAAGTGAATTTTTTTCATTATTTTCACTGATGTTGTTCTAAACAAATTACATATTGTTAATTAAAGACTTTCTCACTCTTTTTATACTATTTTCATATTGAACTGAATTTTTTATTCTGCACCATGATCATTGATTAAATGTGCTTGAAAAAAAAAACAGTGACTTAATTCTTTTCAACTGCTAGATTCTCCTTGTAATTTTGTCTTTTGTGCTGCATGCTTGTCAATCAAAGGCCGAATTTGATATCAACTGAGTCGAAGAGTCAATACTTTATATTAAGCCTCATGCACCAGTGTTTGTAATATAAAATGTCATAGTTCCACAGGATATATGCTGATGCCATGAGCTTGACATTGAATGCAACACCTGCAGGTCCCAAGCAACGGATGTTTAAGTGAAAATGTACATGCTTGGAGTCTCAGCCCCACTAAATATACAAATCCAAGAGAAAAATTAAAGTGAATATTTTAAGAGCTGACTA
Organism: Porites cylindrica; assembly: GCA_964035525.1. Classification (NCBI taxonomy): domain Eukaryota; kingdom Metazoa; phylum Cnidaria; class Anthozoa; order Scleractinia; family Poritidae; genus Porites; species Porites cylindrica. Next base: position 29,489,898 of record OZ037785.1, read on the forward strand.
AATTTTCACATTTGCTCCTAACGAACCCTGTTAGGAATTTTATGGAGATACTGGTATAATAATATTGTTGTCTGTCTTTCAGAAACTTCCCCCTGATAATAATTGGTATGTAAAAACTTGTCATAAAAATCCCAAGAAAACAAGATGGTGGTACCATGGTAAGTGTATAATTATTATAGTGTATAATATTTTCCGTACTAAAGAGGAGAATTTACAAACAGCCTCTACTGGCAAATAGCATGGCTAATCTAGATGGATAGAGCAAATCAGATAGTTTTAATATACTGTAAATCAAAATGAATAAATAAATAAGAGATAGAGGGAAAAAGAAATCTACCTGGTACTTACCCAGGGTAAGTGCAATTTTGACTCAAGATGTCTAGCTGTAACAGTAAAAACCCGCATGTAAGAACCTAGTGGTTTAAGAACCTGCTGGCAGAAATTTGCCGTTTTAATATTCAAAAATTCAAGGGCCTGTTTAGGTAGGTTCTTATAATTACCGTTATGGGTTGCATTTATGTAATTATGTGTAGTAATTGATTCTACAGTCAATAGTAGCTCTCTCTAAGATGAACATGGCACAATGGTATGCAGCTCTAATTGTCTATCTTAAAGAGTAGGGAGATATGTTACCGACAATAAAATGACTGAAAAGCAGTCGGGAGTTGCCCATTTTAGAGAGGTAACCTGCGCGGATCAGGTGTTCTTTTGTTTTCAGGAAGAAGACCGCCTGATGGCAGGTTATTAGACAGGAGTCCGTTTGGCGAGAGTTGACTGTATACTTCTAGTTTTTCTTTTGAGCAATCCAATTCCCTACTAAATAGCCCATGAAAACTTCAATTTTTTTTCAACACCTTGGATGTGAGTGGATTTTTGTTCAGGTGCAAAATTTAAGGGTGACTCCTGCTGCCGTTCACCATGTCAAATCAAAGGCTTTGTGCAGTTCCTTTTTTTCCTTTCTATTTGGCCTGACCTTGCTCTGCTCATGTCCATGCCCTCAGGTTGTTAAATGTAGAATTTCATCCATTAACATGATTAACTCCTTTGAGTGTTATGTCTTGCAGATGATACTGTTTGATAAATACCTTCAAGTAAAGTTATGTGGACAGGCAATTACTGACCAACCTAAAGACTAAAGAATTCTGACAAGTATAACTTAAGTAACTTGTTTTTCCTCCACCTATATTTTTATCTGATGATAATCAGTAAAAACTGTTATAGGTTGTGATCTCCTTTAAGGAGTGTAGTATTTCCTAGAAATGATTCATGTCACAAAATAAGTGCAGAACATTACGTGCACACATCAATTAACAAAGAAAGGACCATTATTCTGGTGTACTTTTTTAATGGGGAAGGGGGGGGGTTGGCATTGGAGGTGGCCTGCAAAACTGCACCTCTGCAACTTGACTCAATTTTTTCTCAGAAAGACTTGCCCCTTGGCAGCCCAATATATTTTAATAGAAATGCTAGAAACAGAAACATAACCGGCAACTGGACAGCCTCCTGGGAAACTGCCCACCTACCCCTCCCCTAAGGGCAAAATGTTGGATTAGGGGAGGGGTAGGTAGGCAGTTTCCCAGAAACCTAAATTGATCTACATAATTATTCATGCAAGTTTCTTTCAGACACAGTGTAGCCGATGTGTTATTAGCTGACTCATTGTGAATAATAATTTTAAGCTGAAAGGACAGAATATCTTCTTTTTTGTTTTAGGCTAAGGCCGCGGTATAATGCAAGTCTCTAATATAATGAATGTATCTTTTATTTAATTTCTTTTTGTACAAGTGTAAATTGATTAAAATTGTTAGGAAAGCAGTCCAGCTGTTTCGTCTTTGTATTGATCAGGCAAAGGGGTGGTGGAACGGTTCGTACAGAGTCCTGAATTCTTGAAAAAGTCTTGAAATTCGTCAAGCAATAATCCAGACCTGTAAAAAGTCGGGAAAATATGGTTATTTTTAAACAATTCTGAACGCCAGGGCCAGGAATGTGTTAGAATAACTCCAACTAGAAGAAGACATCACCTCTTTTTACACATTCATATATCAAGGCACTTAAGATCTAGCAACTGTGAAAATAAAAGCTAAAAGCCGGTATTGAGATATATTTCGCTCTTAATGACTGAGGAGGCTCGAAGAGCGAAATATATCTCAAGACTTTTAGTTTTTATTCTTACATTTTTTAGTGTTTCTAGATTTTTAGTGCGTTGAATGCTTAAAAAGACGTGATGTCTTCTTCTAGTTCGAGAAAATGTAGTTAAAATCTGGAAAAATGGTAGAACGTCTGGAGTTATTTATTCAAAGCTACGATAAGGTAGTAATTTTTTTCCCCCATTTTCAAATCGTATTCGATCTCGGTTGGCCGTAGCCACGACATCATGAGGAAAACTTGATTCCTACGTTTTTCAGTGTCTCTGTTGATCAACTATTTGATAACCTTGAGTCCTGAAAAAAGAAATTATTTGGGAAAAAAGTCTGGAGAAAGCCTTGGGTTTTTTATCCAAAAATCTCTACGTACCCGAGTGTGGTGGGTTAAATGAGAATTACTGTTGTGGTTCACTAGTCTTTGGTCTTGTTAATATATAGATTTAGCCAGAGCTTAAAGCGAAGCTCCCGTTAAAGTTGGTATTTCCTTCAAACAGTGAGTTCAAAACTATTGCAAACAAATCCACGATACAGTTTTTCAGAGGCAATACCGATATTTTTCAGTCTCCTTTAAAGTGATTTTTCCTTGTCCGATCGCTATAAAATTTTCACCAGTAATTGGCTATGGATTGAAATTTGTGAAGATGTAGTTTTAAGTAAAATCAATATTACTATGACAACAATAAACAAAAAACTTTGAAAGTGATAAAAGCCGAATTTTGTGTGATCTAGACCTGCTACTGAAAATCCAACACTAGGAACTTAAAGTTTGGTGTTTAGCAAACAATCTCCGTAAGAAGTAAAAAAACTCTGTATGTTGGAATTCGACCAAAACGAAAACATATTTCAAACCTTAAATTTTCAATAGCCGTGATAGATTATTTAATAAAAACGTTATAAATGACTCGAATTATTCTTAAGTAGCGTCAAAATGCTGCTAAATATCATATTTCGATTCTAGGAAATTTCGGTGTACTTTCGTTCTTGCCGGATCTTGAAAACTAACCTGTTTTCTCACCACCTGTATAAGTGCAACCTCATTCAGAATTTGGACTGTTAGCGCTTTCTGGTATATCTCCGAAACGACTCGAAAGAATTTTTTTTAAATCTCTTCTGAAACTTTCATTAAGATTGATTCACTGCAACACCTTAAAATTTCAAGACAAACCTATCCTACTAACCGGTCAAAAATCTGCGTTACAACATTCACTGTTTTGACGTTATGCTAATTTTTCCAAAATAATGCGCACTATACATACCTCCATGACTAGTACATTTTAGTTTGAATTTATTGCATCTTTTGAATGTAAAACATTGACAATACTCACACTGAAATGTACTAGTCAGGGATGTATGTATTATAGGGGCATTTGGTAAGTTGTGCGTACCTCTGAAAAAAACCTGGTTACGCCCCTGCCATTTGTTTGGAGTTCCACTCCTCAGAACTCAGTAAATGATTTAACCAAAACTGTAACACTTCATTTTCCCAGGAGCCCATAATGCGATCCTTGTTTTCCCTTTAAGCGAATCGCTTTCTTTTAGAGTTTCCAGTACGAGCACAAATAGCTAAAAATGGCTGAGAATACTTCATTTCGCTTTCAGGTCATTGACGAGTTCAATTAAAATAACATAACCAAAGAGATTCTAGCGACTTTTTATGAACCTGATACTGGTACTGGTTATTCACTATCCATAGTAAGGAATAAGTCACATTGACCGCCATTTTTTAAATGTAGATGTTCTTTCTTTATTTTTTAACACAGCTATTAATTATTCCATAGAAATACATGTACAGTACTCTTAGAGTACAACATATGCACTGCTTGTAGCAGATTGGAAATGGCTAATTAACCTTGCAACTGACCATGAACTTATAATATAAATACTTCCTGTCATGTCACTGAGGAAAGTATGTTTGCTCAACATAAATTAAATACTCTTCGTTATACAATTTTATTAACATGATGCTCCTTAAAAAGAAAGATGTATAAATCTCAGCAGCTTAAAGGTTTATACTACAGCTAGAGAGAGCAGACGACACTATATACATTTGCTTCTTGGCCAGCTCAAAAAAATATTCATGCGCTCGGTGATTCTTTTTACATTTCTCAGTGTGAAAAAAATGGTAACCATTCCAGAAAAGAAAATGCTGAACATTAAATAATATCTTTACAGTTTATGTACTTAAATTTATTTACAAGGTATTATTAAAAGCGACTAGATCTTGAAACCTTATCAAAAAATATTGCCACATTTTTAAGCTACAATGTCCACAAGGCTGATTTTTTTGCGTTACGTTTTAACCTATCTCGAAAAATAACCACCGCTTACAGGGTTGCTAATTGCTAAACATTTACTTCAGGATCTTGTTGAGGACTATTCATTTTCCTCTTTAATTACAAGAAACAGCCTCCTGGATTTCAAACGTTTTGGCTTTAAAGATGGTTTCTGCACCAACTGGAGTTGTTACCATGTCACCGTCTGGTAAAAATCGAAACCAGGCTTGTCTGTCATAGGTTGTACGGCCCATTTTCCGCCTCATGGCTGCCTTGCCTGACTCATCACTGACCAGAAACATTTCTGGATTAACAGCCGACTTTATGTTGCAGAAAACGTTACTGGCTTTTTCAACGTGGAACAAGAACCTGGCATCAGTAGGCTCGCTATCGGAGGAACTCTACATTGAAAGCATAAAAGAAAGTGATAAACATGATAAAATGACGTTACTGTGTCATATTATGTATCGATTTAAAAGAGTGGCTTTGTGAGTCACTGGCATTAGGCCGTGTAAACCCTTGAGACTGTGTTTTTCTGCGCAAAAAATAGATCATCACGTTCGATAATTTTCCACCATGATCTCGACTATTATGAAGGGCAAAGTAGCAGAGGGGCCATTTCAACTCCGCTCTTTCAAATTCCATTTAGCAACCCTATATAGCTGGGTTAAAAGAGGAATACTCGATTTTATGGGGGAATTTGCTTCAGTTGTAAACTCTAAAAAATGCAAGGTTTACAGAAACTTTACTTCGATCTTTCGCCATAAAATCTGTTGGGGTATGCGTAAGATGAACTAAACTTAACTTCCACCGTGGAATTCAGTTAACGTTGTTATTACATTAAGCCAGTTTACTTAACTCGTATTGTTACTTACCATCAGAAACACTTCGTTATTCTCTGCACACAGGAAGTATTGTTGGCCCTCTATATAGCACGAGAATGTGTTGTATCCTGGCATGTCATGCTGCCCAATATAGAATTCTGAAATACATGGGTATAAAAAAGTGTACATTTTGGTCACCGACTGGTGATTATATCTGATACATAAATATAGAATTATTAATACCTCAGTCATGAAAAGTTTGCGTCAACAGTACTTAAGGTAATGTTACACGGGACGATTCGCGACGACGATTTTTAGCGCCAAACAGAGTTGCAACATTGTTGCGACATCGTTTCAAATGGTTGCAACGCTTCCAAAATTGTAAAACTGTGTTGCGCTATAAATCGTCTTTGCGCATGTCAGAAATCGAGTTCACGAGTTAGATTTCTGACATGCGTAATTACAAAAATAAATAAATATAGAATTATACATAAATATAGAATTATACTTCAGTCATGGAAAAATCGCGCGAACAGTTCTTACGCATGCCAGAAATCTCACTCGTTCCATTTCTGATACAAAACCATCGAGAGCTAGCGTAGTGATCGCTAGCACTTCCCAGTACTCTTTGCTAAATTGCCTAGAACTGGATCAAATTTTCCCATACGCAATGGATACCCAATCCCTCCTTAAGAAAAGGAGCCAATTCTTATTATAAGATATTGTGGAGCAGATTCTTATAACAAAATGTTTTCATTCCTCTACACAATCGTTTGTGTCATCTTGTTAGTATGAAGGTCGACAAAGTTGGTCAAAACAAAGGAAGATGTTACTTTTAATTAGTGATATTTTTGGCGGGAAAACAAGTCATATGAATTCAATTTCGCGAGATCAATAAGTTTCCCATCTTTCCCATCCCTTAACGTACTGGCTTTTTTGGTCGTCGTGATCCGCTTCAATAAATTTTGTTGCCAAAGACGAAAAGTATAAACTTTGATCCAAATGAGGACATTTTGTCGCTGCCTTCACTATCAAATGAAACGATGAAGATTGAAATAGCACTGAATATGCACGAAAAAAAAAACAAAGAAAGAAAACGGGTGCATAAACTTGTCTTACTCGTATGTCCATATATTCAAAATACCTGTTGTTTCCTCATAAGCGTTTCCCGTAAATTCCACAGTTATCCTTGCTTCCCGTTCATGACCCTTCTTTGTGACAGCTTTTAATAAAGCTCCTCCTGCGTATTGTCGAACATTCGCCATTATGACTTTACATTCCATGCTCTTCGCCCAGGTGAGTTCCATCTGTTGAGAAGAGAAACATAACGTATCTAAATTCAAAATACAAAGCATGGGGTCATTTTCCAGTTGCCTCTTTCCTTAATATTTCTAAATTTTCCTCTCCGCCGCTTTTGATGTCGACTGTCAAGATTGCAGATAAATATTAACGGTAAAAAGTTTCAAGGTATTTCAAACTCATTATTTCAGCTGATCTGAAGAATCTCTAAACTAGAAAAGCTTCGGCCCATGTTTTTGATAACACTCTCTCCATACATTACAAAACCTTACATTTTCAAATTGCTTCGACATTTTATGAGTGAAAGGCCCAGACAACCTCTGAAACACAACAGATAATATTGATTTGTACAGAACTATTTATTTACCGTAATGATTCGATTTAGCGCCTTCCTTCCAATAAGAGCCCTCTTTCTAGTAAGCGCTCCCCTTCGAAGGTGTTTTTCTTAATAAGCGCCCCTATTTCATTAAGCGCCCTCATTCCAATATGCGCCCTTATTCTGCTTAGTGCCCCTATATTAGCATACGGGTACGTATATATCAACCAAGGTTCATCTTCCTTTAAGGTGTTTCGATACTTGAAATTTATGAAAATGTAGTTTTAAGTAAAATAATCTATCACGGCTATTGAAAATTTAAGGTTTGAAACATATTTTCGTTTTATTTGAATTCAAACACACAGAATTTTTTACTTCTTATGGAGATTATTTGCTAAACACCAAACTTTAAGTTCCTAGTGTTGGATTTTCAGAAGCTGGTCTAGATCGCGCAAAATTAGGCGTTCATCAGTTTCAAGGTTTTTGTTTATTGTTGTCATAGTAATATCGATTTTACTAAAAGCTACATTTTGACAAATTTCAATCTATAGTTAATCATTTGTGAAAATTTTATAGCGATCAGACAAGGACAAAATCACTTTTAAAGCGATTGAAAAATATCGGTATGGCCTCGGAAAAACTATATCGAAACACCTTAATTGCTCACAAATGAACGGTAATGCCACATTACAAAAACAGTTGTCTTAGAATTTCTCACTTTAACTGAACATAGATCGTATATTTGTTATTGTTACAGTTTCTGTTATTGTCCCTTTTATAACAAAAATATTCAGTAAAGTTTTGTTTTGAACATTCGGTTGTTTCTCAAAAAAAAAAAAGTAAGCGCCCTGTCTCGAGTATAAAGCGCCTTCGCTTGAGGTAGCAAAAGTCAATAGGCGCGCCGGGCGCTAAATCGAATCATTACGGTAAACTCTTGACTAGGTTTCCACATAATAACTGTCAAAACTAGAAAAAATTAATCATGAGCCGTCAAAGGTACCACCCCTATTGAGACCCTCGCCTAATACCTAGTGATTGTTACTCAACGTCAAGCAGGTGGTTAGAAAGTAAGCTCACTCATTTGCTGTAATTCTTTCATACCTCTATTGTTTCCGTTTACTGGTGACGACTTGAACCGTTGAACGTTTAGCTTGGCTTTTCTACTTTAACAGGCGACTGCAAGATGAATTTGAATTTGTGCTCCACGACGGTTGTATTTATTTCCATTTATCACCGGAAGTTATAAATGGAAATGTAAGCTTGGGATTCCCAAAATAGCAAAATGTCACACGCAGGAGCTTAAACGAAATGAAAGTCACAACATCGCTAGTACACAAAGGTTTGAAATTCTCTTGATTCGCAGTTTGAGTTAAAACCAATTTTACTGAGCGTCTCTGATCGCTTGTTTAAAAAAACTTCATATTTTGGGGGGCATTTTATTATATATCAATGCTGTAGTTACAAAGAACTGAGAGGAAAACGAAATATCCTCAATTAACAACTAGGAAAATTGCAAAAACTGTCATTTACGGCCAAAGCTGTTTGAGGCGAGTATAAAAGTCTATTAGAAAATGAAATTTTTCGTCTTGATTCAGTTCTCTTCTCCTTGTAGCTGAAGATTATTCTAATCAAGGAAGCCGGTTTTTGTCATTTCTGGTCTGGTGTACTTTTTTGTACAAGCCACTATTATCATCATGTGTTCTAAAAGCAAAACAAAAAAAATGATTCAACCTTTTCAATTTTTTTTATTTCACCAGGTATAAGAACTCCTGAATGTTTTTGCTGCTTATTAGAGCTCTTTGTTTTTAAAAAGAGCATGTTTCAGTGGATTTCCAAGTTTTTCAGTTCGTCATGCAACATTTAAAGCTAGTTGCCTTTATAATCCCATCTAAACGGTTCCCAATGTGTTAGAGTCCGGCGGCTTAGCTTCAGAAGTATGCGATTTTGGATACAAGCACCAAACTTTGCTGGAATATTTACATTTCTAGGCTGGTTATGTCCTGATAAAGTGCCAAGTTAAATTTTCTAATTCCATGAAATTTTCAGACCCGAGACTCCCCGTGAAGTACTTTTTCTTGCTCCTTTTTAGAGTTAATGCACGTTTTATTTGAAAATACAGGTACAACAATGTCGTAATGTTTTTAAACATTTGGATGCGAATTGTTATTTCCTTCTCTTCATTATATATATGCAGGCCGTAGTTTGAAATTTATCTACACATATTTGATGTGAACACTTTTTTCGACCCTCACTTGAGAAATTAATGCTGAAAACCGTTCAGAGGACGATTGTTAATCTTATTACTATTATTACCATTGTTGCTTTTGTTGTTATTTTTGATGATGATACTTATTATTTATTGGGTTTACTTGTCCTCCGAACATCTCTTTTAAGTTTATACAAAGTACGATGGTCTGTTACTGCAAAGTGTAAGAGCTTTTTTATTGCAAAGTGTTGTGTTATTATAAAGTGAGATAGTTATTACAAAGAGCGACGATTATTACAATGTGAGGCAGAACAAACACAAGGATTTTCTCGTATGTTCAAAAAAAACCTTCCTCCGAAACTATTCAGTTCACGACAGCGATTTTGTTTTGCTTTACCAGCTTAACGTTTAGTAGAATCTCTTTTAGCATACGCACTTTTTCGACGCTTAATTTATCTTTTAAAAGGACAAATAGCGTGAGCTCTCGGCCATGGACGGCTATTCCCCAGGAGTAGAGCCGTCGGCCATTTCCTTTCTTTTGATCACAACATTCCTTACATTCCCACTTGTGAGCCTCACAAACAATTCGGGCTGAGCCTGCACAGCACGCACGGACTGCAAATCAACGTTAATACACTCCAAGAGAAAAATTTAAGTGAATATTTTAAGAGCTGACTACTTTTTCACATTTGCTCCTAACGAACCTTGTTAGGAATTGTATGGAGATACTGGTATAATAATATTGTTGTCTGTCTTTCAGAAACTTCCCCCTGATAATAATTGGTATGTAAAAACTTGTCATAAAACCCCCCCAAAAAACCAAGATGGTTGTACCATGGTAAGTGTATACTATAGGGAGGGTGCAACTGATAGTACTTTATTCAAGTTAATATTTTCGGTATTAAAGAGGAGACTTTACAAACAGCTCTACTGGCAAATAGCGTGGCTAATCTAGGTGGGTGGAGCAAATCGGTGGCCTGCAAAACTGCACCTCTGCAACTTGACTCAATTTTTGCTCAGAAAGACTTGCCCCTTGACAGCCTAATATGTTTTATCAGAAATGCTAGAAACCCAAACATAACAGGCAACTGGACAGCCACCTCCGTCTTGAAGTATAATTGTTCCAGCAAGTTTCTTTCAGACACAGTGTAGCCAATGTGTTATTAGCTGACTCATTGTGGATAATAATATTAAGCTGAAAGGAAAAATATCTTCTTTTTTGTTTTGGGCTAAGGCCGTGGTGTAATGCAAGTCCGATATACTGAATGTATCTTGTATTTAATTTCTTTTTGTACAAGTGTAAATTGATTAAAATTGTAAGGAAAGCAGTCCAGCTGTTTCGTCTTTGTATTGATCAGGCAAAGGGGTGGTGGCAGGGTTCGTACAGAGCCCTGAATTCTTGAAAAAGTCTTGAAATTTGTAAAGCAATAATCTAGACCTGTAAAATGTCTGGAAAATATAGTTATTTCTGAAGAATTCTGAACGCCAGGGCCAGCAATGTGTTAGAATAACTCCAGCTAGAAGAAGATATCCGTCTTTTTACACATTCAACGCACTTAAAATCTAGAAACTGTAAAAACTGTAAAAATAAAAGCTAAAAGTATTGAGATATATTTCGCTCTTAATGACTGAAGAGGCTCGAAGAGCGATATATATCTCAAGACTTTGTTTTTATTTTTACAGTTTTTACAGTTTCTAGATTTTTAGAGCGTTGAATGTGTAAAAAAAACAGGATTATAAAAATAACCCATGCATACAATTTACACCTGTTTGAAGGTGTTGGAATTTAGTCCCTTTTACAATTCGTGCGTAAAATAACGCAAATTACTGACCAACCTAAATACTAAAGAATTCTGAAAAGTATAACTTAAGTAACTTGTTTTTCCTCCACCTATATTTTTATCTGATGATAATCAGTAAAAACTGTTATAGGTTGTGAACTCCTTTGAGGAGTGTAGTATTTCCTACTAATGATTCATGTCACAAAATAAGTGCAGAAAATTACGTGCACACATCAATTAACAAAGAAAAGACCATTATTCTGGTGTACTTTTTTAATAGGGAAGGGGGGGGGGGGGTTGGCATTGGAGGTGGCCTGCAAAACTGCGCCCCTGCAACTCGACTCAATTTTTTCTCAGAAAGACTTGCCCCTTGATAGCCCAATGTATTTTATTAGAAATGCTAGAAACAGAAACATAACAGGCAACTGGACAGCCTCCTGGGAAACTGCCCACCTACCCCTCCCCTAAGGGCAAAATGTTGGATTAGGGGAGGGGTAGGTAGGCAGTTTCCCAGAAACCTAAATTGATCTACATAATTATTCATGCAAGTTTCTTTCAGACACAGTGTAGCCGATGTGTTATTAGCTGACTCATTGTGAATAATAATTTTAAGCTGAAAGGACAGAATATCTTCTTTTTTGTTTTAGGCTAAGGCCGCGGTGTAATGCAAGTCTCTAATATAATGAATGTATCTTTTATTTAATTTCTTTTTGTACAAGTGTAAATTGATTAAAATTGTAAGGAAAGCAGTCCAGCTGTTTCGTCTTTGTATTGATCAGGCAAAGGGGTGATGGAAGGGTTCGTACAGAGTCCTGAATTCTTGATAAAGTCTTGAAATTTGTAAACCAATAATCCAGACCTGTAAAAAGTCGGAAAATATAGTTATTTCTAAACAATTCTGAACGTGAAGGCCAGGAATGTGTTAGAATAACTCCAGCTAGAAGAAGGCATCACGTTTTTTACACATTCAACGCACTTAAAATCTAGCAACTGTGAAAATAAAAGCTAAACGTCGTGAGATATATTTCGCTCTTAATGACTGAGGAGGCTGGAGGCTCGAAAAGCGAAATATATCTCAAGACGTTTAGTTTTTATTCTTACATTTTTTAGTGTTTCTAGATTTTTAGTGCGTTGAATGCGTAAAAAGACGTGATGTCTCTTACTAGTTCGAGAAAATATAGTTAAAATCTGGAAAAATGGTAGAACGTCTGGAGTTATTTATTCAAAGCTACGATAAGGTAGTAATTTTTTTTCCACTTTTTCAAATCGTATTTCGATCTCGGTCGGCCGTAGCCACGACATCATGAGGAAAACTTGGTTCCTACGTTTTTCAAGGTCTCTGTTGATCAAGTATTTGATAACCTTGAGTCCTGAAAAAAGAAAATATTTTGGAAAAAAGTCTGGAGAAAGTCTTGGGTTTTTTATCCAAAAATCTGTACGTACCCTGTGGTGGGTTAAATGAGAATTACTGTTGTAGTTCACTAGTCTTTGGTCTTGTTAAATATAGATTTAGCCAGAGCTTAAAGCGAAGCTCCCGTTAAAGTTGTTATTTCCTTCAAACAGTGAGTTCAAAACTATTGCAAACAAATCCACGATACAGTTTTTCAGAGGCAATACCGATATTTTTCAATCGCCTTTAAAGTGGTTTTTTCCTTGTCCGATCGCTATAAAATTTTCACCAGTAATTGGCTATGGATTGAGATTTGTGAAAATGCAGGTTTAAGTAAAATCAATATTACTATGACAACAATAAACAAAAAACTTTGAAAGTGATAAAAGCCGAATTTTGTGTGATCTAGACCTGCTACTGAAAATCCAACACTAGGAACTTAAAGTTTGGTGTTTAGCAAACAATCTCCGTAAGAAGTAAAAAATTCTGTATGTTTGAATTCGACTAAAACGAAAATATATTTCAAACGTTAAATTTTCAATAGCCGTGATAGATTATTTAATAAAAACGTTATAAATGACTCAAATTACGATGCTAGGAAATTTCGGTGTACTTTCGTTCTTGCCGGATCTTGAAAACTAACCTGTTTTCTCACCACCTGTATAAGTGCAACCTCATTCAGAATTTGGACATTTAGCACTTTCTGGTATATCACCGAAACGACTCGAACGAATTTTTTTTAAATCTCTTCTGAAACTTTCATTAAGATTGATTCACTGCAACGCCTTAAAATTTCAAGACAAACCTATCCTACTAACCGGTCAAAAATCTGCGTTACAACATTCACTGTGTTGACGTTATGCTAATTTTTCCAAAATAATGCGCACTCTACATACCTCCTTGACTAGTACATTTTAGTTTGAATTTATTGCATCTTTTGAATGTAAAACATTGACAATACTCACACTGAAATGTACTAGTCAGGGATGTATGTATTATAGGAGCATTTGGTAAGTTGTGCGTACCTCTGAAAAAAACCTGGTTACGCCTCTGCCATTTGTTTGCAGTTCCACTCCTCAGAACTCAGTAAATGATTTAACCAAAACTGTAACACTTCATTTTCCCAGGAGCCCATAATGCGCTCCTTATTTTCCCTTTTAGCGAATCGCTTTCTTTTAGAGTTTCCTGTACGAGCAAAAATGGCTGAGAATACTTCATTTCGCTTTCAGGTCATTGACGAGTTCAATTAAAATAACATAACCGAAGAGATTCTAGCGACTTTTTATGAACCTGATACTGGTACTGGTTATTCACTATCCATAGTAAGGAATAAGTCACACTGACCGCCATTTTTTAAATGTAGATGTTCTCTCTCTGTTTATTTTTTAACACAGCTATTAAGTATTCCATAGAAATACATGTACAGTACTCTTTGAGTACAACATATGCACTGCTTGTAGCAGATTGGAAATGGCTAATTAACCTTGAAACTGACCATGAACTTATAATATAAATACTTCCTGTCATGTCACTGAGGAAAGTATGTTTGCTCAACATAAATTAAATACTCTTTGTTATACAATTTTATTAACATGATGCTCCTTAAAAAGAAAGATGTATAAATCTCAGCAGCTTAAAGGTTTATACTACAGCTAGAGAGAGCAGACGACACTATATACATTTGCTTCTTGGCCAGCTCAAAAAAATATTCATGCGCTCGGTGATTCTTTTTACATTTCTCAGTATGAAAAAAATAGTAACCATTCCAGAAAAGAAAATGCTGAACATTAAATAATATCTTTACAGTTTATGTACTTAAATTTATTTACAAGCTATTATTAAAAGCGACTAGATCTTGAAACCTTATCAAAAAATATTGGCCCATTTTTAAGCTACAATGTCCAAAAGGCTGATCTTTTTGCGTTACATTTTAACCTATCTCGAAAAATAACCACCGCTTACAGGGTGACTAATTGCTAAACATTTACTTCAGGATCTTGTTGAGGACTATTCATTTTCCTCTTTAATTACAAGAAACAGCCTCCTGGATTTCAAACGTTTTGGCTTTAAAGATGGTTTCTGCACCAACTGGAGTCGTTACCATGTCACCGTCTGGTAAAAATCGAAACCAGGCTTGTCTGTCGTAAGTTGTACGGCCCTTTTTCCGCCTCATGGTTGCCTTGCCTGACTCATCACTGACCAGAAACATTTCTGGGTTAACAGCCGACTTTATATTGCAGAAAACGTTACTGGCTTTTTCAACGTGGAACAAGAACCTGGCATCAGTAGGCTCGCTATCGGAGAAACTCTATATTGAAAGCACAAAAGAAAGTGATAAACATGATAAAATGACGTTACTGTGTCATATTATGTATCGATTTAAAAGAGTGGCTTTGTGAGTCACTGGCATTAGGCCGTGTAAACCCTTGAGACTGTGTTTTTCTGCGCAAAAAATAGATCATCACGTTCGATAATTTTCCACCTTGATCTCGACTATTATGAAGGGCAAAGTAGCAGAGGGGCCATTTCAACTCCGCTCTTTCAAATTCCATATAGCAACCCTAGAGAGCTGGGTTAAAAGAGGAATACTCGATTTTGTGAGGGAATTTGCTTCAGTTGTAAACTCTAAATAATGCAAGGTTTACAGAAAAGTACTTCGACCTTTCGCCATAAAATCTGTTGGGGTATGCGTAAGATGAACCAAACTTAACTTCCACCTTGGAATTCAGTTAACGTTGTCATTACATTAAGCCATTTTACTTAACTCGTATTGTTTCTTACCATCAGAAACACTTCGTTATTTTCTGCACACAGGAAGTATTGTTGGCCCTCTATATAGCACGAGAATGTGTTGTATCCTGGCATGTCATGCTGCCCAATATAGAATTCTGAAATACATGGGTATACAACAGTGTACATTTTGGTCACCGGCTGGTGATTATATCTGATACATAAATATAGAATTATTAATACCTCAGTCAAGAAAAGTTTGCGCCAACAGTATTTAAGGTAATGTTACACGGGACGATTCGCGACGACGATTTTTAGCACCACACAGAGTAGCAACATTGTTGCGACATCGTTTCAAATGGTTGCAACACTGTTCCAAAATTGTAAAGCTGTGTTGCGCTATAAATCGTCGTTGCGAATCGTCTCGTGTAACATCACCTTTACGCATGTCAGAAATCGAACGAGTGAGATTTCTGACATGCGTAATTACATAAATGAATAAATATAGAATTATACATAAATATAGAATTACCTCAGTCATGGAAAAATCGCGCGAACAGGTCTTACGCATGCCAGAAATCTCACTCGTTCGATTTTTGATACAAAAACATCGAGAGCTAGCGTAGTGATCGCTAGCACTTTCCAGTACTCTTTGCTAAATTGCCTAGAACTGGATCAAATTTTTCCATACACAATGGATACCCAATCCCTCCTAAAGAAAAGGAGTTAATTCTTATTATAAGATATTGTGGAGCAGATTCGTATGATAAAATGTTTTCATTCCTCTACACAGTCGTTTGCGTCATCTTGTTAGTATGAAAGTCGACAAAGTTGGTCAAAACAAAGGAAGCTGTTACTTTTAATTAGTGATATTTTTGGCGGGAAAACAAGTCATATGAATTCAATTTCGAGAGATCAACAAGTTTCCCATCTTTCCCATCCCTTAACGTACTGGCTTTTTTGGTCATCGTGATCCGCTTCAATAAATTTTGTTGCCAAAGACGAAAAGTATAAACTTTGATCCAAATGAGGACATTTTGTCGCTGCACAAAAAAAAAACAAAGAAAGAAAACGGGTGCATAAACTTGTCTTACTCGTATGCCCATATATTCAAAATACCTGTTGTTTCCTCATAAGCGTTTCCCGTAAATTCCACAGTTATCCTTGCTTCCCGTTCATGACCCTTCTTTGTAACAGCTTTTAAATAAGCTCCTCCTGCGTATTGTCGAACATTCGCCATTATGACTTTGCATTCCATGCTCTTCGCCCAGGTGAGTTCCATCTGTTGAGAAGAGAAACATAACGTATCTAAATACAAAATACATTAACGAATGGATTCATTTTCCAGTTGCCTCTTTCCTTAATGTTTCTAAATTTTCCTCTCCGCCTCTTTTGATGTCGACTGTCAAGATTGTAGATAAATATTAACGGTAAAAAGTTTCAAGGTATTTCAAACTCATTATTTCAGCTGATCTGAAAAATCTCTAAACTAGAAAAGCTTCTTCCCATGTTTTTAATAAGGCTCTCTCCATACATTACAAAATCTTACATTTTCAAAATACTTCGACATTTTATGAGTGAAAGGTCCAGACAACCTCTGAAACACAACAGATAATATTGATTTGTATAGAACTATTTATTTACCGTAATGATTCGATTTAGCGCCTTCCTTCCGATAAGAGCCCTCTTTCGAGTAAGCGCGCCCCTTGGAAGGTGTTTTTCTTAATAAGCGCCCTCATTCCAATAAGCGCCCTTATTCTGCTTAGTGCCCCAATATTAGCATACGGGTACGTATATATCAACCGAGGTTCATCTTCCTTTAAGGTGTTTCGATACAGTTTTTTAGAGGCCACAGCGATATTTTTCAATCGCCTTAAAAGTGGTTTTTTCCTCAACCGATCGCTTTAAAATTTTCACCAGTTATTGGCTATGGATTGAAATTTATGAAAATGTAGTTTTAAGTAAAATAATCTATCACGGCTATTGAAAATTTAAGGTTTGAAACATATTTTCGTTTTAGTTGAATTCAAACGTACAGAAGTTTTTACTTCTTATGGAGGTTATTTGCTAAACACCAAACTTTAAGTTCCTAATGTTGGATTTTCAGAAGCTGGTCTAGATCGCGCAAAATTAGGCGTTCATCAGTTTCAAGGTTTTTTGTTTATTGTTGTCATAGTAATATGGATTTTACTAAAACCTACATTTTGACAAATTTTAATCTATAGTTAATCATTTGTGAAAATTTTATAGCGATCAGACAAGGACAAAATCACTTTTAAAGCGATTGAAAAATATCGATATGGCCTCTGAAAAACTATATCGAAACACCTTGATTACTCACAAATGAACGGTAATGCCACATTACAAAAACAGTGGTCTTAGAGTTCTCACTTTAACTGAACATAGATCGTATATTTGTTATTGTTACAGTTTCTGTTATTGTCCCTTTGTAACAAATATTCAGTAAAGTTTTGTTTTGAACATTCGGTTGTTTCTCAAAAACAATAAGAGCCCTGTCTCGAATAAGCGCCCTCGCTTGAGGTAGCAAAGGTCAGTAGGCGCCCCGGGCGCTAAATGGAATCATTACGGTAAACTCTTGACTAGGTTTCCACATAATAACCGTCAACCATCAAAACTAGAAAAAATTAACTGTGAGCCGTCAAAGGTACCACCCCTATTGAGACCCTCGCCTAATACCTAGTGATTGTTACTCAACGTGAAGCAGGTGGTTAGAAAGTAAGCTTACTCATTTGCTGTAATTCTTTCATACCTCTTTTGTTTCTCTGACAATTTCCATTACTGGTGACGACATCTTGGAAGGTTTTCTTTGACTTGAACCGTTGAACGTTTAGCTTGGCTTTTCTACTTTAACAGGCGACTGCAAGATGAATTTGAATTTGTGTTCCACGATGGTTGTATTTATTTCCATTTATCATCGGAAGTTATAAATGGAAATGTAAGCTTGGGATTCCCAAAATAGCAAAAGGTCACACGCCGGAGCTTAAACAAAATGAAAGTCACAACATCGCTAGTACACAAAGGTTTGAAATTCTCTAATCCTTGCTTCGCAGTTTGAGTTAAAACCAATTTTACTTAGCGTCTCTGATCGCTTGTTTAAAAAAACTTCATATTTTGGGGGGCATTTTATTATATATCAATGCTGTAGTTACAAAGAACTGAGAGGAAAACGAAATATCCTCAATTAACAACTAGGAAAATTGCAAAAACTGTCATTTACGGCCAAAGCTGTTTGAGGCGAGTATAAAAGTCTATTAGAAAATGAAATTTTTCGTCTTGATTCAGTTCTCTTCTCCTTGTAGCTGAAGATTATTCTAATCAAGGAAGCCGGTTTTTGTCATTTCTGGTCTGGTGTACTTTTTTGTACAAGCCACTATTATCTTCATGTGTTCTAAAAGCAAAAAAAAAAAAAAATGATTTAACCTTTTCAATTTTTTTTATTTCACCAGGTATAAGAACTCCTGAATGTTTTTGCTGCTTATTAGAGCTCTTTGTTTTTAAAAAGAGCATGTTTCAGTGGATTTCCAAGTTTTTCAGTTCGTCATGCAACATTTAAAGCTTGTTGCCTTTATAATCCCATCTAAACGGTTCCCAATGTGTTAGAGTCCGGCGGCTTAGCTTCAGAAGTATGCGATTTTGGATACAAGCACTAAACTTTGTTGGAAAGTGTCAAGTTAAATTTTCTAATTCCATGAAATTTTCAGACCCGAGACTCCCCGTGAAGTACTTTTTCTTGCTCCTTTTTAGAGTTAATGCACGTTTTATTTGAAAATACAGGTACAACAATGACGTAATGTTTTTAAACATTTGCATGCGAATTGTTATTTCCTTCTCTTCATTATATATATGCAGGCCGTAGTTTGAAATTTATCTGCACATATTTGATGTGAACACTTTCCTCGGCCCTCACTTGAGAAATTAATGCTGAAAACCGTACAGAGGACGATTGTTATTATTATTACTATTATTACCATTGTTGTTTTTGTTGTTATTTTTAATGATGATACTTATTATTTATTGGGTTTACTTGTCCTCCGAATATCTCTTTTAAGTTTATACAAAGTACGATGGTCTGTTACTGCAAAGTGTAACAGCTTTTTTATTGCAAAGTGTGGTGTTATTATAAAGTGAGATAGTTATTACAAAGTGCGACAATTTCATCACAAAGTGCGACAGGCATTACAAAGAGCGACGATTATTACAATGTGAGGCAGAACAAACACAAGGATTTTCTTGTATGTTCAAAAAAAACCTTCCTCCGAAACTATTCAGTTCACGACAGCGATTTTGTTTTGCTTTACCAGCTTAACGTTTAGTAGAATCTCTTTTGGCATACGCACTTTTGCGACGCTTAATTTATCTTTTAAAAGGACAAATAGCGTGAGCTCTCGGCCATGGACGGCTATTCCCCAGGAGTAGAGCCGTCGGCCATTTCCTTTCTTTTGATCACAACATTCCTTACATTCCCACTTGTGAGCCTCACAAACAATTCGGGCTGAGCCTGCACAGCACGCACGGACTGCAAATCAACGTTAATACACTCCAAGAGAAAAATTTAAGTGAATATTTTAAGAGCTGACTACTTTTTCACATTTGCTCCTAACGAACCTTGTTAGGAATTGTATGGAGATACTGGTATAATAATATTGTTGTCTGTCTTTCAGAAACTTCCCCCTGATAATAATTGGTATGTAAAAACTTGTCATAAAACCCCCCCAAAAAACCAAGATGGTTGTACCATGGTAAGTGTATACTATAGGGAGGGTGCAACTGACGATACTTTATTCAAGTTAATTTTTTCGGTATTAAAGAGGAGAATTTACAAACAGCTCTACTGGCAAATAGCATGGCTAATCTAGGTGGGTGGAGCAAATCGGTGGCCTGCAAAACTGCACCTCTGCAACTTGACTCAATTTTTGCTCAGAAAGACTTGCCCCTTGACAGCCCAATATGTTTTATTAGAAACGCTAGAAACCCAAACATAACAGGCAACTGGACAGCCTCCTCCGTCTTGAAATATAATTGTTCTAGCAAGCTTCTTTCAGACACAGTGTAGCCAATGTGTTATTAGCTGACTCATTGTGGATAATAATTTTAAGCTGAAAGGAAAAATATCTTCTTTTTTGTTTTGGGTTAAAGCCGTGGTGTAATGCAAGTCCGATATACTGAATGTGTCTTGGATTTAATTTCTTTTTGTACAAGTGTAAATTGATTAAAATTGTAAGGAAAGCAGTCCAGCTGTTTCGTCTTTGTATTGATCAGGCAAAGGGGTGGTGGCAGGGTTCGTACAGAGTCCTGAATTCTTGAAAAAGTCTTGAAATTTGTAAAGCAATAATCTAGACCTGTAAAAAGTCTGGAAAATATAGTTATTTCTGAAGAATTCTGAACGCCAGGGCCAGCAATGTGTTAGAATAACTCCAGCTAGAAGAAGATATCCGTCTTTTTACGCATTCAACGCGCACTTAAAATCTAGAAACTGTAAAAACTGTAAAAATAAAAGCTAAAAGTCTTGAGATATATTTCGCTCTTAATGACTGAAGAGGCTCGAAGAGCGATATATATCTCAAGACTTTGTTTTTATTTTTACAGTTTTTACAGTTTCTAGATTTTTAGAGCTTTGAATGTGTAAAAAACAGGATTATAAAAATAACCCATGCACACAATTTACACCTGGCTGATTTGTTGGACTTTAGTCCCTTTTACAATTCGTACGTAAAATAACGCAAATGTTTAATAGAAAAATTTCTCAAACGATGTTAAGAAATCACCCCGGCTTTATAATATCTGCTATTAAAATTTGCTTTATGCAACGTTAAGGTTGATAGCCTAACATTTATTTCCTTCCAAGAAAATTATCATGAAACTGCCGAAATTTTTATTTCTACTCATATCATGTTAATCCACTCAATAAAACGCTAATTATTTTGTCAACTAGCTTCTTCGAATTTGACCGCTACTGTTTGGACTTAAGTTATGCATCTCTACTATAAACAAAATAAAACGTACGTTTCCATAACTATATCATAACTCTTAAGCAGCAAGCATGCATCATGTTCCTCAACTAATTCATGTTTTTTTTTTTGCCAGTACGAAAAAGGTCGAAAAAGGTCTGTTAAACTTTGCAAGCGAGAGAATAAAGCTTGTTTACAGGCCTTAAAAATACTCGCCTTGCCTTTCAAACTTTTAAAACAACAATTTGTAGGCTGCAAACTTCCGAATCTAAGGTCCATATCTAAATTTCGGCTATTGTTTCATTGAATTAGAACTTAATATCTGAAAAATATATGATCGTGTATACTCTGCCTTGTAGCAGGTGAAACAGAACTCATAAACTTTGAAATACGTGCGTTGTACCGTTCGCGACAGCCGAATTCTAGGTCAAATGTCTTGAAGCAGCACCCACTCTAAAATATGGACCCGTCAACAGCTGCATCACTGTACTCAGCGTTTAAATCATGAGGATATTTCAATATTTTGCTTCAAAACACTTTCAGCCGTAATCAAAGACCTAAACTTGAATTGTGAAGAATCAAGATTGAATTTGCGGTTTCCAGTACGAGCAAAGATGGCTGAAAATACTTCATTTCGCTTTTTTCAGCTCATTGACGAGTTCAATTAAAACTCCGAAGAGATTCTAGCGACTTTTTATCAACCTGATACTAGTCATTCACTATACATAGTAAGGAATAAGTCATTGACAGGCATTTTTTGAATGTAAATGTTCTTTATTTATTTATTTATTTATTTTTTAACACAGCTTTCAAGTATTCCATAGTAATACATGTACAAATACTCTTTGAGTATATGCACTGGTTCTTTTACCAAACTGAAATTGAAACTGACCATGAACTTATAAAATAAATACTTCCTGTTATTTATGTCACTGAAAAAATACTCTTCGTTATACAATTTCATTGACATGAAAGAAAGAGACTAAATCTCAGGAGCTTACCCCATAGTCTCTTGATTACACATTACAGCAAGAGAGAACAGCCGACACTATATACATGTAGGATTATGCCTTTGCTTCTTGGCCAACTTAAAAAATATTCATGCGCTCGGTGATTCTTTTTACGTTTCTATAAAAAATTTTTCAACTACTTCAGAAAAGAAAATGTTGAACATTAAATAATATCTTTGCAGTTTATGTACTTACATTTATTTACAAGGTATTATTAAAAGCGATTAGATCTTGAGATCTCGTCGGTATCGAAAGATATTGACTCTTTTTGAGAACTTCAATCTTTCTATTCCTCAGTACATCCTTTGTTGCACGCCCCCCTCCCCCTCGCCCTTTTTTAGCTAGTCCCCAAGGCTGAGTTTTGGCGTTATGTTTTAACCTATCTAGAAAAATACACTTCTGCTTACAGGCTTGCTTATTCCTAGACATTTACTTTCAGGATCTTGTTAAGGACTATTCATTTTCCTGTTTAATTACAAGAAACAGCCTCCTGGATTTCAAAAGTTCTGGCTTCAAAGATGGTTTTTGCACCAACTGGAGTCGTTACCACGTCACCGTATGGTAAAAATCGAAACCAGGCTTGTCTGTCATAGGTTGTACGGCCCTTTTTCCGCCTCATGGCTGCCTTGCCTGACTCATCACTGACCAGAAACATTTCCGGATTAACAGCCGACTTTATGTTGCAGAAAACGTTACTGGCTTTTTCAACATGAAACAAGAACCTGGCATCAGTAGGCTCGCTATCGGAGGAACTCTACATTGAAAGCACAAAAGAAAGTGATAAACATGATAAAATGACGTTACTGTGACATAGTATGTATCGAAAGAATGGCTTTGTGAGTCACTGGCGTTAGGCCGTGGCAACCATTCTGACTGTGTTTTTCTGTGCTGAAAATAGTTAAATCGTCACGTTAATCGATAATTTTCCGCCATAATCTCGAGTAGTATGAAGGGCAAAGTAGTAGAGGGGCCATTTCAACTCCGCTCTTTTAAATTTCATTTAGCAACCCTAGAGAGCTGGATAAAAGAGGAATATTCCGCTTTTGTGGGGGAACGTTTTTCAGTTGTAAACTCCAAAAAATGCAAGGTTTACAGAAAAGTACTTCCATCATTAACCGTAAAACATGTTAGGGTATACGTAAGGTGAACTAAACTTAACTTCCACCTTAAAATGTAGCTAAATGTAAGTCATTTTACTTAAAATAACTCGTATTCATTTACTTACCATCAGAAACACTTCGTTATTCTCTGCACACAGGAAATACTGTTGGCCCTCTATATAGCACGAGAAGGTGTTGTATCCTGGCATGTCATGCTGCCAAATATAGAATTCTGAAATACATGGGATATACAAGAGTTTATGTTTTGGTCACCGCCTGGTAATTATACCTGATAAATAAATATAGAATTATACTTCAGTCATGGAAAGCCGGTTCTTACTTATACGCACGTCATGAATCTCACTCGTTCGATGCGCTCACTCGTTTAGTTTCTGGTACAAAAACATCCAGAGCTAGCGTATAGTGACCGCTAGCACTTCCCAGTACTCTTTGCTGAATTGCCTAGAACTGGATCAAATTTTCCCACGCACAATGGATACCCAATCCCGCCTAAAGAAAAGGAGCCAATTCTTATTATAAGATATTGTAGAGCAGATTCTTAAGACAAAATTTTTTCATTCCTCTACAGTCGTTTGCGTCATCTTGTTACAATGAAAGTCGACAAAGCTGGTCAAAGCAAAGGAAGCTGTTACTTTAGTGATATTTTTGGCGGGAAAATTCAATTTGGCTAGAAATAATCGGCTCCTGCGCTAGATCAATAAGTTTCCCATCCCTTGCTAAACTTACTGGCTTTTTCGTTATCGTGATTTGCTTCATTAAATTTTGTTGCTAAAGACAAAAACTATAAACTTTGATCCAAATGAAGACATTTTGACGCTGCCTTCCTTTACTATCAAATGAAACGGTGAAGATTGAAATAACACTGAATATGCATGAAAAAACAAACAAACAAACAAAGAAAGGAAGCGCTTGCATTAACTTGACGTCTTACTCGTGTGTCCATATTTTCAAATTACCTGTTGTTTCCTCATAAGCGTTTCCCGTAAATTCCACAGTTATCCTTGCTTCCCGTTCATGACCCTTCTTTGTAACGGCTTTTAAATAAGCTCCTCTAGCGTATTGTTGAACATTCGCCATTATGACTTTACATTCCATGTTCTCCGCCCAGGTGAGTTCCATCTGTTGAGAAGAGAAAGATAACGTATCTAAATACAAACTGAACAAATCATGGATTTATTTTCCAGGTGCTTGTTTGTTTCCTTAATATTTCTAATTTTTCTTCTCCGCTTCTTTTGATGTCAACTGTTAAAATTGCAGATATATATTAACCGTAAAAAGGTTTAAAGGTTTTTCACGCACTATTTCAGCTGATCTGAAGAATCTCTAAACTAGAAAAACTACTTCCCATGTTTTCAAAAACACTCCCTCCATACATTACAAGACCTTACATCTGGTACTTCGACATTTTAAGAGTGAAAGGCCAAACAAACCTCTAACACACGACAGTTGATATTCATTTATACAGAACAATTTATTTAAATTCTTGGACTAGATTTCCACAGAATAACCGACAAACGTCAAAAGCTCTAAAATTCAACCGTCATCATCAAAACTGGAAAAAATTAATGGGGTGAGTTGGCAAAGGTACCATCCCTATTGAGACCCTTGTCTAATACCTAGTGATTGTTACTCAACGTGAAGCAGGTGGGGAGGAAGTAAGCTCACCCATTTGCTGTAATTCTTTCATACCTCTTTTGTTTCTCTGACAACTTCCATTACTGGTGACGACATCTTTGTGGCAGGTTTTCTTTGACTTGAACCGTTGAACGTTTAGGTCGGCTTTTCTACTTTAACAGGCGACTGCAAGATGAATTTGAATTTGTGATCCACGATGGTTGTATTTATTTCCATTTATCACCGGAAGTTATAAATGGAAATGTAAGCCTGGGATTCCCAAAATAGCAAAAAGTCACATGCAGTTTAAACAAAAATGAAAGTCACGGCCTTGCTAGTACGCAAAGATTTCAAATTCTCTAATCTTTGCTCAATTTATTTGAGTTAAAACCAATGAGCGTCTCTGATCACTTGTAAAAAACCTTACTTTTTTTGGCCTTTTATTACATACCCAATGCTGTAGTTAGAAAGAACTGCGAGAGGAAAACGAAATATCCACAATTAACATCTAGGAAAAATTGCAAAAGTGGTCATTTACGGCCAAAGCTGTTTGAGGCGAGTAGAAATGTCTATCAGAAAATGAAATTTTTCGGGTTGACTTCTCTTCTTGATCTCCTTGTAGCTGAAGATTATTCTAATTATGGAAGCCGGTTTTTGTCATTTCTGGTTTGGTGTACTTTTTTCTATAAGCCACTATTATCATCATGTATTCTAAAAGAAAAAAAAAAGATTTAACCTTTTCAATTTTTTTAGTTCATCAGGTACAAGAACTCCTGAATGTTTTTACCACTTATTAGAGTTCTCTGTTTTGAAATACAGCACGTGTTTTCAGTTCGTGTCATGCAACATTGATAGCTACCGCGGAGAAAGCTGCCATTAAGGTACAGAGTTGCTTTTGCGAGCGATCGATTGCAAAACAAACAAAATATCACAAAATGACTTTTAACTTGTAATTTATATTATCACAATTAAGCTCTCTTTGGAATAAGAAAGGCTTTTGTGTCTTGGTAGACAATTCATAATCTGAGTGTCAAACAAGGATAAAAGAATTGACGAACTTAAAAGCCACAGGAAAGAAAATACAGCAAAGATTTTCTTCGGCTGAATGTTTACTTTAAGACAGAATTCGTATTCTCAGACAGTCCTGGAACGAGTGGACCTTGATCATGAATGCGAGGCTCATGCTGGGACCTTCTCGCCAAGAAGACAAACAAATATGAAAAAACTGCGGCTGAGTTTCAGGAGTTTGCCGAATTTAAGGAGGATTTTAAACATTGTAAAGTTCCGAAGGGCTTACATACTTGAGAGATCATTATTTCGAACAACAAAAGGAAGATCCGCTCAATATTACTAAGAAAAACAGCGATCCTAACCATTATTATATTGATGAGAAGAAGAGTGCTTGGTGAGCGATCGAGTATATAATTTAATATAAACAGAGATGTTCTTAAAATCCCCGAAGCCATTTTAATTGTAATTTTTAGTGTCCATTAAACTTTTTGAAGAATATCTTTTATTGAAATGGACGTAATTATCGAAAGCCTGCGATAAAGTTAACGGTGATGTTATCACACCTGCTTTGCAGTTGAAATTTTATAACAGAGCGGATGCAAAATCTTGAATGTGTATTTGAAGTAAAGCAAACGACTCTTTCAGTGGATAATTGACGGGGCTTACCGTTCAGCACACAGTCCATGTGCATTTTAAGGAAGTTAAACCGGTTTGAACAAAGATGACTAGGTAAAGTTTATTTTTAAATTACAACTGTGCGAAAGTACAAAAACGTGCACGTAGTTGAACACAGAGTTTGGTACAGACGATAATACTGAGCAGTTTAAACTCCACACTACAGATACACACAACAGAAAAAGAATAATAAGAAGAATAAAATTTTATAAAAAGGATTTGAGTATTGACATTTTGACACAATATACCATTTTCTTGATTACTTCTTGTTTCTTCTTTTGGCTTCGTGGCTTTTTAACTTTTGCTGTTAGTACGACCGCCTCTTCCCACAGTTTTGTTTCTTGGAACAGGTATCCTTTTAGCTTACCCGTAAGGTTTCAGCTTTTAAATCTTGCATTTTTTTGCTGATTTCTATCGTTTTGCAGCGATTCAGCCGGGACTAACCAATGTTTGTTTGCGTTTTTGCTAAAAAGTTCCCCGCTTTAGCCTCGCAATCGTGCTGTGAAGCCTCTCGTCCCAGGGCCGTCGGGAAATTTACACATACCAATCTTAAAGTTTTGAAGTGAATTCGAACAAAAGAAGGCGATATGGGCAACTAAATAATTACATAAACAAAGAAATAAAAACGGCGATAACTGACTGCTGGAAAAGTTGTTCGTGTGATTTATTCAAGATCGAAAGCTACATGTAATCGTCGACAACAACCTTTTCTGAAAAGTAGAAACTAGCGAGGCAAATTCAATTAGAAACGGCAGAATCTAGATTGAGGCAGCAAAAATGGAAAACACACCTACAAACCGAGGAAAAATGTCGAACAAACGGTGCATAAAAGTAAGATTGCAGTACTTACAGCGTAGGTTAAAAAGATAGCGAAGCGACATCACGAGCCGCCCGTTTTATTTTACCTTAGCAGTTTTCCAGGCTCACTTGCTTGATTCTCCTTTCAGATGTTTTGTCTGAATAACAAAATTCTTTTTTCCCTAGCTAATGCTAATAATAGCGCAAGTTTTAAAAGAAAAAATGTTGAAAAATCACCGGTTTTGCTCATTCACAAACAGCAAACAGACTTGTGAATAAAGCTCCCAAGCGGGCAAGATCGTAAAAAACCGCCCGCTGTCGGAACCAATCAGATTGCAAGATTTGGAGGAATCCGCCCGCTCGCAAGCTCAGAAAAAGATAATGTGCAATACTCTTTGAGTACAACATTATGCACTGGTTCTTGTACCAAACTGGAAATGGTTAATGGAACCTTGAAACTGACCATGAACTTATAAAATAAATATTTGCTGTTGTTCATGTCACTGAGAAAAGTATGTTTGCTCTTAAATACTCTTCGTTATACAATTTTATTAACATGATGCTCCTTATAAAAAAAGATGTATAAATCTCAACAGCTTAAAGTTTTATCAAGTTACAGCAAGAGAAAACAACCGACACTATGGCATATAGGATTATGTCTTAGCTTCTTGGCCATCTTAAGAAATATTCATGCGCTCGGTGATTCTTTTTACCTTTCTATAAAAATTTTTAACCACTCCAGAAAAGGAAATGCTGACCATTAAATAATATCTTTACAGTTTACGTTCTTACATCTATTTACAAGCTATAATTAAAAGCGATTTGATCTTGAGACCTTATCAAAAGATATTGACTCTTTGATAACTTCAAAAGTTTGCCTGTGTTTGCTTATCAATCTTTCTATTCCGCAGTACATCGTTTGTTGCTCCCCCGCCCCTTTTTCAGCTAATACCCAAGGCTGAGTTTTCGCGTTATGTTTTAACCTATCTGGCAAAATAACCTCTGCTTACAGCGTTGCTTAATTATTGCTAAACATTTACTTCAGGATCTTGTTAAGGACTATTCATTTTCCTGTTTAATTACAAGTAACAGCCTCCTGGATTTCGGACGTTCTGGCTTCAAAGATGGTTTCTGCACCAACTGGAGTCGTTACCATGTCACCGTCTGGTAAAAATCGAAACCAGGCTTGTCTGTCATAGGTTGTACGGCCCTTTTTCCGCCTCATGGCTGCCTTGTCTGACTCATCACTGACCAGAAACATTTCTGGATTAACAACCGACTTTATGTTACAGAAAACGTTACTGGCTTTTTCAACGTGAAACAAGAACCTGGCATTAGTGGGCTCGCTATCGGAGGATCTCTACATGTATATTAAAAAGAGAAAAAAAGTAATAAACATGATAAAATGACGTTACTGTGTCATATAATTACGTATCGATCTAAAAGAATGGCTTCGTGAGTCACTGGCGTTAGGCCGTGTAAACCCTTAAGACTGTGTTTTTTTGCGCTAAAAATAGTTAGATCGTCCCGTTCGATAATTTTCCGCCATGATCTCAAGTATGAAAAGCAAAGTAGCAAAGGGGCCTTTTTAACCCCATTCAAATTCCATTTTAGCAACCCTAGAGAGCTGGATTAAAAGAGGAATACTCCATTTTTGTGGGGGAACTTTTTTCAGTTTTAATCTCTTTCTTTCAGAGTTTCCAGTACGAGCAAAGATGGCTGAGAATACTTTATTTCGCTTTTTTCAGGTCATTGACGAGTTCCATTAAAACTCCGAAGAGATTCTAGCGACGTTTTATCAATCTGATACTGGTTATTCACTATACATAGTAAGGAATAAGTCATTGACAGGCATTTTTTAAATGTAAATGTTCTTTCTTTATTTATTTTTTAACTGACACAGCTATTAAGTATTCCATAGTAATACATGTACAATACTCTTTGAGTATATGCACTGGTTCTTGTACAAAATTGAAAATGGTTAATGAAACTTGAAACTGACCATGAACTTATAAAATAAATACTTCCTGTTATTAATGTCACTGAGGAAAGTATGTCTACTCTTAAATACTCTTCGTTATACAATTTTATTGACATGATGCTCCTTATAAAGAAAGATGTATAAATCACAGCATCTTGAAGGTTTATATCACATATTACAGCAAGAGAAAACAGCCGACACTATATACATGTAGGACTATGCCTTTGCTTCTTGGCCATCTTAAAAAATATTCATGCGCTCGGTGATTCTTTTTACGTTTCTATAAAAACTTTTTCAACAACTTCAGAAAGGAAAATGTTGAAAATTAAATAATATCTTTGCAGTTTATGTACTTACATTAATTTACAAGGTATTAAAAGCGATTAGATCTTGAGATCTGGTCGGTATGGAAAGAGTGACTCTTTTTAAGAACTTCAAAATGTTTCCTTATCAATCTTTCTATTCCGCAGTACATCCTTTGTTGCCCCCCCCCCCGCCACCGCCCATTTTTAACTAGCCCCCTAGACTGAGCTTTCGCGTTATGTTTTAACCTATCTAGAAAATATACTTCTACTTACAGGCTTGCTTTTTCCTAGACATTTACTTTCAGGATCTTGTTAAGGACTATTCATTTTCCTGTTTAATTACAAGAAACAGCCTCCTGGATTTCAAAAGTTCTGGCTTCAAAGATGGTTTTTGCACCAACTGGAGTCGTTACCACGTCACCGTATGGTAAAAATCGAAACCAGGCTTGTCTGTCATAGGTTGTACGGCCCTTTTTCCGCCTCATGGCTGCCTTGCCTGACTCATCACTGACCAGAAACATTTCTGGATTAACAGCCGACTTTATGTTGCAGAAAACGTTACTGGCTTTTTCAACATGAAACAAGAACCTGGCATCAGTAGGCTCGCTATCGGAGGAACTCTTCTACATTGAAAGCACAAAAGAAAGTGATAAACATGATAAAATGACGTTACTGTGACATAGTATGTATCGAAAGAATGGCTTTGTGAGTCACTGGCGTTAGGCCGTGGCAACCATTCTGACTGTGTTTTTCTGTGCTGAAAATAGTTAGATCGTCACGTTAATTGATAATTTTCCGCCATAATCTCGAGTAGTATGAAGGGCAAAGTAGCAGAGGGGCCATTTCAACTCCGCTCTTTTAAATTTCATTTAGCAACCCTAGAGAGCTGGATAAAAGAGGAATATTCCGCTTTTGTGGGGGAACTTTTTTCAGTTGTAAACTCCCAAAAATGCAAGGTTTACAGAAAAGTACTTCCATCATTAACCGTAAAACATGTTAGGGTATACGTAAGATGAACTAAACTTAACTTCCACCTTAAAATGTAGCTAAATGTAAGTCATTTTACTTAAAATAACTCGTATTCATTTACTTACCATCAGAAACACTTCGTTATTCTCTGCACACAGGAAATACTGTTGGCCCTCTATATAGCACGAGAAGGTGTTGTATCCTGGCATGTCATGCTGCCCAATATAGAATTCTGAAATACATGGGATATACAACAGTTTATATTTTGGTCACCGCCTGGTAATTATACCTGATAAATAAATATAGAATTATACTTCAGTCATGGAAAGCCGGTTCTTACTTATACGCACGTCATGAATCTCACTCGTTCGATGCGCTCACTCGTTTAGTTTCTGATGCAAAAACATCCAGAGCTAGCGTGTAGTGACCGCTAGCACTTCCCAGTACTCTTTGCTGAATTGCCTAGAACTGGATCAAATTTTCCCACGCACAATGGATACCCAATCCCGCCTAAAGAAAAGGAGCCAATTCTTATTATAAGATATTGTGGAGCAGATTCTTATGACAAAATGTTTTCATTCCTCTACAGTCGTTTGCGTCATCTTGTTACAATGAAAGTCGACAAAGCTGGTCAAAGCAAAGGAAGCTGTTACTTTAGTGATATTTTTGGCGGGAAAATTCAATTTGGCTAGAAATAATCGGCTCCTGCGCTAGATCAATAAGTTTCCCATCCCTTGCTAAACTTACTGGCCTTTTTCGTTATCGTGATTAACTTGACGTCTTACTCGTGTGTCCATATTTTCAAATTACCTGTTGTTTCCTCATAAGCGTTTCCCGTAAATTTCACAGTTATCCTTGCTTCCCGTTCATGACCCTTCTTTGTAACGGCTTTTAAATAAGCTCCTCTAGCGTATTGTCGAACATTCGCCATTATGACTTTACATTCCATGTTCTCCGCCCAGGTGAGTTCCATCTGTTGAGAAGAGAAAGATAACGTGTCTAAATACAAACTGAACAAATCATGGATTTATTTTCCAGGTGCTTGTTTGTTTCCTTAATATTTCTAATTTTTCTTCTCCGCTTCTTTTGATGTCAACTGTTAAAATTGCAGATATATATTAACCGTAAAAAGGTTTAAAGGTTTTTCAACGCACTATTTCAGCTGATCTGAAGAATCTCTAAACTAGAAAAACTACTTCCCATGTTTTCAAAAACACTCCCTCCATACATTACAAGACCTTACATCTGGTACTTCGACATTTTAAGGGTGAAAGGCCAAACAAATCTCTAACACACGACAGTTGATATTCATTTATGCAGAACAATTTATTTAAATTCTTGGACTAGATTTCCACAGAATAACCGACAAACGTCAAAAGCTCTAAAATTCAACCGTCATCATCAAAACTGGAAAAAATTAATGGCGTGAGTCGGCAAAGGTACCATCCCTATTGAGACCCTTGTCTAATACCTAGTGATTGTTACTCAACGTGAAGCAGGTGGGGAGGAAGTAAGCTCACCCATTTGCTGTAATTCTTTCATACCTCTTTTGTTTCTCTGACAACTTCCATTACTGGTGACGACATCTTTGTGGCAGGTTTTCTTTGACTTGAACCGTTGAACGTTTAGCTCGGCTTTTCTACTTTAACAGGCGACTGCAAGATGAATTTGAATTTGTGATCCACGATGGTTGTATTTATTTCCATTTATCACCGGAAGTTATAAATGGAAGTTTAAGCCTGGGATTCCCAAAATAGCAAAAAGTTACATGCAGTTTAAACAAAAATGAAAGTCACGGCCTTGCTAGTACGCAAAGATTTCAAATTCTCTAATCTTTGCTCAATTTATTTGAGTTAAAACCAATGAGCGTCTCTGATCACTTGTAAAAAACCTTAATTTTTTTTTGCCTTTTATTACATACCCAATGCTGTAGTTAGAAAGAACTGCGAGAGGAAAACGAAATATCCACAATTAACATCTAGGAAAAATTGCAAAAGTTGTCATTTACGGCCAAAGCTGTTTGAGGCGAGTAGAAATGTCTATCAGAAAATGAAATTTTTCGGGTTGACTTTTCTTCTTGATCTCCTTGTAGCTGAAGATTATTCTAATTATGGAAGCCGGTTTTTGTCATTTCTGGTTTAGTGTACTTTTTTCTATAAGCCACTATTATCATCATGTATTCTAAAAGAAAAAAAAAAGATTTAACCTTTTCAATTTTTTTAGTTCATCAGGTACAAGAACTCCTGAATGTTTTTAAAAAGAGCATGTTTCAGTGGATTTCCAAGTTTTTCAGTTCGTCATGCAACATTTAAAGCTAGTTGCCTTTATAATCCCATCTGAACAGTTCCCAATGTGTTATAGTCCGGCGGCTTAGCTTCAGAAGTATGCGATTTTGGATACAAGCACCAAACTTTGCTGGAATATTTACATTTCTAGGCTGGTTATGTCCTGATAAAGTGGCAAGTTAAATTTTCCAATTCCATGAAATTTTCAGACCCGAGACTCCCCGTGAAGTACTTTTTCTTGCTCCTTTTTAGAGTTAATGCACGTTTTATTTGAAAATACAGGTACAACAATGTCGTAATGTTTTTAAACATTTGGATGCGAATTGTTATTTCATTCTCTTCATTATATATATGCAGGCCGTAGTTTGAAATTTATCTGCACATATTTGATGTGAACACTTTCCTCGACCCTCACTTGAGAAATAAATGCTGAAAACCGTTCAGAGGACGATTGTTATTCTTATTACTATTATTACCATTGTTGTTTTTGTTGTTATTTTTGATGATGATACTTATTATTTATTGGGTTTACTTGTCCTCCGAACATCTCTTTTAAGTTTATACAAAGTACGATGGTCTGTTACTGCAAAGTGTAAGAGCTTTTTTATTGCAAAGTGTTGTGTTATTATAAAGTGAGATAGTTATTACAAAGTGCGACAATTTCATCACAAAGTGCGACAGGCATTACAAAGAGCGACGATTATTACAATGTGAGGCAGAACAAACACAAGGATTTTCTTGTATGTTCAAAAAAAACCTTCCTCCGAAACTATTCAGTTCACGACAGCGATTTTGTTTTGCTTTACCAGCTTAACGTTTAGTAGAATCTCTTTTGGCATACGCATTCCCACTTGTGAGCCTCACAAACAATTCGGGCTGAGCCTGCACAGCACGCACGGACTGCAAATCAACGTTAATACACTCCAAGAGAAAAATTTAAGTGAATATTTTAAGAGGTGACTACTTTTTCACATTTGCTCCTAACGAACCTTGTTAGGAATTGTATGGAGATACTGGTATAATAATATTGTTGTCTGTCTTTCAGAAACTTCCCCCTGATAATAATTGGTATGTTAAAACTTGTCATAACCCCCCCCAAAAAACCAAGATGGTTGTACCATGGTAAGTGTATACTATAGTGAGGGTGCAACTGATAGTACTTTATTCACGTTAATATTTTCGGTATTAAAGAGGAGACTTTACAAACAGCTCTACTGGCATATAGCGTGGCTAATCTAGGTGGGTGGAGCAAATCGGTGGCCTGCAAAACTGCACCTCTGCAACTTGACTCAATTTTTGCTCAGAAAGACTTGCCCCTTGACAGCCCAATATGTTTTATCACAAATGCTAGAAACCCAAACATAACAGGCAACTGGACAGCCTCCTCCGTCTTGAAGTATAATTGTTCAAGCAAGTTTCTTTCAGACACAGTGTAGCCAATGTGTTATTAGCTGACTCATTGTGGATAATAATTTTAAGCTGAAAGGAAAAATATCTTCTTTTTTGTTTTGGGCTAAGGCCGTGGTCTAATGCAAGTCCGATATACTGAATGTGTCTTGTATTTAATTTCTTTTTGTACAAGTGTAAATTGATTAAAATTGTAAGGAAAGCAGTCCAGCTGTTTCGTCTTTGTATTGATCAGGCAAAGGGGTGGTGGCAGGGTTCGTACAGAGCCCTGAATTCTTGAAAAAGTCTTGAAATTTGTAAAGCAATAATTTAGACCTGTAAAAAGTCTGGAAAATATAGTTATTTCTGAAGAATTCTGAACGCCAGGGCCAGCAATGTGTTAGAATAACTCCAGCTAGAAGAAGATATCCGTCTTTTTACACATTCAACGCACTTAAAATCTAGAAACTGTAAAAACTGTAAAAATAAAAGCTAAAAGTATTGAGATATATTTCGCTCTTAATGACTGAAGAGGCTCGAAGAGCGATATATATCTCAAGACTTTGTTTTTATTTTTACAGTTTTTACAGTTTCTAGATTTTTAGAGCGTTGAATGTGTAAAAAAAACAGGATTATAAAAATAACCCATGCATACAATTTACACCTGTTTGAAGGTGTTGGAATTTAGTCCCTTTTACAATTCGTGCGTAAAATAACGCAAATTACTGACCAACCTAAATACTAAAGAATTCTGACAAGTATAACTTAAGTAACTTGTTTTTCCTCCACCTATATTTTTATCTGATGAGAATCAGTAAAAACTGTTATAGGTTGTGAACTCCTTTGAGGAGTGTAGTATTTCTTAGAAATGATTCATGTCACAAAATATTTGCAGAAAATTACGTGCACAGATCAATTAACAAAGAAAAGACCATTATTCTGGTGTACCTTTTTAATAGGGAAGGGGGGGTTTGGCATTGGAGGTGGCCTGCAAAACTGCGCCCCTGCAACTCGACTCAATTTTTTCTCAGAAAGACTTGCCCCTTGGTAGCCCAATGTATTTTATTAGAAATGCTAGAAACAGAAACATAACAGGCAACTGGACAGCCTCCTGGGAAACTGCCCACCTACCCCTCCCCTAAGGGCAAAATGTTGGATTAGGGGAGGGGTAGGTAGGCAGTTTCCCAGAAACCTAAATTGATCTACATAATTATTCATGCAAGTTTCTTTCAGACACAGTGTAGCCGATGTGTTATTGGCTGACTCATTGTGAATAATAATTTTGAGCTGAAAGGACAGAATATCTTCTTGTTTGTTTTAGGCTAAGGCCGCGGTGTAATGCAAGTCTCTAATATAATGAATGTATCTTTTATTTAATTTCTTTTTGTACAAGTGTAAATTGATTAAAATTGTAAGGAAAGCAGTCCAGCTGTTTCGTCTTTGTATTGATCAGGCAAAGGGGTGGTGGAAGGGTTCGTACAGAGTCCTGAATTCTTGATAAAGTCTTGAAATTTGTAAACCAATAATCCAGACCTGTAAAAAGTCGGAAAATATAGTTATTTCTAAACAATTCTGAACGTGAAGGCCAGGAATGTGTTAGAATAACTCCAGCTAGAAGAAGGCATCACGTTTTTTACACATTCAACGCACTTAAAATCTAGCAACTGTGAAAATAAAAGCTAAACGTCGTGAGATATATTTCGCTCTTAATGACTGAGGAGGCTGGAGGCTCGAAAAGCGAAATATATCTCAAGACGTTTAGTTTTTATTCTTACATTTTTTAGTGTTTCTAGATTTTTAGTGCGTTGAATGCGTAAAAAGACGTGATGTCTCTTACTAGTTCGAGAAAATATAGTTAAAATCTGGAAAAATGGTAGAACGTCTGGAGTTATTTATTCAAAGCTACGATAAGGTAGTAATTTTTTTTCTACTTTTTCAAATCGTATTTCGATCTCGGTCGGCCGTAGCCACGACATCATGAGGAAAACTTGGTTCCTACGTTTTTCAAGGTCTCTGTTGATCAAGTATTTGATAACCTTGAGTCCTGAAAAAAGAAATTATTCTGGAAAAAAGTTTGGAGAAAGCCTTGGGTTTTTTATCCAAAAATCTGTACGTACCCTGTGGTGGGTTAAATGAGAATTACTGTTGTAGTTCACTAGTCTTTGGTCTTGTTAAATATAGATTTAGCCAGAGCTTAAAGCGAAGCTCCCGTTAAAGTTGTTATTTCCTTCAAACAGTGAGTTCAAAACTATTGCAAACAAATCCACGATACAGTTTTTCAGAGGCAATACCGATATTTTTCAATCGCCTTTAAAGTGGTTTTTTCCTTGTCCGATCGCTATAAAATTTTCACCAGTAATTGGCTATGGATTGAGATTTGTGAAAATGCAGGTTCAAGTAAAATCAATATTACCATGACAACAATAAACAAAAAACTTTGAAAGTGATAAAAGCCGAATTTTGTGTGATCTAGACCTGCTACTGAAAATCCAACACTAGGAACTTAAAGTTTGGTGTTTAGCAAACAATCTCCGTAAGAAGTAAAAAATTCTGTATGTTTGAATTCGACTAAAACGAAAATATATTTCAAACCTTAAATTTTCAATAGCCGTGATAGATTATTTAATAAAAATGTTATAAATGACTCTAATTACGATGCTAGGAAATTTCGGTGTACTTTCGTTCTTGCCGGATCTTGAAAACTAACCTGTTTTCTCACCACCTGTATAAGTGCAACCTCATTCAGAATTTGGACATTTAGCGCTTTCTGGTATATCTCCGAAACGACTCGAACGAATTTTTTTAAAATCTCTTCTGAAACTTTCATTAAGATTGATTCACTGCAACACCTTAAAATTTCAAGACAAACCTATCCTACTAACCGGTCAAAAATCTGCGTTACAACATTCACTGTGTTGACGTTATGCTAATTTTTCCAAAATAATGCGCACTCTACATACCTCCTTGACTAGTACATTTTAGTTTGAATTTATCGCATCTTTTGAATGTAAAACATTGACAATACTCACACTGAAATGTACTAGTCAGGGATGTATGTATTATAGGGGCATTTGGTAAGTTGTGCGTACCTCTGAAAAAAAGCTGGCTACGCCCCTGCCATTTGTTTGGAGTTCCACTCCTCAGAACTCAGTAAATGATTTAACCAAAACTGTAACACTTCATTTTCCCAGGAGCCCATAATGCGCTCCTTATTTTCCCTTTTAGCGAATCGCTTTCTTTTAGAGTTTCCAGTACGAGCAAAAATGGCTGAGAATACTTCATTTCGTTTTCAGGTCATTGACGAGTTCAATTAAAATAACATAACCGAAGAGATTCTAGCGACTTTTTATGAACCTGATACTGGTACTGGTTATTCACTATCCATAGTAAGGAATAAGTCACACTGACCGCCATTTTTTAAATGTAGATGTTCTCTGTTTATTTTTTAACACAGCTATTAAGTATTCCATAGAAATACATGTACAGTACTCTTTGAGTACAACATATGCACTGCTTGTAGCAGATTGGAAATGGCTAATTAACCTTGAAACTGACCATGAACTTATAATATAAATACTTCCTGTCATGTCACTGAGGAAAGTATGTTTGCTCAACATAAATTAAATACTCTTTGTTATACAATTTTATTAACATGATGCTCCTTAAAAAGAAAGATGTATAAATCTCAGCAGCTTAAAGGTTTATACTACAGCTAGAGAGAGCAGACGACACTATATACATTTGCTTCTTGGCCAGCTCAAAAAAATATTCATGCGCTCGGTGGTTCTTTTTACATTTCTCAGTATGAAAAAAATAGTAACCATTCCAGAAAAGAAAATGCTGAACATTAAATAATATCTTTACAGTTTATGTACTTAAATTTATTTACAAGCTATTATTAAAAGCGACTAGATCTTGAAACCTTATCAAAAAACATTGGCCCATTTTTAAGCTACAATGTCCACAAGGCTGATCTTTTTGCGTTACGTTTTAACCTATCTCGAAAAATAACCACCGCTTACAGGGTGACTAATTGCTAAACATTTACTTCAGGATCTTGTTGAGGACTATTCATTTTCCTCTTTAATTACAAGAAACAGCCTCCTGGATTTCAAACGTTTTGGCTTTAAAGATGGTTTTTGCACCAACTGGAGTCGTTACCATGTCACCGTCTGGTAAAAATCGAAACCAGGCTTGTCTGTCATAGGTTGTACGGCCCTTTTTCCGCCTCATGGTTGCCTTGCCTGACTCATCACTGACCAGAAACATTTCTGGGTTAACAGCCGACTTTATATTGCAGAAAACGTTACTGGCTTTTTCAACGTGGAACAAGAACCTGGCATCAGTAGGCTCGCTATCGGAGAAACTCTATATTAAAAGCACAAAAGAAAGTGATAAACATGATAAAATGACGTTACTGTGTCATATTATATATCAATTTAAAAGAGTGGCTTTGTGAGTCACTGGCATTAGGCCGTGTAAACCCTTGAGACTGTGTTTTTCTGCGCAAAAAATAGATCATCACGTTCGATAATTTTCCACCTTGATCTCGACTATTATGAAGGGCAAAGTAGCAGAGGGGCTATTTCAACTCCGCTCTTTCAAATTCCATTTAGCAACCCTATATAGCTGGGTTAAAAGAGGAATACTCGATTTTATGGGGGAATTTGCTTCAGTTGTAAACTCTAAATAATGCAAGGTTTACAGAAAAGTACTTCGACCTTTCGCCATAAAATCTGTTGGGGTATACGTAAGATGAACCAAACTTAACTTCCACCTTGGAATTCAGTTAACGTTGTCATTACATTAAGCCATTTTACTTAACTCGTATTGTTTCTTACCATCAGAAACACTTCGTTATTCTCTGCACACAGGAAGTATTGTTGGCCCTCTATATAGCACGAGAAGGTGTTGTATCCTGGCATGTCATGCTGCCCAATATAGAATTCTGAAATACATGGGTATACAACAGTGTACATTTTGGTCACCGGCTGGTGATTATATCTGATACATAAATATAGAATTATTAATACCTCAGTCAAGAAAAGTTTGCGCCAACAGTATTTAAGGTAATGTTACACGGGACGATTCGCGACGACGATTTTTAGCACCACACAGAGTAGCAACATTGTTGCGACATCGTTTCAAATGGTTGCAACACTGTTCCAAAATTGTAAAGCTGTGTTGCGCTATAAATCGTCGTTGCGAATCGTCTCGTGTAACATCACCTTTACGCATGTCAGAAATCGAACGAGTGAGATTTCTGACATGCGTAATTACATAAATGAATAAATATAGAATTATACATAAATATAGAATTACTTCAGTCATGGAAAAATCGCGCGAACAGGTCTTACGCATGCCAGAAATCTCACTCGTTCGATTTTTGATACAAAAACATCGAGAGCTAGCGTAGTGATCGCTAGCACTTTCCAGTACTCTTTGCTAAATTGCCTAGAACTGGATCAAATTTTCCCATACACAATGGATACCCAATCCCTCCTAAAGAAAAGGAGTTAATTCTTATTATAAGATATTGTGGAGCAGATTCGTATGACAAAATGTTTTCATTCCTCTACACAGTCGTTTGCGTCATCTTGTTAGTATGAAAGTCGACAAAGTTGGTCAAAACAAAGGAAGCTGTTACTTTTAATTAGTGATATTTTTGGCGGGAAAACAAGTCATATGAATTCAGTTTCGCGAGATCAACAAGTTTCCCATCTTTCCCATCCCTTAACGTACTGGCTTTTTTTGTCATCGTGATCCGCTTCAATAAATTTTGTTGCCAAAGACGAAAAGTATAAACTTTGATCCAAATGAGGACATTTTGTCGCTGCACAAAAAAAAAAACAAAGAAAGAAAACGGGTGCATAAACTTGTCTTACTCGTATGCCCATATATTCAAAATACCTGTTGTTTCCTCATAAGCGTTTCCCGTAAATTCCACAGTTATCCTTGCTTCCCGTTCATGACCCTTCTTTGTAACAGCTTTTAAATAAGCTCCTCCTGCGTATTGTCGAACATTCGCCATTATGACTTTGCATTCCATGCTCTTCGCCCAGGTGAGTTCCATCTGTTGAGAAGAGAAACATAACGTATCTAAATACAAAATACATTAACGAATGGATTCATTTTCCAGTTGCCTCTTTCCTTAATGTTTCTAAATTTTCCTCTCCGCCGCTTTTGATGTCGACTGTCAAGATTGTAGATAAATATTAACGGTAAAAAGTTTCAAGGTATTTCAAACTCATTATTTCAGCTGATCTGAAGAATCTCTAAACTAGAAAAGCTTCTTCCCATGTTTTTCATAAGGCTCTCTCCATACATTACAAAATCTTACATTTTCAAAATACTTCGACATTTTATGAGTGAAAGGTCCAGACAACCTCTGAAACACAACAGATAATATTGATTTGTATAGAACTATTTATTTACCGTAATGATTCGATTTAGCGCCTTCCTTCCGATAAGAGCCCTCTTTCGAGTAAGCGCGCCCCTTGGAAGGTGTTTTTCTTAATAAGCGCCCTCATTCCAATAAGCGCCCTTATTCTGCTAAGTGCCCCAATATTAGCATACGGGTACGTATATATCAACCGAGGTTCATCTTCCTTTAAGGTGTTTCGATACAGTTTTTTAGAGGCCACAGCGATATTTTTCAATCGCCTTAAAAGTGGTTTTTTCCTCAACCGATCGCTTTAAAATTTTCACCAGTTATTGGCTATGGATTGAAATTTATGAAAATGTAGTTTTAAGTAAAATAATCTATCACGGCTATTGAAAATTTAAGGTTTGAAACATATTTTCGTTTTAGTTGAATTCAAACGTACAGAATTTTTTACTTCTTATGGAGGTTATTTGCTAAACACCAAACTTTAAGTTCCTAATGTTGGATTTTCAGAAGCTGGTCTAGATCGCGCAAAATTAGGCGTTCATCAGTTTCAAGGTTTTTTGTTTATTGTTGTCATAGTAATATGGATTTTACTAAAACCGACATTTTGACAAATTTTAATCTATAGTTAATCATTTGTGAAAATTTTATAGCGATCAGACAAGGACAAAATCACTTTTAAAGCGATTGAAAAATATCGATATGGCCTCGGAAAAACTATATCGAAACACCTTGATTACTCACAAATGAACGGTAATGCCACATTACAAAAACAGTGGTCTTAGAGTTTCTCACTTTAACTGAACATAGATCGTGTCCCTTTGTAACAAATATTCAGTAAAGTTTTGTTTTGAACATTCGGTTGTTTCTCAAAAACAATAAGAGCCCTGTCTCGAATAAGCGCCCTCGCTTGAGGTAGCAAAGGTCAATAGGCGCCCCGGGCGCTAAATGGAATCATTACGGTAAACTCTTGACTAGGTTTCCACATAATAACCGTCAACCATCAAAACTAGAAAAAATTAACTGTGAGCCGTCAAAGGTACCACCCCTATTGAGACCCTCGCCTAATACCTAGTGATTGTTACTCAACGTGAAGCAGGTGGTTAGAAAGTAAGCTTACTCATTTGCTGTAATTCTTTCATACCTCTTTTGTTTCTCTGACAATTTCCATTACTGGTGACGACATCTTGGAAGGTTTTCTTTGACTTGAACCGTTGAACGTTTAGCTTGGCTTTTCTACTTTAACAGGCGACTGCAAGATGAATTTGAATTTGTGCTCCACGATGGTTGTATTTATTTCCATTTATCACCGGAAGTTATAAATGGAAATGTAAGCCTGGGATTCCCAAAATAGCAAAAGGTCACACGCCGGAGCTTAAACAAAATGAAAGACACAACATTGCTAGTACACAAAGGTTTGAAATTCTCTAATCCTTGCTTCGCAGTTTGAGTTAAAACCAATTTTACTTAGCGTCTCTGATCGCTTGTTTAAAAAAACTTCATATTTTGGGGGGCATTTTATTATATATCAATGCTGTAGTTACAAAGAACTGAGAGGAAAACGAAATATCCTCAATTAACAACTAGGAAAATTGCAAAAACTGTCATTTACGGCCAAAGCTGTTTGAGGCGAGTATAAAAGTCTATTAGAAAATGAAATTTTTCGTCTTGATTCAGTTCTCTTCTCCTTGTAGCTGAAGATTATTCTAATCAAGGAAGCCGGTTTTTGTCATTTCTGGTCTGGTGTACTTTTTTGTACAAGCCACTATTATCTTCATGTGTTCTAAAAGCAAAAAAAAAAAAAAAATGATTTAACCTTTTCAATTTTTTTTATTTCACCAGGTATAAGAACTCCTGAATGTTTTTGCTGCTTATTAGAGCTCTTTGTTTTTAAAAAGAGCATGTTTCAGTGGATTTCCAAGTTTTTCAGTTCGTCATGCAACATTTAAAGCTTGTTGCCTTTATAATCCCATCTAAACGGTTCCCAATGTGTTAGAGTCCGGCGGCTTAGCTTCAGAAGTATGCGATTTTGGATACAAGCACTAAACTTTGTTGGAAAGTGTCAAGTTAAATTTTCTAATTCCATGAAATTTTCAGACCCGAGACTCCCCGTGAAGTACTTTTTCTTGCTCCTTTTTAGAGTTAATGCACGTTTTATTTGAAAATACAGGTACAACAATGTCGTAATGTTTTTAAACATTTGCATGCGAATTGTTATTTCCTTCTCTTCATTATATATATGCAGGCCGTAGTTTGAAATTTATCTGCACATATTTGATGTGAACACTTTCCTCGGCCCTCACTTGAGAAATTAATGCTGAAAACCGTACAGAGGACGATTGTTATTATTATTACTATTATTACCATTGTTGTTTTTGTTGTTATTTTTAATGATGATACTTATTATTTATTGGGTTTACTTGTCCTCCGAACATCTCTTTCAAGTTTATACAAAGTACGATGGTCTGTTACTGCAAAGTGTAACAGCTTTTTTATTGCAAAGTGTGGTGTTATTATAAAGTGAGATAGTTATTACAAAGTGCGACAATTTCATCACAAAGTGCGACAGGCATTACAAAGAGCGACGATTATTACAATGTGAGGCAGAACAAACACAAGGATTTTCTTGTATGTTCAAAAAAAACCTTCCTCCGAAACTATTCAGTTCACGACAGCGATTTTGTTTTGCTTTACCAGCTTAACGTTTAGTAGAATCTCTTTTGGCATACGCACTTTTGCGACGCTTAATTTATCTTTTAAAAGGACAAATAGCGTGAGCTCTCGGCCATGGACGGCTATTCCCCAGGAGTAGAGCCGTCGGCCATTTCCTTTCTTTTGATCACAACATTCCTTACATTCCCACTTGTGAGCCTCACAAACAATTCGGGCTGAGCCTGCACAGCACGCACGGACTGCAAATCAACGTTAATACACTCCAAGAGAAAAATTTAAGTGAATATTTTAAGAGCTGACTACTTTTTCACATTTGCTCCTAACGAACCTTGTTAGGAATTGTATGGAGATACTGGTATAATAATATTGTTGTCTGTCTTTCAGAAACTTCCCCCTGATAATAATTGGTATGTAAAAACTTGTCATAAAACCCCCCCAAAAAACCAAGATGGTTGTACCATGGTAAGTGTATACTATAGGGAGGGTGCAACTGACGATACTTTATTCAAGTTAATATTTTCGGTATTAAAGAGGAGAATTTACAAACAGCTCTACTGGCAAATAGCATGGCTAATCTAGGTGGGTGGAGCAAATCGGTGGCCTGCAAAACTGCACCTCTGCAACTTGACTCAATTTTTGCTCAGAAAGACTTGCCCCTTGACAGCCCAATATGTTTTATCAGAAACGCTAGAAACCCAAACATAACAGGCAACTGGACAG
This sequence comes from Porites cylindrica, assembly GCA_964035525.1. Taxonomy (NCBI): domain Eukaryota; kingdom Metazoa; phylum Cnidaria; class Anthozoa; order Scleractinia; family Poritidae; genus Porites; species Porites cylindrica. The sequence continues at coordinate 29,533,766 of OZ037785.1, forward strand.
CCTCCTCCGTCTTGAAATATAATTGTTCTAGCAAGCTTCTTTCAGACACAGTGTAGCCAATGTGTTATTAGCTGACTCATTGTGGATAATAATTTTAAGCTGAAAGGAAAAATATCTTCTTTTTTGTTTTGGGTTAAAGCCGTGGTGTAATGCAAGTCCGATATACTGAATGTGTCTTGTATTTAATTTCTTTTTGTACAAGTGTAAATTGATTAAAATTGTAATAAAAGCAGTCCAGCTGTTTCGTCTTTGTATTGATCAGGCAAAGGGGTGGTGGCAGGGTTCGTACAGAGTCCTGAATTCTTGAAAAAGTCTTGAAATTTGTAAAGCAATAATCTAGACCTGTAAAAAGTCTGGAAAATATAGTTATTTCTGAAGAATTCTGAACGCCAGGGCCAGCAATGTGTTAGAATAACTCCAGCTAGAAGAAGATATCCGTCTTTTTACGCATTCAACGCGCACTTAAAATCTAGAAACTGTAAAAACTGTAAAAATAAAAGCTAAAAGTCTTGAGATATATTTCGCTCTTAATGACTGAAGAGGCTCGAAGAGCGATATATATCTCAAGACTTTGTTTTTATTTTTACAGTTTTTACAGTTTCTAGATTTTTAGAGCTTTGAATGTGTAAAAAACAGGATTATAAAAATAACCCATGCACACAATTTACACCTGGCTGATTTGTTGGACTTTAGTCCCTTTTACAATTCGTACGTAAAATAACGCAAATGTTTAATAGAAAAATTTCTCAAACGATGTTAAGAAATCACCCCGGCTTTATAATATCTGCTATTAAAATTTGCTTTATGCAACGTTAAGGTTGATAGCCTAACATTTATTTCCTTCCAAGAAAATTATCATGAAACTGCCGAAATTTTTATTTCTACTCATATCATGTTAATCCACTCAATAAAACGCTAATTATTTTGTCAACTAGCTTCTTCGAATTTGACCGCTACTGTTTGGACTTAAGTTATGCATCTCTACTATAAACAAAATAAAACGTACGTTTCCATAACTATATCATAACTCTTAAGCAGCAAGCATGCATCATGTTCCTCAACTAATTCATGTTTTTTTTTTTGCCAGTACGAAAAAGGTCGAAAAAGGTCTGTTAAACTTTGCAAGCGAGAGAATAAAGCTTGTTTACAGGCCTTAAAAATACTCGCCTTGCCTTTCAAACTTTTAAAACAACAATTTGTAGGCTGCAAACTTCCGAATCTAAGGTCCATATCTAAATTTCGGCTATTGTTTCATTGAATTAGAACTTAATATCTGAAAAATATATGATCGTGTATACTCTGCCTTGTAGCAGGTGAAACAGAACTCATAAACTTTGAAATACGTGCGTTGTACCGTTCGCGACAGCCGAATTCTAGGTCAAATGTCTTGAAGCAGCACCCACTCTAAAATATGGACCCGTCAACAGCTGCATCACTGTACTCAGCGTTTAAATCATGAGGATATTTCAATATTTTGCTTCAAAACACTTTCAGCCGTAATCAAAGACCTAAACTTGAATTGTGAAGAATCAAGATTGAATTTGCGGTTTCCAGTACGAGCAAAGATGGCTGAAAATACTTCATTTCGCTTTTTTCAGCTCATTGACGAGTTCAATTAAAACTCCGAAGAGATTCTAGCGACTTTTTATCAACCTGATACTAGTCATTCACTATACATAGTAAGGAATAAGTCATTGACAGGCATTTTTTGAATGTAAATGTTCTTTATTTATTTATTTATTTTTTAACACAGCTTTCAAGTATTCCATAGTAATACATGTACAAATACTCTTTGAGTATATGCACTGGTTCTTTTACCAAACTGAAATTGAAACTGACCATGAACTTATAAAATAAATACTTCCTGTTATTTATGTCACTGAAAAAATACTCTTCGTTATACAATTTCATTGACATGAAAGAAAGAGACTAAATCTCAGGAGCTTACCCCATAGTCTCTTGATTACACATTACAGCAAGAGAGAACAGCCGACACTATATACATGTAGGATTATGCCTTTGCTTCTTGGCCAACTTAAAAAATATTCATGCGCTCGGTGATTCTTTTTACGTTTCTATAAAAAATTTTTCAACTACTTCAGAAAAGAAAATGTTGAACATTAAATAATATCTTTGCAGTTTATGTACTTACATTTATTTACAAGGTATTATTAAAAGCGATTAGATCTTGAGATCTCGTCGGTATCGAAAGATATTGACTCTTTTTGAGAACTTCAATCTTTCTATTCCTCAGTACATCCTTTGTTGCACCGCCCCCCTCCCCCTCGCCCTTTTTTAGCTAGTCCCCAAGGCTGAGTTTTGGCGTTATGTTTTAACCTATCTAGAAAAATACACTTCTGCTTACAGGCTTGCTTATTCCTAGACATTTACTTTCAGGATCTTGTTAAGGACTATTCATTTTCCTGTTTAATTACAAGAAACAGCCTCCTGGATTTCAAAAGTTCTGGCTTCAAAGATGGTTTTTGCACCAACTGGAGTCGTTACCACGTCACCGTATGGTAAAAATCGAAACCAGGCTTGTCTGTCATAGGTTGTACGGCCCTTTTTCCGCCTCATGGCTGCCTTGCCTGACTCATCACTGACCAGAAACATTTCCGGATTAACAGCCGACTTTATGTTGCAGAAAACGTTACTGGCTTTTTCAACATGAAACAAGAACCTGGCATCAGTAGGCTCGCTATCGGAGGAACTCTACATTGAAAGCACAAAAGAAAGTGATAAACATGATAAAATGACGTTACTGTGACATAGTATGTATCGAAAAAATGGCTTTGTGAGTCACTGGCGTTAGGCCGTGGCAACCATTCTGACTGTGTTTTTCTGTGCTGAAAATAGTTAGATCGTCACGTTAATCGATAATTTTCCGCCATAATCTCGAGTAGTATGAAGGGCAAAGTAGCAGAGGGGCCATTTCAACTCCGCTCTTTTAAATTTCATTTAGCAACCCTAGAGAGCTGGATAAAAGAGGAATATTCCGCTTTTGTGGGGGAACTTTTTTCAGTTGTAAACTCCAAAAAATGCAAGGTTTACAGAAAAGTACTTCCATCATTAACCGTAAAACATGTTAGGGTATACGTAAGGTGAACTAAACTTAACTTCCACCTTAAAATGTAGCTAAATGTAAGTCATTTTACTTAAAATAACTCGTATTCATTTACTTACCATCAGAAACACTTCGTTATTCTCTGCACACAGGAAATACTGTTGGCCCTCTATATAACACGAGAAGGTGTTGTATCCTGGCATGTCATGCTGCCCAATATAGAATTCTGAAATACATGGGATATACAACAGTTTATGTTTTGGTCACCGCCTGGTAATTATACCTGATAAATAAATATAGAATTATACTTCAGTCATGGAAAGCCGGTTCTTACTTATACGCACGTCATGAATCTCACTCGTTCGATGCGCTCACTCGTTTAGTTTCTGGTACAAAAACATCCAGAGCTAGCGTATAGTGACCGCTAGCACTTCCCAGTACTCTTTGCTGAATTGCCTAGAACTGGATCAAATTTTCCCACGCACAATGGATACCCAATCCCGGCTAAAGAAAAGGAGCCAATTCTTATTATAAGATATTGTAGAGCAGATTCTTAAGACAAAATGTTTTCATTCCTCTACAGTCGTTTGCGTCATCTTGTTACAATGAAAGTCGACAAAGCTGGTCAAAGCAAAGGAAGCTGTTACTTTAGTGATATTTTTGGCGGGAAAATTCAATTTGGCTAGAAATAATCGGCTCCTGCGCTAGATCAATAAGTTTCCCATCCCTTGCTAAACTTACTGGCCTTTTTCGTTATCGTGATTTGCTTCATTAAATTTTGTTGCCAAAGACAAAAACTATAAACTTTGATCCAAATGAAGACATTTTGACGCTGCCTTCCTTTACTATCGAATGAAACGGTGAAGATTGAAATAACACTGAATATGCATGAAAAAACAAACAAACAAACAAAGAAAGGAAGCGCTTGCATTTACTTGACGTCTTACTCGTGTGTCCATATTTTCAAATTACCTGTTGTTTCCTCATAAGCGTTTCCCGTAAATTCCACAGTTATCCTTGCTTCCCGTTCATGACCCTTCTTTGTAACGGCTTTTAAATAAGCTCCTCCCGCGTATTGTCGAACATTCGCCATTATGACTTTACATTCCATGTTCTCCGCCCAGGTGAGTTCCATCTGTTGAGAAGAGAAAGATAACGTATCTAAATACAAACTGAACAAATCATGGATTTATTTTCCAGGTGCTTGTTTGTTTCCTTAATCACTGGACGAAAAATTGAATTTAATGATATTTGCCTCAAAGACAAATCTAAGACAAATCTGATGTCAGATTTGTCCACCCATCAAATGTCCCAAATTTGAGACAAATCTGCTATCACATTTGTCTTGAGGAAATGTGAGACAAATGTGATTCAAATATGCCATTTTATTTGCCCTTGTACAAAGATATCTTAAAACAAGACAAATACGAGAAAAATAACTTTTTGACTTCTCGTTCCAGTAAAATCGCTATATGATTTTCTGAATTGTTTAGAAACAAGGCTATTGTTTGTCTCATTAATTAATTAATTTATTTATTTGGTTGTTTTTGGCGCAATGGGTAACCCTTGTCAAGTACTCGTAGATGCATGTAGGTGTAGATATGTAGAAATTGCAATGAGGGATTTTCTGGCTAGCTATTATTGCGCCTTACTCACACTGGATCAATGCTCCGATCAACTTACCGTACTTTATACGCTGATTAAAACGTTTACAGAGGCTCGTTGTATCGAGGTTCCACTGTATTCAAGTCAAGTCAAGTCAGAGTCAACTTTATTTAGGCAGAGTGGCCCTGCGTAAATTACGACTACACGATAAAAATTTAAAAATTAAAAATTACTTTAAGTGAAGTGAATAAAAGGGAAATTACCGTCTCTTCATAAAAATGACAATTTGTTTATATCCATGTATTAAAAAGGAGTCTTTTGAAGTTTTAGCGTATGCTAGGAAGTTACCTTGCGTTGCAAGTGTGAGGCTCACTAACCTTTTTTATTACCAAGATTGGAAAGTTGGATTAGATGTAAAAGGAAAGAATTCCTCCTCCCTTTGACTCCTTAAAACTGATGAGTTGTCAGTGTTTTGATCATTATGCTGTGCCACTGAAAATATGAAAGTTCAACTCTAGTCAAAAGACCAAAAAGTATTCAGCCATATGGTGGAGCCTTATTTGCACTACCACCCTACACTATAGGGTCTAAACCACATCACCATATATACCGCTAGACATAATGAAAGGCCAGGGGACTAGAAAAAATGTTCTTCGTTATTTCGGAGTCCCACTGTACAATCACTGAACTCTTTATGTCATGTTTAAGCAATAACAAATATAAGATAAATAAGTAAATAAGTATCGTGACAATTTTGAAAACTATACCTGTTTTTAATAATATAAAGAATACTTTATTAAAATCTCATAAAAACTACACACAAAATTTCAGTAAAATATTCATATAAAGAAAACGTCCATATCAATAGAGTTATAAAAAATCAATTCAAAAGTGCCAGTGGATGGCGTAAAAGTCAATGCGCTGATTTTAATAAGATAAGGTTCTGATCCATGAGGCGAGATATAAATCTATTGCTGTTAATTTTCGGTACCAATTTCCCGATAAAAAGACCTAACTATAGAAAAAAAATAATAATACAGTGAAACCTCCGTTGAGCGGACACCTTCGGGACCTTCCCAAGCGTCCTCTTAAAACAGGGTGTCCGCTTAACAGGGTTTGTAAAAATTGCGCAATGTTTAACTTTCAACGGTTACTATCAGTACTGTGATAAAGTTCCATGTTGTTAAGGAAGCTAAGGAAGCCGTGCTGTACTTTGTGCAAGACTCTCGGTATAATCTACAGTTTATCGACAGCTAAATGTATTGATTTACCTTTATTAATCGACTACAGCACGTTTTTCAAGGACGTAATCCAATACTACTATTGTTAATTCGGTCCCCTGTCCGCTTAATAGAGGTTATTAACAATAAAAATTAGCCAAATACAATTTATTTTAGTGTCCGCGTCCGCTTAATAGAAGTGTCCGCTGAATAGGGGTTCGTTATAAAGGGAAATACAAGACGTAATTAAAATTTTGGGACCCGGTTTAGTGTCCGCTGAATAGAGGGTGTCCGCTTAATTGGGGGTTCACTTAATAGAGGTTTCACTATAACAATAATTATAGTAAATATCAGTATTACGTGAAATCCATTCCAGAATTTATGCTTAAGTCCAGGTAAGTGCTGCTGATAAGTACAACCTATTCTCTAATCCCTTCATCTTGATCGTCGTTTTGAATGAACGCGCGCGCGAATGCACGAAAAGTACTGGCGTTCAGATCTTGTGACGTTAAGTTACGTCAGCGATAGAACGCCAATCAAATGTCCACAGCTACACGCGCGGTATGTTTGATCATCCTTTTGACAGCGTCTTCAGTTCATTTCGAAAAGTTCTTTGTCAGCTTGGCCCTTAGTTTTCGTTGTCTTTAGACTCGTATTTTATGGTTCAATCATGGATACAAACAGTCCTGCTGAAGAAAGACAACTTTTCCTGATGGAAAACATGAACAGGAGACTAGATTCTATTTTAGAGAGCCACAAGAAACTGAAACAAGCAAACGCAGCAGTTCAGCAAGATAACGTAACTAGCAAAACAGGAGCGACTAAATAACAGCAAACGCGGCTCAAAACTGTCACGCAGAGAATCTAAAGGAGAAGTTCCAATGGATTTAAGGGTAGGTTTACTTTCTTGTTGCTTTGATGATATAAGAAATGCTTTTGATCGTGAGAGTTTGTGCTTATTCTTTGGAGCTGAACTGATAGCGTGTCTTCAAAGGCGCCGACTTGCCTGCGTTGTATCAAACATCACAGGAAGCTACAACTTAGCTTAAAGCGCCCAATTTTTGAGGGACAATGTTAGTCTTTGAAGTGGGGCATATTTATTTCCTCTTTAAACAAAACAAGATCGATGGCCTGGAGAAAGTTGCTGTTGGAAGCATCAAATACATGTATATTATGGATGATTATGGTTATCTCAAAGCAGAAGTCCTTATCAGGGTTATATGCTTCTGTCTCAAAGCTTAAGTTTAAGCTTATCTAACATTGCACTTTATTTGGTAAATTTACAACTATAATTTTGTTTTGTTTCCAACATGCAGAAAGATGGTTGACAAAAAACATGACAAGTGGCTCTAAAGTGGAAGAGGAGTATGTTCACAAATTTATGTTTTATTTTTTTACCTCATCAGTGTTAAAATGTTTTTCTAGCCAAATGGCTGTGCTCAAAGAAAATTTGAAGGGACTGAGTCCATTGCTATGAAACTGTGAAATCCACACTGCTCAAGATATGGTTCCTATGAAAAACGTTCTTTTAGGCTGGGTTCAAATGTCGAATTTCACTTGAGCCAAACTTAACGCAATAGTTAAATGCATGTGAAGTGCAACGTTTGAATCAATTAAATTAAATGCGATGTTTGCCGTATCTGCGACTGAAACAGTCGAAGATTCAACTAAGGTTCAACTTTTGATTCAAATGTCGCATTTCACATGTGCCAACTTAATGCATGAATTTTGGTAAATTATTATTATATTAGTGGGAATATTGACTTTTAACAGAGTTAAATTCAACAGAGTTCAGGGAGTTAAATTTGACGTTTAAATCAAATGCCACATTTAACTATTTAAGTAGACTAAATTAGGAATAAAGTTCTGCGCATGTGAAATTTGACATTTGAACTGGGCCTTAGACACTCAGGATTAAAAGTCAGTTGCCATGGATGACCTGGAGAGCACAGCCTCGTGTGTTGTTTACCTTAAGAGTCTTATCCCTCATGCCAGAGCTATGGTAAAGCCCAGGTTTGAGGGTGGGATATCCGAGAGGCCAGCACCTGACGGTCCATCATGAGCCACATTCAGGCCACTTCTCAGTCAAGGCCTAGGCCCAGTTGTTCAAAGGCTTATTAGAAACCATACAGAGACAAATTTTTAAATAATTTGGTTTCCTTTTTCATTCGTTCAAAAACATTTTCACACTTGATGTGCTCTCCTTTTTTAGAGCATCCCATCATAAAATTGCAGGCAAAAAGAACTTTTAAAGTGAATTTGTTTATAAGCTTTCCTATCTCAACTCAAAGTTTGCATAAACCAGCATTACACAACCTGGCCTGACCTTGTTTATTTGAATTCATATGAATTTAATGAGAAAGAGAGTGAAGATAATAGAAAAGTATATGTTATTAGTAGTATGAGGCTACCTTCCACAGAAGATAATCAACTGTGGCATTTTTTTGTCTTAATAGGGTAGCTTAATTTATCATATACATCCAGGGTGCAAAGAAAGTCAGTTTTACAGCCTGCCATTCTGGCAAGCTGGCTACCCCGTACTAGCCCACAAGTCATTTCAACTAGCCCCAAACCCTTTTTGATTAGCAGGATTGATTACAATCCTTCGGTAATTTGAATTTCTCCAAAAAACAGCACTTGCCCATCAGGCAAGTTAAGAACAAAAATCACTAGCCTGATAGCAAAATCCACTAGCCCCGGGCTATCAGACACGACTTTCCTTGCAGGCTGACATCACATAAAAGTACCAACTTTGCTTTTCAAAGACAAAAGAAAAATTTTCAATGACTCTTTCGAAGATGTGAAGCCAAAAGAAAATCAGGCTTAGGTTTACCTTCTTGTTTATTTGCAATATACATTTAAGAAATCTTTGACCAGAGGAAAAGTTGTGATAATCAAAAAGTTGGTTAATTGAGGTCCAGATAATCAAGGTTTAACTGTTGGCTTAAATGTCCAAAGTCCATTATTTGGTTGTCGATTTTAATAACAGTACATGTTATGGATTTTCTAAGAGCTTATATAAATGTAACTTGGATTATTTGGTTAACTGTGGCAAACATTGAAGAGTGCAAACGGTATAGTCTTTGATTACCCAGGCTTAAACTTTTCCAAATTCTCAAGCTATCAATAAGATGCGTGTACAAAAATATATTATGATATGTGAAATTTTTGCTGTTTACCAAATTTTAGTCAAGTCTTTGTAGCATTATTGATTAATGACAAATGTACATTAAACCCTCTAGCAGTCACTCCAGAAGTCAGCTATTTCATTAGTTTTGTTGCCTTTGGCAAGTATCAATAGCCCACCAAACAAACCTTGGCAATTGTGAGGCATTTGCTTTTTGTTATTGGTATTTCCTAAAGTGCATTTAGATATATTTTTAATATAAGAAATAGGAATATTTTGTCTGGATAGTCAACTCTCTTTGAGATGGACACCTGTGGGACCAGCACTACTGACTGGGTATATCCGTCTTATAGAGATCCAAATAGAGTGAGTTATAAAGAGAAACAGGGACCATCTCAAGGTGTCCACTTAACAGAGGTGTTTTTAATAGCTATTATTTAAAATTACATACCGTAAATCCTCTATTTAGCCCCCCCCCCCCCCCCCTCTCAAATAAGCCCTTCCTCTCCAATAAGCCCCCATTTTCAGAGGAGGAAAGTTAATAAGCCCCCCCTCCCCCTCCCCCAATCCGTATTCTTCACAAAAAAATTAACGATTAACGTGGACTAATCAGTTATGGCTTATTCACGCTGAAAGTTCATATTGTTTTTGGTCTTTGGCCGCATGACCTCCAACTTCATATGCTTAACTTTCTCAACTTTGCGCTCTAGTTCTCTGTGGAGAACATTTTGGAAGAATAAGAATTTTGTTTTTGTTACTTTTAGACTCCCACAAGTGAAATAAATACTTTTGACAGTGACTTTAATTGTACAACGCGTAAGTCTACTCTGTCTCTTACCACGGTACTTTTGCTACAGGTGATGCGTTTTGCTAAATTAAATAAGTCCCCCCTCTCTATTAAGCCCCCCCTCAAAAGTGTTTGGCAAAAATAAGCCCCCCCCGGGGGGCTTAATAGAGGATTTACGGTACTCTAATAACAGTGGAACTAAGTGCAATGAAGATTGTTATTTTTCCTGTGGTAATTAACTAGAGATACAATTTGTTGGATGTTGTACCAATGGTACCTGAAGGGAAAGTTTTATTTAATGGTTAATTTTTACTGGGTGTGTGCTGCTGGCCTCTCAGTATCCCTATCCCATTACTGTATACCGATAGGCTACTCTGTGGCCATATTATAGACCCCATTTCGGTCACTTTGGAAAAAAAGTGATTTTTGCAATCCCAACTTGGTCACTTTTTGTTTATTTATCTACCTAATAAAGTCTTTTGACTTGGTCATCCTGAAATGAACTGACACTTGTTAAACTTAATGTTTTAGTTTTGTTTTACAGTTAATTGTAAGATCAGGACAAGCGTTGTGAAATAAATGAGAATTGTCAGTTAAAATTCTTGAGTCATTTTTCTTTAAATATTGTAATCACCTTGCACCCTTCGCAGTGGAACTCTGATATTTAAGAAGTTTCAAGGAACGAAGTGCAATGAAGATTGTTACTGTTTTAGCAGTGTCTTCGTTATATCAGGGTTTCAGGTAAGGGTTGTGATAAATGAGGGGGAAAGGGATCGAACTGATGGTCTTTCAACCTAGTTCTGTCCTAGTTGAGTTTAATGAACTTCTGCAGCATTAGTCCACTTTAAAGAAAGGTTGAAAGCTAGTGTTAAGTGAAAATTGCAAGACGCAATAAAGGGGTAGATGCCAGGGAAGAAAAGAGAGAAGGGTAGTACGTATGTACTGGCCTGGCACGCTCACTTTACGATATAAAATTTGCTCTATATTTGTCCATACAAATATGTTATTTGACAAAGTTTGAACAGATTTGAACACATTTGTTTGCAGTTTGGCTCATTTATCTGCATTTGTCACAAAGCAAATGTTAAATTTGTCCTACATTTACACAGCATTTGTTCACATTTGTCTTAGATAGCAAATGCATCATTATCCTATTTGTCTTAAAGACAAATTTCTTTTTTTGTGCTTTGCACAAATGTGAACAAATATGACAAATTTTATATTTAGACCACATTTGTCCCACATTTATCTCATTTCAAATCTGTTTTTTCATCCAGTGAATATTTCTAATTTTTCTTCTCCGCTTCTTTTGATGTCAACTGTTAAAATTTCAGATATACATTAACCGTAAAAAGGTTTAAAGGTTTTTCAACGCACTATTTCAGCTGATCTGAAGAATCTCTAAACTAGAAAAACTACTTCCCATGTTTTCAAAAACACTCCCTCCATACATTACAAGACCTTACATCTGGTACTTCGACATTTTAAGGGTGAAAGGCCAAACAAACCTCTAACACACGACAGTTGATATTCATTTATGCAGAACAATTTATTTAAATTCTTGGACTAGATTTCCACAGAATAACCGACAAACGTCAAAAGCTCTAAAATTCAACCGTCATCATCAAAACTGGAAAAAATTAATGGGGTGAGTCGGCAAAGGTACCATCCCTATTGAGACCCTTGTCTAATACCTAGTGATTGTTACTCAACGTGAAGCAGGTGGGGAGGAAGTAAGCTCACCCATTTGCTGTAATTTTTTCATACCTCTTTTGTTTTTCTGACAACTTCCATTACTAGTGACGACATCTTTGTGGTAGGTTTTCCTTGACTTGAACCGTTGAACGTTTAGCTCGGCTTTTCTACTTTAACAGGCGACTGCAAGATGAATTTGAATTTGTGATCCACGATGGTTGTATTTATTTCCATTTATCACCGGAAGTTATAAATGGAAATGTAAGCCTGGGATTCCCAAAATAGCAAAAAGTCACATGCAGTTTAAACAAAAATGAAAGTCACGGCCTTGCTAGTACGCAAAGATTTCAAATTCTCTAATCTTTGCTCAATTTATTTGAGTTAAAACCAATGAGCGTCTCTGATCACTTGTAAAAAACCTTAATTTTTTTTTGCCTTTTATTACATACCCAATGCTGTAGTTAGAAAGAACTGCGAGAGGAAAACGAAATATCCACAATTAACATCTAGGAAAAATTGCAAAAGTTGTCATTTACGGCCAAAGCTGTTTGAGGCGAGTAGAAATGTCTATCAGAAAATGAAATTTTTCGGGTTGACTTTTCTTCTTGATCTCCTTGTAGCTGAAGATTATTCTAATTATGGAAGCCGGTTTTTGTCATTTCTGGTTTAGTGTACTTTTTTCTATAAGCCACTATTATCATCATGTATTCTAAAAGAAAAAAAAAAGATTTAACCTTTTCAATTTTTTTAGTTCATCAGGTACAAGAACTCCTGAATGTTTTTAAAAAGAGCATGTTTCAGTGGATTTCCAAGTTTTTCAGTTCGTCATGCAACATTTAAAGCTAGTTGCCTTTATAATCCCATCTGAACAGTTCCCAATGTGTTATAGTCCGGCGGCTTAGCTTCAGAAGTATGCGATTTTGGATACAAGCACCAAACTTTGCTGGAATATTTACATTTCTAGGCTGGTTATGTCCTGATAAAGTGCCAAGTTAAATTTTCTAATTCCATGAAATTTTCAGACCCGAGACTCCCCGTGAAGTACTTTTTCTTGCTCCTTTTTAGAGTTAATGCACGTTTTATTTGAAAATACAGGTACAACAATGTCATAATGTTTTTAAACATTTGGATGCGAATTGTTATTTCCTTCTCTTCATTATATATATGCAGGCCGTAGTTTGAAATTTATCTGCACATATTTGATGTGAACACTTTCCTCGACCCTCACTTGAGAAATAAATGCTGAAAACCGTTCAGAGGACGATTGTTATTCTTATTACTATTATTACCATTGTTGTTTTTGTTGTTATTTTTGATGATGATACTTATTATTTATTGGGTTTACTTGTCCTCCGAACATCTCTTTCAAGTTTATACAAAGTACGATGGTCTGTTACTGCAAAGTGTAAGAGCTTTTTTATTGCAAAGTGTTGTGTTATTATAAAGTGAGATAGTTATTACAAAGTGCGACAATTTCATCACAAAGTGCGACAGGCATTACAAAGAGCGACGATTATTACAATGTGAGGCAGAACAAACACAAGGATTTTCTCGTATGTTCAAAAAAAACCTTCCTCCGAAACTATTCAGTTCACGACAGCGATTTTGTTTTGCTTTACCAGCTTAACGTTTAGTAGAATCTCTTTTGGCATACGCACTTTTGCGACGCTTAATTTATCTTTTAAAAGGACAAATAGCGTGAGCTCTCGGCCATGGACGGCTATTCCCCAGGAGTAGAGCCGTCGGCCATTTCCTTTCTTTTGATCACAACATTCCTTACATTCCCACTTGTGAGCCTCACAAACAATTCGGGCTGAGCCTGCACAGCACGCACGGACTGCAAATCAACGTTAATACACTCCATGAGAAAAATTTAAGTGAATATTTTAAGAGCTGACTACTTTTTCACATTTGCTCCTAACGAACCTTGTTAGGAATTGTATGGAGATACTGGTATAATAATATTGTTGTCTGTCTTTCAGAAACTTCCCCCTGATAATAATTGGTATGTAAAAACTTGTCATAAACCCCCCCCAAAAAACCAAGATGGTTGTACCATGGTAAGTGTATACTATAGGGAGGGTGCAACTGATGATACTTTATTCAAGTTAATTATTTCGGTATTAAAGAGGAGAATTTACAAACAGCTCTACTGGCAAATAGCATGGCTAATCTAGGTGGGTGGAGCAAATCGGTGGCCTGCAAAACTGCACCTCTGCAACTTGACTCAATTTTTGCTCAGAAAGACTTGCCCCTTGACAGCCCAATATGTTTTATCAGAAACGCTAGAAACCCAAACATAACAGGCAACTGGACAGCCTCCTCCGTCTTGAAATATAATTGTTCAAGCAAGCTTCTTTCAGACACAGTGTAGCCAATGTGTTATTAGCTGACTCATTGTGGATAATAATTTTAAGCTGAAAGGAAAAATATCTTCTTTTTTGTTTTGGGTTAAAGCCGTGGTGTAATGCAAGTCCGATATACTGAATGTGTCTTGTATTTAATTTCTTTTTGTACAAGTGTAAATTGATTAAAATTGTAATGAAAGCAGTCCAGCTGTTTCGTCTTTGTATTGATCAGGCAAAGGGGTGGTGGCAGGGTTCGTACAGAGTCCTGAATTCTTGAAAAAGTCTTGAAATTTGTAAAGCAATAATTTAGACCTGTAAAAAGTCTGGAAAATATAGTTATTTCTGAAGAATTCTGAACGCCAGGGCCAGCAATGTATTAGAATAACTCCAGCTAGAAGAAGATATCCGTCTTTTTACGCATTCAACGCGCACTTAAAATCTAGAAACTGTAAAAACTGTAAAAATAAAAGCTAAAAGTCTTAAGATATATTTCGCTCTTAATGACTGAAGAGGCTCGAAGAGCGATATATATCTCAAGACTTTGTTTTTATTTTTACAGTTTTTACAGTTTCTAGATTTTTAGAGCTTTGAATGTGTAAAAAACAGGATTATAAAAATAACCCATGCACACAATTTACACCTGGCTGATTTGTTGGACTTTAGTCCCTTTTACAATTCGTACGTAAAATAACGCAAATGTTTAATAGAAAAATTTCTCAAACGATGTTAAGAAATCACCCCGGCTTTATAATATCTGCTATTAAAATTTGCTTTATGCAACGTTAAGGTTGATAGCCTAACATTTATTTCCTTCCAAGAAAATTATCATGAAACTGCCGAAATTTTTATTTCTACTCATATCATGTTAATCCACTCAATAAAACGCTAATTATTTTGTCAACTAGCTTCTTCGAATTTGACCGCTGCTGTTTGGACTTAAGTTATGCATCTCTACTATAAACAAAATAAAACGTACGTTTCCATAACTATATCATAACTCTTAAGCAGCAAGCATGCATCATGTTCCTCAACTAATTCATGTTTTTTTTTTTTGCCAGTACGAAAAAGGTCGAAAAAGGTCTGTTAAACTTTGTAAGCGAGAGAATAAAGCTTGTTTACAGGCCTTAAAAATACTCGCCTTGCCTTTCAAACTTTTAAAACAACAATTTGTAGGCTGCAAACTTCCGAATCTAAGGTCCATATCTAAATTTCGGCTATTGTTTCATTGAATTAGAACTTAATATCTGAAAAATATATGATCGTTTATACTCTGCCTTGTAGCAGGTGAAACAGAACCCATAAACTTTGAAATACGTGCGTTGTACCGTTCGCGACAGCCGAATTCTAGGTCAAATGTCTTGAAGCAGCACCCACTCTAAAATATGGACCCGTCAACAGCTGCATCACTGTACTCAGCGTTTAAATCATGAGGATATTTCAATATTTTGCTTCAAAACACTTTCAGCCGTAATCAAAGACCTAAACTTGAATTGTGAAGAATCAAGATTGAATTTGCGGTTTCTAGTACGAGCAAAGATGGCTGAAAATACTTCATTTCGCTTTTTTCAGCTCATTGACGAGTTCAATTAAAACTCCGAAGAGATTCTAGCGACTTTTTATCAACCTGATACTAGTCATTCACTATACATAGTAAGGAATAAGTCATTGACAGGCATTTTTTGAATGTAAATGTTCTTTATTTATTTATTTATTTTTTAACACAGCTTTCAAGTATTCCATAGTAATACAGGTACAAATACTCTTTGAGTATATGCACTGGTTCTTTTACCAAATTGAAATTGAAACTGACCATGAACTTATAAAATAAATACTTCCTGTTATTTATGTCACTGAAAAAAGTATGTTTGCTCCTAAATACTCTTCGTTATACAATTTCATTGACATGAAATAAAGAGACTAAATCTCAGGAGCTTACCCCATATATATAGTCTCTTGATTACACATTACAGCAAGAGAGAACAGCCGACACTATACACATGTAGGATTATGCCTTTGCTTCTTGGCCAACTTAAAAAATATTCATGCGCTCGGTAATTCTTTTTACGTTTCTATAAAAAATTTTTCAACTACTTCAGAAAAGAAAATGTTGAACATTAAATAATATCTTTGCAGTTTATGTACTTACATTTATTTACAAGGTATTATTAAAAGCGATTAGATCTTGAGATCTCGTCGGTATCGAAAGATATTGACTCTTTTTGAGAACTTCAATCTTTCTATTCCTCAGTACATCCTTTGTTGCACCGCCCCCCTCCCCCTCGCCCTTTTTTAGCTAGTCCCCAAGGCTGAGTTTTGGCGTTATGTTTTAACCTATCTAGAAAAATACACTTCTGCTTACAGGCTTGCTTATTCCTAGACATTTACTTTCAGGATCTTGTTAAGGACTATTCATTTTCCTGTTTAATTACAAGAAACAGCCTCCTGGATTTCAAAAGTTCTGGCTTCAAAGATGGTTTTTGCACCAACTGGAGTCGTTACCACGTCACCGTATGGTAAAAATCGAAACCAGGCTTGTCTGTCATAGGTTGTACGGCCCTTTTTCCGCCTCATGGCTGCCTTGCCTGACTCATCACTGACCAGAAACATTTCTGGATTAACAGCCGACTTTATGTTGCAGAAAACGTTACTGGCTTTTTCAACATGAAACAAGAACCTGGCATCAGTAGGCTCGCTATCGGAGGAACTCTACATTGAAAGCACAAAAGAAAGTGATAAACATGATAAAATGACGTTACCGGCGGTGACATAGTATGTATCGAAAGAATGGCTTTGTGAGTCACTGGCGTTAGGCCGTGGCAACCATTCTGACTGTGTTTTCTGTGCTGAAAATAGTTAGATCGTCACGTTAATCGATAATTTTCCGCCATAATCTCGAGTAGTATGAAGGGCAAAGTAGCAGAGGGGCCATTTCAACTCCGCTCTTTTAAATTTCATTTAGCAACCCTAGAGAGCTGGATAAAAGAGGAATATTCCGCTTTTGTGGGGGAACTTTTTTCAGTTGTAAACTCCAAAAAATGCAAGGTTTACAGAAAAGTACTTCCATCATTAACCGTAAAACATGTTAGGGTATACGTAAGGTGAACTAAACTTAACTTCCACCTTAAAATGTAGCTAAATGTAAGTCATTTTACTTAAAATAACTCGTATTCATTTACTTACCATCAGAAACACTTCGTTATTCTCTGCACACAGGAAATACTGTTGGCCCTCTATATAACACGAGAAGGTGTTGTATCCTGGCATGTCATGCTGCCCAATATAGAATTCTGAAATACATGGGATATACAACAGTTTATGTTTTGGTCACCGCCTGGTAATTATACCTGATAAATAAATATAGAATTATACTTCAGTCATGGAAAGCCGGTTCTTACTTATACGCACGTCATGAATCTCACTCGTTCGATGGGCTCACTCGTTTAGTTTCTGATACAAAAACATCCAGAGCTAGCGTGTAGTGACCGCTAGCACTTCCCAGTACTCTTTGCTGAATTGCCTAGAACTGGATCAAATTTTCCCATGCACAATGGATACCCAATCCCGGCTGAAGAAAAGGAGCCAATTCTTATTATAAGATATTGTAGAGCAGATTCTTAAGACAAAATGTTTTCATTCCTCTACAGTCGTTTGCGTCATCTTGTTACAATGAAAGTCGACAAAGCTGGTCAAAACAAAGGAAGCTGTTACTTTAGTGATATTTTTGGCGGGAAAATTCAATTTGGCTAGAAATAATCGGCTCCTGCGCTAGATCAATAAGTTTCCCATCCCTTGCTAAACTTACTGGCTTTTTCGTTATCGTGATTTGCTTCATTAAATTTTGTTGCTAAAGACAAAAACTATAAACTTTGATCCAAATGAAGACATTTTGACGCTGCCTTCCTTTACTATCAAATGAAACGGTGAAGATTGAAATAACACTGAATATGCATGAAAAAACAAACAAACAAACAAAGAAAGGAAGCGCTTGCATTTACTTGACGTCTTACTCGTGTGTCCATATTTTCAAATTACCTGTTGTTTCCTCATAAGCGTTTCCCGTAAATTCCACAGTTATCCTTGCTTCCCGTTCATGACCCTTCTTTGTAACGGCTTTTAAATAAGCTCCTCTAGCGTATTGTCGAACATTCGCCATTATGACTTTACATTCCATGTTCTCCGCCCAGGTGAGTTCCATCTGTTGAGAAGAGAAAGATAACGTATCTAAATACAAACTGAACAAATCATGGATTTATTTTCCAGGTGCTTGTTTGTTTCCTTAATATTTCTAATTTTTCTTCTCCGCTTCTTTTGATGTCAACTGTTAAAATTGCAGATATATATTAACCGTAAAAAGGTTTAAAGGTTTTTCAACGCACTATTTCAGCTGATCTGAAGAATCTCTAAACTAGAAAAACTACTTCCCATGTTTTCAAAAACACTCCCTCCATACATTACAAGACCTTACATCTGGTACTTCGACATTTTAAGGGTGAAAGGCCAAACAAACCTCTAACACACGACAGTTGATATTCATTTATGCAGAACAATTTATTTAAATTCTTGGACTAGATTTCCACAGAATAACCGACAAACGTCAAAAGCTCTAAAATTCAACCGTCATCATCAAAACTGGAAAAAATTAATGGGGTGAGTCGGCAAAGGTACCATCCCTATTGAGACCCTTGTCTAATACCTAGTGATTGTTACTCAACGTGAAGCAGGTGGGGAGGAAGTAAGCTCACCCATTTGCTGTAATTCTTTCATACCTCTTTTGTTTCTCTGACAACTTCCATTACTGGTGACGACATCTTTGTGGCAGGTTTTCTTTGACTTGAACCGTTGAACGTTTAGGTCGGCTTTTCTACTTTAACAGGCGACTGCAAGATGAATTTGAATTTGTGATCCACGATGATGGTTGTATTTATTTCCATTTTTCACCGGAAGTTATAAATGGAAATGTAAGCCTCGGATTCCCAAAATAGCAAAAAGTCACATGCAGTTTAAACAAAAATGAAAGTCACGGCCTTGCTAGTACGCAAAGATATCAAATTCTGTAATCTTTACTGAATTTATTTGAGTTAAAACCAATGAGCGTCTCTGATCACTTGTAAAAAACCTTAATTTTTTTGGCCTTTTATTACATACCCAATGCTGTAGTTAGAAAGAACTGCGAGAGGAAAACGAAATATCCACAATTAACATCTAGGAAAAATTGCAAAAGTTGTCATTTACGGCTAAAGCTGTTTGAGGCGAGTAGAAATGTCTATCAGAAAATGAAATTTTTCGGGTTGACTTCTCTTCTTGATCTCCTTGTAGCTGAAGATTATTCTAATTATGGAAGCCGGTTTTTGTCATTTCTGGTTTGGTGTACTTTTTTCTATAAGCCACTATTATCATCATGTATTCTAAAAGAAAAAAAAAAGATTTAACCTTTTCAATTTTTCTAGTCCATCAGGTACAAGAACTCCTGAATGTTTTTACCACTTATTAGAGTTCTCTGTTTTGAAATACAGCGCGTGTTTTCAGTTCGTGTCATGCAACATTGATAGCTACCACGGAGAAAGCTGCCATTAAGGTACAGAGTTGCTTTTGCGAGCGATCGATTGCAAAACAAACAAAATATCACAACATGACTTTTAACTTGTAATTTATATTATCACAATTAAGCTCTCTTTGGAATAAGAAAGGCTTTTGTGTCTTGGTAGACAATTCATAATCTGAGTGTCAAACAAGGATAAAAGAATTGACGAACTTAAAAGCCACAGGAAAGAAAATACAGCAAAGATTTTCTTCGGCTGAATGTTTACTTTAAGACAGAATTCGTATTCTCAGACAGTCCTGGAACGAGTGGACCTTGATCATGAATGCGAGGCTCATGCTGGGACCTTCTCGCCAAGAGGACAAACAAATATGAAAAAACTGCGGCTGAGTTTCAGGAGTTTGCCGAATTTAAGGAGGATTTTAAACATTGTAAAGTTCCGAAGGGCTTACATACTTGAGAGATCATTATTTCGAACAACAAAAGGAAGATCCGCTCATTATTACTAAGAAAAACAGCGATCCTAACCATTATTATATTGATGAGAAGAAGAGTGCTTGGTGAGCGATCGAGTATATTATTTAATATAAACAGAGATGTTCTTAAAATCCCCGAAGCCATTTTAATTGTAATTTTTAGTGTCCATTAAACTTTTTGAAGAATATCTTTTATTGAAATGGACGTAATTATCGAAAGCCTGCGATAAAGTTAACGGTGATGTTATCACACCTGCTTTGCAGTTGAAATTTTATAACAGAGCGGATGCAAAATCTTGAATGTGTATTTGAAGTAAAGCAAACGGCTCTTTCAGTGGATAATTGACGGGGCTTACCGTTCAGCACACAGTCCATGTGCATTTTAAGGAAGTTAAACCGGTTTGAACAAAGATGACTAGGTAAAGTTTATTTTTAAATTACAACTGTGCGAAAGTACAAAAACGTGCACGTAGTTGAACACAGAGTTTGGTACAGACGATAATACTGAGCAGTTTAAACTCCACACTACAGATACACACAACAGAAAAAGAATAATAAGAAGAATAAAATTTTATAAAAAGGATTTGAGTATTGACATTTTGACACAATATACCATTTTCTTGATTACTTCTTGTTTCTTCTTTTGGCTTCGTGGCTTTTTAACTTTTGCTGTTAGTACGACCGCCTCTTCCCACAGTTTTGTTTCTTGGAACAGGTATCCTTTTAGCTTACCCGTAAGGTTTCAGCTTTTAAATCTTGCATTTTTTTGCCGATTTCTATCGTTTTGCAGCGATTCAGCCGGGACTAACCAATGTTTGTTTGCGTTTTTGCTAAAAAGTTCCCCGCTTTAGCCTCGCAATCATGCTGTGAAGCCTCTCGTCTCAGGGCCGTCGGGAAATTAACACATACCAATCTTAAAGTTTTGAAGTGAATTCGAACAAAAGAAGGCGATATGGGCAACTAAACAATTACATAAACAAAGAAATAAAAACGGCGATAACTGACTGCTGGAAAAGTTGTACGTGTTATTTATTCAAGATCGAAAGCTACATGTAATCGTCGACAACAACCTTTTCTGAAAAGTAGAAACTAGCGAGGCAAATTCAATTAGAAACGGCAGAATCTAGATTGAGGCAGCAAAAATGGAAAACACACCTACAAACAGAGGAAAAATGTCGAACAAACGGTGCATAAAAGCAAGATTGCAGTACTTACAGCGTAGGTTAAAAAGATAGCGAAGCGACATCACGAGCCGCCCGTTTTGTTTTACCTTAGCGGTTTTCCAGGCTCACTTGCTTGATTCTCCTTTCAGATGTTTTGTCTGAATAACAAAATTCTTTTTTCCCTAGCTAATGCTAATAATAGCGCAAGTTTTAAAAGAAAAAATTTTGAAAAATCACCGGTTTTGCTCATTCACAAACAGCAAACAGACTTGTGAATAAAGCTCCCAAGCGGGCAAGATCGTAAAAAACCGCCCGCTCTCGGAACCAATCAGATTGCAAGATTTGGAGGAATCCGCCCGCTCGCAAGCTTAGAAAAAAATAAATGTGCAATACTCTTTGAGTACAACATTACGCACTTGTTTTTGTACCAAACTGGAAATGGTTAAGGAACCTTGAAACTGACCATGAACTTATAAAAGAAATATTTCCTGTTGTTCATGTCACTGAGAAAAGTATGTTTGCTCTTAAATACTCTTCGTCATACAATTTTATTAACATGATGCTCCTTATAAAAAAAGATGTATAAATCTCAACAGCTTAAAGGTTTATCAAGTTACAGCAAGAGAAAACAACCGACACTATGGCATATAGGATTATGCCTTAGCTTCTTGGCCATCTTAAGAAATATTTATGCGCTCGGTGATTCTTTTAACCTTTCTATAAAAATTTTTAACCACTCCAGAAAAGGAAATGCTGAGCATCAAATAATATCCTTACAGTTTACGTTCTTAGATCTATTTACAAGCTATATATATAATTAAAAGCGATTTGATCTTGAGACCTTATCAAAAGATATTGACTCTTTTTGATAACTTCAAAAGTTTGCCTGTGTTTGCTTGTCAATCTTTCTATTCCGCAGTACATCGTTTGTTGCTCCCCCGCCCTTTTTTCAGCTAATACCCAAGGCTGAGTTTTCGCGTTATGTTTTAACCTATCTGGCAAAATAACCTCTGCTTACAGCGTTGCTTAATTATTGCTAAACATTTACTTCAGGATCTTGTTAAGGACTATTCATTTTCCTGTTTAATTACAAGTAACAGCCTCCTGGATTTCGGACGTTCTGGCTTCAAAGATGGTTTCTGCACCAACTGGAGTCGTTACCATGTCACCGTATGGTAAAAATCGAAACCAGGCTTGTCTGTCATAGGTTGTACGGCCCTTTTTCCGCCTCATGGCTGCCTTGCCTGACTCATCACTGACCAGAAACATTTCTGGATTAACAGCCGACTTTATGTTACAGAAAACGTTACTGGCTTTTTCAACGTGAAACAAGAACCTGGCATCAGTGGGCTCGCTATCGGAGGATCTCTACATGTATATTAAAAAGAGAAAAAAAGTAATAAACATGATAAAATGACGTTACTGTGTCATATAATTACGTATCGATCTAAAAGAATGGCTTTGTGAGTCACTGGCGTTAGGCCGTGTAAACCCTTAAGACTGTGTTTTTTTGCGCTAAAAATAGTTAGATCGTCCCGTTCGATAATTTTCCTCCATGATCTCAAGTATGAAGGGCAAAGTAGCAAAGGGGCCTTTTTAACCCCATTCAAATTCCATTTTAGCAGCCCTAGAGAGCTGGGTTAAAAGAGGAATACTCCATTTTTGTGGGGGAACTTTTTTCAGTTTTAATCTCTTTCTTTTAGAGTTTCCAGTACGAGCAAAGATGGCTGAGAATACTTTATTTCGCTTTTTTCAGGTCATTGACGAGTTCAATTAAAACTCCGAAGAGATTCTAGCGACGTTTTATCAATCTGATACTGGTTATTCACTATACATAGTAAGGAATAAGTCATTGACAGGCATTTTTTAAATGTAAATGTTCTTTCTTTATTTATTTTTTAACTGACACAGCTATTAAGTATTCCATAGTAATACATGTACAATACTCTTTGAGTATATGCACTAGTTCTTGTACAAAATTGAAAATGGTTAATGAAACTTGAAACTGACCATGAACTTATAAAATAAATACTTCCTGTTATTAATGTCACTGAGGAAAGTATGTGTACTCTTAAATACTCTTCGTTATACAATTTTATTGACATGATGCTCCTTATAAAGAAAGATGTATAAATCACAGCATCTTGAAGGTTTATATCACATATTACAGCAAGAGAAAACAGCCGACACTATATACATGTAGGACTATGCCTTTGCTTCTTGGCCATCTTAAAAAATATTCATGCGCTCGGTGATTCTTTTTACGTTTCTATAAAAACTTTTTCAACAACTTCAGAAAAGAAAATGTTGAAAATTAAATAATATCTTTGCAGTTTATGTACTTACATTAATTTACAAGGTATTAAAAGCGATTAGATCTTGAGATCTCGTCGGTATGGAAAGAGTGACTCTTTTTGAGAACTTCAAAATGTTTCTTTTAATATCAATCTTTCTATTCCGAAGTACATCCTTTGTTGCCCCCCCCCCCCCCCCGCCCTTTTTTAACTAGTCCCCAAGGCTGAGTTTTCGTGTTATGTTTTAACCTATCTAGAAAAATATACTTCTGCTTACAGGGTTGCTTATTCCTAGACATTTACTTTCAGGATCTTAGTGTTAAGGACTAATCATTTTCCTGTTTAATTACAAGAAACAGCCTCCTGGATTTCAAAAGTTCTGGCTTCAAAGATGGTTTTTGCACCAATTGGAGTCGTTACCATGTCACCGTCTGGTAAAAATCGAAACCAGGCTTGTCTGTCATAGGTTGTACGGCCCTTTTTCCGCCTCATGGCTGCCTTTCCTGACTCATCACTGACCAGAAACATTTCTGGATTAACAGCCGACTTTATGTTGCAGAAAACGTTGCTGGCTTTTTCAATGTGAAACAAGAACCTGGCATCAGAGGGCCTGCTATCGGAGGAACTCTACGTTAAAAGGAGAAAGAAAGTGATAAACATGATAAAATGGCGTTACTGTGTCATATTATCTATCGATGTAAGTGAGTCAGTGGCGTTAGGCCGCGTAAACCCTTCAGACTGTGTTTTTCTGCGCTGAAAATAGTTGAATCGTCACGTTCAAGGGGGTCAGGTTAATCGATAATTTTCCACCATAATCTCGAGTAGTATGAAGGACAAAGTAGCAGAGGGGCCATTTCAACTCTGCTCTTTTAAATTCCATTTAGCAACCCTAGAGAGCTGGATAAAAGAGGAATACCCCGTTTCTTGTGAGAGAACTTTTTTCAGTTGTAAACTCTAAAAAATGCAAGGTTTGCAGAAAAGTACTTCCATCATTAACCGTATAACCTGTTGAGGTATACGTAAAAGATGAAATAAATTTAACTTCCACCTTGAAATGTAGCTAAACGTAAGAAATTTTACTCAAAATAGCTGGTATTCATTTACTTACCATCAGAAACACTTCTTTATTCTCTGCACACAGGAAATACTGTTGGCCCTCTATATAACACGAGAAGGTGTTGTATCCTGGCATGTCATGCTGCCCAATATAGAATTCTGAAATACATGGGATATACAACAGTTTATATTTTGGTCACCGCCAGCTGGCAATTATATCTGATATATAAATATAGACTTATACTTCAGTAATGGAAAGCCGGTTCTTACTGATACGCACGTCATGAATCTCACTCGTTCGATGCGCTCACTCGTTCGATCTCTGATACAAAAACACCGAGAGCTAGCGTACTGACCTCTAGCACTTCCCAGTACTCTTTGCTGAATTGCCTAGAACTGGATCAAATTTTCCCATGCACAATGGATACCCAATCCCGCCTAAAGAAAAGGACGAATTCTTATTATAAGATATTGTGGGGCAGATTCGCATGACAAAATGTTTTCATTCCTCTACACAGTCGTTTGCGTCATCTTGTTACAATAAAAGTCGACAAACTTGGTCAAAACAAAGGAAGCTGTTACTTTAGTGATATTTTTGGCGGGAAAATTCAATTTCGCTAGGTCAATAAGTTTCCCACCCCTTACTAAACTTACTGGCCTTTTT
>OZ037785.1:29563803-29598803 GCA_964035525.1 Porites cylindrica
AAAATAGATCAAGGACCACAACTTCAAAAAGTTAAACGTACATCTTTATCAAATAGGTTTGATGATCGTTAATTTATAAAATAAATTCACAACACTGTTCATTGTCAACTTATGAAGATAGTCCTGCAATCACACAGATGAAGTGGTTGAAGAATCAAGATCTGATGCTTGAGCATTAAGGGACCATTCACGAATTTCAGGAGGGTCACGTTCTGACGGCTCCTTACAGTTCTAGGCACAATCCTGTCACGTGCCCTCTTAGCCTCTTGTTATACTTTTTATCAAGCTGCTTTTTGATTTTTCGCAGAGCTGTGCTCTCCCAAGGGAGCTTTTTGATCTTATAACTGGTTAGTGCCTCCTTGCCATCTTCGTCAGCTTTACAACAGCTATCCTCGCTGCTCATTGTCTCCATCACCAGGACCTCTTCTTCCATTCTCATGGTTGTCGCCCCATTTCACCATTTCAAAGGCAGCTGTCCTCCTTGTTAACTTCTAAAAGAAAGAAACAGAATAAGAGTAGGTGGTGGGCCAGAACTCATTACAATACAATCCAACTGATTCCACCATTGGATATGTAACAAAAGAGTATAATTAGATGAGACTTAAACAAACAATATCCAGACTAATCTCTCTTATTATTCTGTACATCACAAAAATTAAATCTTATAATAAATTGTTGTTTTTTGAATGAAAAGATATGGTCAGTAGATATGTTATTTACTGCCTTTTCAGAAATAACAAGCCACTTAAACCAACTAAGCATCCAAGGTTTACATCAGGTAACTCTAAGAAATCATGCAACATGCGTGTCCTCCTTTTATGATCTTCATATTTTTCAGAATTTTTCAGTCTTCTAGTCTCATTTAATGACTGAAAATATCTTTGTAGAGCAGCTGTTGTAATGGTAAAGTAAGGTGTCTAGCATTAGCACAGGCTTACATCAGTACATGGGACTGTATTCTAGGAAATGATGTATTGTAGGGGAACCAATTACTCTAACTTATAAAATTCAGGGTGCCCAGCAAATAAAAGTAAAACAATTAAGATTTTCTTCTTTGCTTAAGGACAAAGGTAATTCATCACTTATAAACACTTCGGCCAACCTGTCAATGTTTTACAAATGATATGAAGCTACCACTGGATGGTTAAAATCTTAATTGATGTTATATTTATATTATATCATGTGATCTGTTCCAAAATTAAAATAAACAGGAGATGGCCTAAATTTGTCTGACTTAAATGATGTGTGACTATTATACATATGAATACAGGTAAATTTACATTAAGCAGTCCCACTTTCAGGCTGTTTAAATGGTCACTTCTTAAAACAATTAGCATACCGCTGCACTAAATGAAATTGTGCATTCCTTGTAATGAACTGTTTTATTGTTGACTTTTTTTCTCTCTTCATCTGGAGGAATGGAAAACTCCTTGAGGTAAGGATTAATCCCTCGCTACTCTCACTCACTACTGTATCTTTGTAGTGTTTTTGTTAATGTCCCTTAAAGCGTTTTGAACCTGTATTAAATGGGTCAAACTAACCCGTCATTTTGCCCCTTCTCAAAGGGTGACCACAGCAATTATAAAGGTTGGACTGTGAATTGCCTTATGTGAATGACAGTGTACCTTCCATCACGGCCCTTGTCTATGGACACCTTTCCTCTCCTCCATGTTGGTGTAACACTTGGGCCATTACTCTTTGGAAGATAGTAGCGTTGTTGTCAGAGCTTACTCTAAAAAGATATATCACCAAAGCAAAGTCACTTTCTTGATCTTTGATACATATTGTCTCTTTGGCAGGTATCAGGTACATATTATTGGCATCAATGTTCAATGACACTGGCATTTTGAACTTCTGAAGGAAATTCTTTTTAACCCTTTAACCCCTAGCAGCGACCAGAATCAAATTTCTCCTTACAGTATCACAGACAAATCAAACAGAATAAACTAAAATGATCACCAATGAACAGAGAACAGTGTAAAGAATATGCAAGTTGATTTTTGGGGTTAAAGGGTTAATCTACAAAAAAGGCAGGTGAAAAACTAGAGCTAAATTGGGTTGGAAGGCATAATACAATGGGTGCTATTGTCATTCATGAGGTGGAGGTGTTCACTGTTGACCCTTCCAAGTTCTGTAGTGGCTTCCAAAGAAACATCCTGAGGTACTTGTGGCTGGCCTCCCGTAGTACATACAACAAGAGGAGTTGCTAACAATCAACACGAACGTCCCAAACGTAGTTTATTCACAGGTTCTCGGTACAACACATTCTTTTTACTCCTTAGTTCTTGGATCCTGAGTCCCGAGATAACAATCTGACATGACAAATACATGATAGGCTAAATACGTGATTCGTAAGTACTAAACTTCAAAATGTCGTGTGAAATACTCTCTTGGGATTTTCCGTAAAATGTTCTTTTAACAGTTCTTACCGTTTAGGCCGTATAATGTCCGATGGATGGCGATAACTATCCAAAAACTTGAACAACACGAGAAAGGGCTAACATGGCGGCCGCTTACTAAAATCTGGTGCGGCTGCTAAGCTTTTACAACATACCGCTGACTGCGCAGCGCTGCAGTCACATGGCTCCCCTAATTGTTGCCTAACAATTACTTAAGTTAATGTCCATACTAGACAGTTAAACAAAACAAATGTTCATAAAGGCGGTCACTTGTGTCTTCTACACCTGTCGGGGCGACTTCACTGAGTAGTTGGCTCCTCGTTGGGGAATTCCTCGGTCTCCCTGCTGCTATCACCAACATCCGCTTCATCTGCAGAGGGTACCAGTAAGACTAATTTGTGGATTGGTCTATCCAGGAACGTAGGTGGCTTTCGACGTCTGCCTTGGTTGTCAAGTTCTCCATCAGCTTTCACAATTTTGACTTTTCTGATACATCCGTCTTCGCTAGGGTAGACTTCTACGACTCTAGCGAGTGGCCATTGGTTACGTGGTCCTTCGTCTTCCTTGGATACGATTACATCTCCAACTGATAGATTTCGCTTTGGATACATCCACTTGTTACGAGCCTGCAGGCTATGAAGAAACTCACGGCGCCATCTAAGCCAAAATTCGTTCGCGAGATATTGCACTCGGCGCCACCACTTGCGGGAATATAGATCTGCTCGCTGGAACCTTCCAGGCGGTGGAAGTACAACTTTAGCTTTCAAGGTAAGTAAATGACTGGGCGTAAGTGGTTCTGGTGCCTCTGGGTCATTTAAGTCGTTCGTAGACAAGGGTCTGGAATTAACAATACACTCTGCTTCAGTCATGAAGGTTCTGAACGCTTCGTCGTCCAACTGTGTGCCAGCGCTCAGAAGTAACGTCTCCAGTGCACTACGAACAGTTCGGATTAACCTTTCCCATGTGCCACC
This sequence comes from Porites cylindrica, assembly GCA_964035525.1. NCBI lineage: Eukaryota > Metazoa > Cnidaria > Anthozoa > Scleractinia > Poritidae > Porites > Porites cylindrica. The sequence goes on from OZ037785.1 coordinate 29,567,174, forward strand.
CATGTGGCTGGCATGAGGTACATTCATCTGAAATGGTATCCAATCACATCCGTTCTCCACTAAGTACTCTTGCACCCGGTTCTGATCCAGTTCTTCTAAGGCAGCTTTTAGCTCATTCTTCGCTCCTACAAAGTTTGTACCCTGATCACAGCGGAGCTGTCTGACTGGACCGCGTCGGTTGAGGAAGCGACTAAGTGCGTTGATGAAGGAACTGGTACTTAACGAGTTGGCTGTCTCCAAGTGAACACCTCTGCTGGCCATACAGGTAAAAATAACTCCGTGACGTTTAACTTCACTCCTCTTTTCCTTGATCGGGAAAGGTCCAAAGAAATCTACAGCACAATACGAGAAGGGGGCCGAAGGTTCAACTCGATCCACAGGCAAATCAGCCATCTTCTGAATTTGCAGGGGGCCGCGCATTTTTCTGCATGTAACACACTTGGAAATACAATTTGACACTGCTGACGATCCACCAACAACCCAGTAGCCTCTCTGGCGCAACTCATTTTGGGTGATACCTCGTCCCATGTGGTTCACTTTGGCATGCCAGAATCGAATCAGCAAATCTGTAATATGACTTTTACGAGGAAGTATCACAGGATGCTTCGTTGCAAATGGAAGGTTAGCTCGTCTCACGCGGCCACCAACGCGGATAACACCGTTTTCATCGAGAAATGGATCCAAACGATATAAGCAACTAGACTTCTTGACGGCTAGATTTCTTTCTCTTGCGATCTTTCTAGTAGTAAGCTCTCCAACTTCCTTAAGTTCCTTTAAAACTTGCATCTCGTCATGGAAATGTTCACGTTGAACAACCTTAAGAACTTCCCTCTCTGCTGCGTGAAGTTCTGTAAGTGTGACTGATACCTTCGGTAATGGTCTGATGCTCTCACCACCCGTTTGTCTCGTCAACTTCACTTCTCTACTTGCCAGTTTGCTCTTCAGTCGTAGACACAAAGCTATTGCCTTCAGCACATGCTGCCAGCTTGACATGTGGCGCAAACGGCTTGACGTTAACGGTTCAGGGGCTTGAGTAGCTCTGCTCTCTACACGAGATGTGAAAACGGCTGCTTTCCTTACTTCAGGATCACTTTCGGTCACTTGAAATTCTTCTATCTTCTCAGGCTGGAAAGTTCCACTCTTCCAAAGAAATAAGGGTCCAGTTAGCCAGTTGGTTCCTTGTAATAACTGTGACGCTGTAAGGCCTCGCGAGGCATGGTCAGCAGGATTAAGTTCAGTGCTGACATACAACCAAGAACTCGGGTTAGTGACGTCACGAATCTGCTGCACACGATTTGCCACATACACATGAAACCTCTTAGCTTCGTTGTTAACATAACCAAGGACGATTTTGCTGTCTGTCCAGAAATGTTCCTTAATGTCCGTGTAAGACAATTCTCGACGAAGAAATTCACTCACGTTTGCTGAAACAGTAGCTGCAGCCAATTCTAGCCTCGGCACAGTGATTTGCTTTAACGGGGCCACTCTAGATTTCCCAATGACAAGGGAACAGTACGCCTTGTCCTCCACATTGATTAGTCGAAGGTACGAGCACTGTCCATAACCCTCTACACTAGCATCTGAGAAATGATGCAACTCGCTGGCTTTGACCTGCCCAAAGTTCTCCGGCTTAAAACAACGTTGAATTTGCAGCTGATCGAGATTCAGAACATCCTGACGCCATTTCTCCCAATGAGTATACAAACTCTCTGGAATTGGGCTGTCCCAATCAAGCTTGTCTCGGCACATTTGCTGCAAAACTTGTTTTCCTTTCAAGGTAACTGGGGCAACGAAACCACTAGGATCGTAGATTGAACTGATTGTGGAAAGTACGCCACGTCGCGTTAGGGGACGGTCACGCAGCTCGATGCGGAATTGAAAACTGTCATTCTCAATGCACCACACTACTCCTAAGGCACGTTCTAAGGGCAGTGGATCAACCTTCAAGTCTAGCTCCTTTAATCCTTTGGCGCGATCTTCGGCCGGAATCTGTTCAAGAACTTCTCTTTTGTTTGATGAAATTTTGTGCAGTCTCAGGCCGGCCTTGGCGCAAATGCCTTGACTTGCTTTTATCAGTGTAACAGCTCGCTCCACGGTAGGGACTGATTTTAGTCCATCATCCACATAAAAGTCCTGTCGTATAAACTCAGCAGCTTCTTCACCAAACTCTTTCTCCCCATCATCTGCTGCTCTCTTTAGACCAAAATTTGCGCAGCCAGGTGAACTACCAGCACCGAAAAGATGAACCTTCATCCTATACTCAGTCACTTCATTTGCAGGATTCCCATCCTTCCACCACAAAAAGCGCAGGAGATCTCTGTGTTCCTCTGACACCATAAACTGATGAAACATACTCTTAATGTCAGTCATAAACGCAACATTTTCTTGTCTGAATCTGCACAGGATCCCCAGAAGAGTGTTCATGAGGTCGGGTCCTTGTAACAAGTGATCGTTCAGGGACACCCCTTCATACTGGGCCGAACAATCAAAAACAACCCTGATCTGGTCTGGTTTTTTTGGGTGGTAAACACCGGTGTGTGGTACATAGTTAACCATTCCATCCTGAACTCCATGGCGGTCCGGTGGTACCTCTTCTGCACACAAAGCAATCACATCTTTCATGAATAAGCGATAATCTTCCAGAAACTTGGGGTTTCTCTTAAACCTTGCTAAAAGTTGGTGCCATCTCTTGACAGCTAGTTCGCGGTTGAAGGGTAGAGACGGTTTGTCTGTCTTCAAAGGGAGAGGCATCTCGTAGTGCCCATCCGATCTCTTCACAATACCATTCTCAAGGATGTTGAGGAATCTCCTGTCTTCAGCTGAACAGGGCTTGGTATTTGCAGAACTTTCTGTAAAGTCTGACTCAAGAATCTTAATAATCTTCTGTGGGTTGATAATCTCTTTCACCTTTGTCGTAAAGGCAAAGTGTTCATGGGTTTCTTTGACCATCACCTTGTTGCACACTCCTTCCTTATGGTTGGCTTCACCTGTAGATTTGCACACCTTGCCGATTATACCCCACCCCATTAAAGATCTTTGGCCGTAAGGGTCGTCTTCACCTCCCACTAGGACTTCTCTGGGTCTGACGATACTAGGGCAATTATTGCCAATCAGCAAGGAGATTTCCACACTTGGATTGTAGGGCATGAGCTCGTCAGCAATAGGACACAGATGTTCCCATTTCCGGGCAACACTGGCTTTTGGAATCTGCGACCGACTGGCTGGGATGATATCTCGCTTGAACATCATGGGTAGCTTCACAGCATGCTCCCTTCTAAAATCCAACACCTCAACTCCACAAATACGGTTGCTTGGTACATGTACATTTCTCTCTTGCACTGTTGTCAGCAGCAAGTCGGTTGGTGGGCCTTGCAAGTCCAATTTTTCACACAAACTTTGCGACACAAAACTCACATTGGACTGGTCATCTAGCACTGCATATTGTAAGACTTCTTTACTGGGTTGGCTAACTTGTCTAACCCAAACAGGTACAATCATGGCATGATCCGAGCCGCCCTCTTGCTCTGGGATGGTACAAACATTTGTACAGTTCGTAATACTTTCCTTGGGAGTTTTCTGAATATGGAGACATGTAGGGTGATTTCCAGAACACGTGCGACATTTAAGTCTGTTCTTACAGGAGGATACTTGATGTTGACTGCTAGAGGCACATCCAAGACAAAGAAATTTCTTATAGAAGAAGTCCTTCCTTTCCTTGTGCGGCTTCTCTGCAAACTTTTTACACTCGTCTAGCTGATGTTCTTCCTTGCAAAACAGACATACTTCGGTCTTTTTCTTCTCGCTCCTCCCTTGCGAACAGGTTGGGGGTCTCTCCTTTTCACCTTGACCCTGGGCAGTCACGTTCTTGCTTGGATCCAATACATGAGTTTCGAAGGAAAAGGCCTCCTCGCCTTTTGGTGAGCGTCTGAATGGTCCTCTAGGCCTAACAAACTCTTTGGTTTTGGACAGCTCCTCAAGTTCGGGAATGTTCGCTCTCTCTGCACACTCTTTCACAAATGAAGCAAATTCAGAGAAGGTAGGGTAAGTACCATTTCCTTTTGAGACTCTACACTGTTGTACTATTCCTCTCCACTTATTCTGAATTTGAAATGGCAACTTGTTTAGAGTTTTAACGTTCTCCTTCGCAAAGTCTAAGACAGCAAGACTAGGAGTAGTTTCTCTGGCGGCAATTATCTTTTGCAGGAAGTCAGAAAGATCTCTTAGGGCCTCCGCATCTCTTACGCCAATCTTAGGCCAGTTCTCCAGTTTGTTCATAAAGGCTGTCCCTACTACATTGCAGTTACCATACCTTTCCTTTAACAACTTTCTCGCAGACTGATAGGCATCTTCAGTACCAATTAACATATACTGATCAACAACTTGTTTGGGCTTTCCTGAGATGTACTGATGTAGGAAGTTCAATTTTGTCTGCGCGTCCATTGGTTTGGAATCAATAAGGGCACTGAAGGAACTGTTCCATGTAGGATACTCCAAAGGATCTCCACTAAAAACTGGGATTGAAATCTTAGGCAGTTGCCCTGAGATTGCTAGTTGCCTGTTCACTAGGTTCTGCTCCATAGTAGCTGCCACCAACATACTACTTGTTTCCACTAATTTGTCCATACACTTTTCTAAGACGACAGAGTGTGGTTGAAAGGGTGTGGCACTGGGGCTTAACGTACTGTGCACTCCATTTTCTACACGCGGAAGACTGAAAGTGGGTTGGGCTCCATTTAACTGAGTTGAAGAGTAGATAGGTTCTTGCTGACCAGGAGAGAGATCACTCTTACTTGTGACTGGAATTGAATTAAGGAATTTGTCCATGTCCTTGACTTTATCAGCGGGGGGAATCGAGTTTAGATCCTGATCATCAAACAGTTCTACTTTATCTGCTGACATGCATACATTAAGCTTTGCTTGATTCTGAGCAAGTTCACTTTGTAATCTTAGCTCTTCCAACTTTCTTTCTTGTTCTAATTTGGTCAACTCAGTCTTTCTGTGTTCTAATCTCAGTAACCGTTCCTTCTCTATATAGGCCAGTTTAGCCTTTAAGGCAGCTTCCTCCTTTTGTAACTGAAACCTATCTTCTTCAACATTATCATTGGAACTTATTTTTGACCTACTACTTTTCTTGGATGCTCGACTGGACCTCTTGGATGCTTCAGAGATTGAATCATCCACGTGGTGTTCGACAAATTCCAGAAACTTTATCTCTGATCTAATGTCACACTCAAAATTTGACCATTCTCTGCCAACTTGATCAACCATTCTTTCAATATTTTCCACATTCTCATCTGGGTTCGCAAAAACCTTAATCTCTTCAACCATGTCTTGAAATTCGCAATACAAAATCTGAGCTTTGCTGAATTCTTTCTTAAATTCTACTAGTTTAGTTGACTGACCTCGCTTCAGTAGAGTACCTCTCATTCGCTTCACCAGTTCACATTTCTTAGTTTTCAAGTTACTTGTTTTCAAGTTGAGTTGATACGTATACCCTTTCTCCGTCAGGAAACGCTTCCTTGATTCATCAGTTTCTTCTTCCAGCGCCACATTGACCTGGTCTTCGGGTCTTGCTTCTTTGTTGACGGACATGACTGCTACACGAAGATCGTCTAACGATTGTTATTGTGGCTGGCCTCCCGTAGTACATACAACAAGAGGAGTTGCTAACAATCAACACGAACGTCCCAAACGTAGTTTATTCACAGGTCCTCGGTACAACACATTCTTTTTACTCCTTAGTTCTTGGATCCTGAGTCCCGAGATAACAATCTGACATGACAAATACATGATAGGCTAAATACGTGATTCGTAAGTACTAAACTTCAAAATGTCGTGTGAAATACTCTCTTGGGATTTTCCGTAAAATGTTCTTTTAACAGTTCTTACCGTTTAGGCCGTATAATGTCCGATGGATGGCGATAACTATCCAAAAACTTGAACAACACGAGAAAGGGCTAACATGGCGGCCGCTTACTAAAATCTGGTGCGGCTGCTAAGCTTTTACAACATACCGCTGACTGCGCAGCGCTGCAGTCACAGTACTAATAAATCCTCCTGTCATTACTATTTCAGTTGGCTTTTATTTTATACTACGTGTAATTGACCTGTTCCAAATCTGCGTAGATTCCCTCCAGGTGTGGCCTACCATTGATGTATGTGCAGTAATTTACTTTCTCTTCAAATTAGAACTTACTTGGTTTTTTAAGTGAAGCTAAGACCTGTTTGGTAGTTAAATTAAAATTTGATAGATGTTTATTATACTTACTCTTCATCAAGGTAGAAGCCGTGAAAGTCTTCCTTTTTAGAAAGGACCTTGTATATTTGCCTTAGTGTTCTCTATAAATGAAAGAAATCACATCCCTTTCTCAGTTTGACAATAATATGCTGGTCAAAAGACATCCCAGGTTATGACTCTCGGGGACAGGAGCCAGAATTTAGCATTAAAAATTCAGATGTCTGCTTTGGTTTAGTTTTGATGTCATTTATGTCTCACTCAAGAAACAGGTGGCTTGAAAAAATTAACTCCTGCAATGCAAAAAAAAAAAAATGACGTTCCACGCTTATTGTCAGTTATTGTCACCACCTCATATGCCCATGTAATCGTACAGTAATTTATTACATCCATACATTTTTTGTGGCGGCCGAGGTAGAAAATACAAATGAAATCTTCCTTAATCTTGTTACACAAATTTCTTCCTTGTGTATTAAAACCGTGCAGGTTTTTTTCTCAAACAAAGAAATAAGTAAAATGAAATAAAAGTGACCTATTCAGCCTAAAGTGTCACGAGTGTCGTGTATCTGACCGAACGATAGTAATTTATGCAAGATTTGCGCGCCAAAACCATTCAAACCAATTTTACGCCTCATTCTGCATGTCCACCTACTTCAGTCATTTCAGTTTTGTAATGTATAATTTTCATGTAATTTTTTTATAGCAAACCGTCTTTGCGTCATTCAAATGCACGTTTCTTTTGATACTTACCCTGCATGCCACAGGAAAGGCAATTGTATGAGCGGCAGCCCTGCGTCTGGAGCGATGTCTTTCGCCACGAGCTTCTCGCTCATTTAACCTTTGCTCAATCCTTTGCAGGACTTGTGTTTGATTTCTTCTAGCTGCCTCGTGTTCTCACCACAGCTTCTCATTTTCTGCGGCGAGTTTTCGGTTACTTTGGATTAGTTCCTCTAGTAGCATAACACAATCTACAGCCGATCGACCTTCCATAGCGAACCGATTTCTAGCTGCACAATAACAATAAAAAATTCCGAAGATCTACAAGCTTTCTCGCTGTACAATAACAATTATAAATTCCGAGAAAAAAAAGTATTGATGCAAGCCGTAAGCGCTAACGATCTAGCCTTTTAAAACCGACAAACGAACTCTCAACAGTTGAAGACGAAGGAGTTTAGAGGACTTGCCCGCTATTTTTCGAATATTTTTATATTTGGTCCCCTGTTGCGCGCGCCTCGCTCTGATCTTTTGTCGCTGACCAGTAACACAATGGCTCAAACTGGCGTCACTGGCGGGAGATCGGCGGGAAAATCACAGTTAAACGTTGTTGAAAGCGTGTGGGCTTGAAATTCAGGAATCAAAAGGTAATTTTTACGTAGTTCTATTTATCGTTAATGTATAAATAGCGATGCATGTTTAATACTTCCAGAAAAAAAAACCTACAGAGCGATTTATTTAAGCTAATTTAAGCTGACATCGATTTCCTCTCAGTATAAGCTCTACCATCAATAAGGTTATTCATATGCATCTGGTAAGCAGAAAACGCTCAAGCGTACACAAAATTTACCTAGAAAAGCGAGTTGCGTTTCTCTTGTACTCACTCATCACTTTCTCATATAAGGGGTATCTTCTTGGAGAGCCTATACTCGAAAAACAGTAATTATTTCACCGTCACCAAAACAAAGGCAGGTTGCCAGAGGCCACCAGGCAGGACCAGGTGCTGATCATGTGAGATTTTTACTTATGGTGCAGAATACCAGTGACGGCTTTTAGTCAGATCTTTGAGTTTCTGCACCCTTTCCAGTCAACACATATTAAGAAGCGGATTTTGTGTTACTTGAATAACATGGTGCTTTCAAATATGATAGTGGCCATAGCTTTCTAGAGATTCAACAATTATGATGTGTGATTTTATTGCTTATGGTGCAGAATGCGAGTGACGGCTTTTTGTCAGATCTTTGAGTTTCTGTACACTTTCCAGTGAACACATATTAAGCAGCAGATTCTGTGTTCCTTGAATAACATGGTGCTTTCAATGACAGTGGCCATAGCTTTCTAGAAATTTAACAATTTTGATGTGAGATTTTATTGTTTATGGTGCAGAATGCGAGTGACAGCTTTTTGTCAGATCTTTGAGTTTCTGCACCCTTTCCAGTGAACACATATTAAGCAGCAGATTTTGTGTTCCTTGAATGACGTGGTGCTTTCAATGACTGTGATGTGAGTTTTTATGCTTATGGTGCAGAATGCGAGTGATGGCTTTTTGTCAGATATTTGAGTTTCTGCATCCTTTCCAGTGAACATGTATTAAGCAGCAGATTTTGTGTTACTTGAATAACATGGTGCTTTCAATGACAGTGGCCATAGCTTTCTAGAAGTTTAACAATTATGATGTGAGATTTTATTGTTTATGGTGCAGAATGCGAGTGACGGCTTTTTGTCAGATCTTTGAGTTTCTGCACCCTTTCCAGTGAACACATATTAAGCAGCAGATTTTGTGTTCCTTGAATGACGTGGTGCTTTCAATGACTGTGATGTGAGTTTTTATGCTTATGGTGCAGAATGCGAGTGACGGCTTTTAGTCAGATCTTTGAGTTTCTGCATCCTTTCCAGTGAACACGTATTAAGCAGCAGATTTTGTGTTACTTGAATAACATGGTGCTTTCAATGACTGTGGCCATAGCTTTCTAGAAGTTTAACAATTGTGATGTGAGATTTTATTGTTTATGGTGCAGAATGCAAGTGACGGCTTTTTGTCAGATCTTTGAGTTTCTGCACCCTTTCCAGTGAACACATATTAAGCAGCAGATTTTGCATTACTTGAATAACATGGTGCTTTCAAATATGACAGTGGCCATAGCTTTCTAGAGATTCAACAATTATGATGTGTGATTTTATTGCTTATGGTGCAGAATGCGAGTGAGGGCTTTTTGTCAGATCTTTGAGTTTCTGCACCCTTTCCAGTGAACACATATTAAGCAGCAGATTTTGTGTTCCTTGAATGACATGGTGCTTTCAATGACTGTGATGTGAGTTTTTATGCTTATGGTGCAGAATGCGAGTGACGGCTTTTAGTCAGATCTTTGAGTTTCTGCATCCTTTCCAGTGAACACGTATTAAGCAGCAGATTTTGTGTTACTTGAATAACATGGTGCTTTCAATGACAGTGGCCATAGCTTTCTAGAAGTTTAACAATTATGATGTGAGATTTTATTGTTTATGGTGCAGAATGTGAGTGATGGCTTTTTGTCAGATCTTTGAGTTTCTGCACCCTTTCCAGTGAACACATATTAAGCAGCAGATTTTGTGTTACTTGAATAACATGGTGCTTTCAATGACAGTGGCCATAGCTTTGTAGAGATTCAACAATTCTGATGTGAGATTTTATTGCTTATGGTGCAGAATGCGAGTGACGGCTTTTAGTCAGATCTTTGAGTTTCTGCACCCTTTCCAGTGAACACATATTAAGCAGCAGATTTTGTGTTCCTTGAATGACATGGTGCTTTCAGTGACTGTGATGTGAGGTTTTATGCTTATGGTGCAGAATGCGAGTGATGGCTTTTAGTCAGATCTTTGAGTTTCTGCACCCTTTCCAGTGAACACGTATTAAGCAGCAGATTTTGTGTTACTTGAATAACATGGTGCTTTCAATGACAGTGGCCATAGCTTTCTAGAATTTTAACAATTATGATGTGAGATTTTATTGTTTATGGTGCAGAATGTGAGTGACGGCTTTTTGTCAGATCTTTGAGTTTCTGCACCCTTTTCAGTGAACACATATTAAGCAGCAGATTTTGTGTTCCTTGAATGACATGGTGCTTTCAGTGACTGTGATGTGAGTTTTTATGCTTATCGTGCAGAATGCGAGTGACGGCTTTTAGTCAGATCTTTGAGTTTCTGCACCCTTTCCAGTGAACACGTATTAAGCAGCAGATTTTGTGTTACTTGAATAACATGGTGCTTTCAATGACAGTGGCCATAGCTTTCTAGAATTTTAACAATTATTATGTGAGATTTTATTGTTTATGGTGCAGAATGCGAGTGATGGCTTTTTGTCAGATCTTTGAGTTTCTGCACCCTTTTCAGTGAACACATATTAAGCAGCAGATTTTGTGTTCCTTGAATAACATGGTGCTTTCAATGACAGTGGCCATAGCTTTCTAGGGATTCAACAATTCTGATGTGAGATTTTATTGCTTATGGTGCAGAATGCGAGTGACAGCTTTTTGTCAGATCTTTGAGTTTCTGCACCTTTTCCAGTCAACACATATTAAGCAGCAAATTTTGTATCACTTGAATGACTAATTGCACACAAATGGTGCTTTCAATGACAGTAGCCGTAGCTTTCTAGAGTTTTGACCATTATGATGTGAGGTTTTATTTTTTCTTTGACACAGGGTTATGCAGCAGGCGATGGAGTGTCCACCGATATCAGGCGAAAAGACTTTTTTCAGTTTTCTTTCAGGAATTCACAGTTACTGCTTTGGTACTGAGATGAACTTTCAGCGACATTGTGTGACAAAAAGAGAATAAAAAAAGCAATTCATGATAACACCAGTTAAACTTTTTGTTAGTAGTATTATTCATTAGTTTCAAACGATGCTAATAATTATATGTATGTAAAAGAAGAAATCATCTTGCCACTTTTTACTCAGCTATACTGTAAAGCGTCAAATGAAAGGCCTGGGTGTGTTCTGGATTTTTCTTATGAGCTTTGCAACAATTGTTACTACAGTTGAACATTCCTGTTGATGGGAGCCATCACAACTTGTTTTTGTCCCTCTACATCCACTTCAGCTGAGGCGAATCTTGAAAATATCCTTTGGACTGGCATAAACGCCGAGGGTCCTCCTGGATAGAATTTGTTTTTTAGACGCTGATTGGGTTGCCATATAGAGTAGTCAGGTTTCCTCACGCGAGCGAGCCAGTGCACGTGGTTTGTCTTGACCCAAAAGGTCAACTTAATGTCACTTGAAATTATTAAGTTTCAAGAATCACAAAGATGTTTTGTTAAGCTTTAATTAAGTAATTAAAGACTCTGAAATACAAGCGTTCTTTCTGCGTTACTTTTACGAATGTTTAAGTTCAAATTAAAGATGAGTAAAGATCTAAGATCATTTAAATTTGCTTTAATTTGAAATTAAAGGTGCTACATTTTAATAGCTAATTTTGGAATAAATTAAAGACAATTAAAACGAGACCTAAAGGTTATTAGTCTTTAATGTAACCAAAAGGTCAATTAAAGGTAAACTAAAGGGACAGAAAACCTTTCGGAAATTTAATGTCACAATTAAAGGTAATTAAAGATGGAACAGAACTTTTGGTGAGCTTTAATTTTTCACTAAAGACACCAAAATGAAAGCGTTCTTCCTGTGAGCATAGGCGTCAAGAGTTTTCCATGGCACGGCCGCTAGATCATGAAAAAAATTTTCTTTTGAAAAGTTCTTAAAGTTTCTGTACGTAATTTCTTCGTGATGGGTTTTACTACGTTTACCTCTGCCAAATTTATGCGTAAAGCAAATTGGATAGTGATCGCTTAGTCCATAGACTGGAACAATACTTTCGCTGATTCTATCTTCGTGGGTTGTATAGAGGTGATCTAGTAAAGTATATGTATTCTTGTCTTCTCGTGTTGCAGTGTATCTTCCAAGCAAAATAAAGGTCTTAGGATCATCTCGGGATAAAATGAAGTTACTCTTTTTTTACGCACAGAAATGTCAATAGTCAGTTTAAAAATAATCTTTGTGAAAAAGCAAAAGCAAACACGCGAACGCCCAACTCAAGGCAGGGGGGCGAGGGGGCATTCATTTATAACAGAAATGACCGTTTTCACACAAGAGACGGATTATTCGTGTGAGACGGGTTATTGGTTTGATAATTCGCGTCAGATAGGTAATACGTCTTAATTTGAAATCGAAAGGGTTTTAATTTTGAATGAACAATCCGCCTGACTTTATTCGTCAATTTTGACGGACAGTTTGAAGATGGATTATCCGTTTCAGATAGCCTGTGTACAGCCGCCCCCTCCCCTCAGAAAAAATCGGAGAAAGGGTGTCTGTGGGGAAGGGGGCGACTGTGCACAGGCTAGTCTCAGACGAATAGTCCATTTCTAGCTCTAGTTTGAAAACGGCCAATAAAAAAATTTCCGTGTCCAGTGTTTTCAATATGATAGCGAGGGACTGTACAGAAAGACTGTCTGCCGTTGCCTTGTCCATAGGCCTCATTATTCAGCGCGGCTAATGCGTTTCGGGTCACGTGGACCGAGCGAGTTTTTTCTCAGATACGCCACCGAAATGCCTTCACCGAGATTGCGTGGGCGGACCACGAACAGGGACTGGGCATGGCAATGTCTACCTTCGCGTCAGGGAAAAACAGGGAACTAGTTTAACAAACAGTGACATATCTGGGTGTTGTTTCACTACTATTTCGAGGACACGACCTCCTGTGCAGTCCTGAAAATCGCAAATTTTAATCCCCAGCAAGAAGCCAGATTTATGCTATGGAAAAAATTGATTCCCCGAGAGAGCGGCGGAGATGGAGTCTAGGTCTTGGTCACAGCTAAAAGGCGCTTGGCCTAACGTGTGCACGGAGTCAAAGTAGCCGGGAAATAAATAACGCAACCATAAGTGAGTTTAGCATCTTCCTTAAAATTAACAAATCTAGGACACAATTTCCTTTACGGTTAACTCTTTTTTTACCCTATTTACGGCTAACGGTTAAAATTTTTCAATTTTTACGGCTATCCATTAAATTTTTGACCGTTTTACGCCTATCGGTTAACCCCATTAAGACCCTCCAACATTGATAGCTACCGCGGAGAAAGCTGCCATTAAGGTACAGAGTTGCCTTTACGCGCGATCGATTGCAAACCAAAACAAATTGAAAATATTACAACATGATTTTTAACTTGTAATTTATATTATCACAATGAAGCTCTCTTTAGAATAAGAAAGGTTTTTGTGTCTCGGTAGACAATTCATAATCTGAGTGTCAAACAAGGATAAAAGAATTGACGAACTTAAAAGCCACGGCAGGAAAGAAAATACAGCAAAGATTTTCTTCGGCTGAATGTACGTTTACTTTAAGACAGAATTCGTATTCAGTCAGACAGTCCTGGGACGAGTGCGCCTTGCTCATGAATGCGAGGCTCATGCTGGGACCTTCTCGCCAAGAGGACAAACAAATACGAAAAAACTGCGGCTGAGTTTCAGGAGTTTGCCGAATTCAAGGAAGATTTTAAACATTGTAAAGTTCCGAAGGGCTTACATACTTGAGAGATCATTATTTCAAACAACAAAAGGAAGATCTGCTCATTATTACTAAGAAAAACAGCAATCCTAACCATTGTTTATATTGATGAGAAGAAGAGTGCTTGGTGAGCGATCGAGTTTATAATTTAATATAAACAGAGATGTTCTTAAAATCCCCGAAGCCATTTTAATTGTAATTTTTAGTGTCCATTAAACTTTTCGAAGAATATCTTTTATTGAAATGGACGTAATCAAACCGGTTTGAACAAAGATGACTAGGTAAAGTTTACTTTTACATTTAAGTTACATTATCTTCGATAACAACTGTGAGAGAGTACAAAAACGTGCACGCAGTTGAACACAGAGTTTGGTACAGACGATAATTCTGTGCAGTTTAAACTCCACACTACAGATACACACAACAGAAAAAGAATAATAATAAGAATAAAATTTTGGAAAAAGGATTCGAGTATTGACATTTTGACACAATATACCATTTTCTTGATTACTTCTTGTTTAATTTCTTCTTTTGGCTTCGTGGCTTTTTAACTTTTGCTGTTAGTACGACCGCCTCTTGCCACAGTTTTGTTTCTTGAAACAGATATCCCTCTAGCTTACCCGTAAGGTTTCAGCTTTTAAATCTTGCAGTTTTCTGCTGATTTCTATCGTTTTGCAGCGATTCGGCCGCGACTAACCAATGTTTGTTTGTGTTTTTGCTAAAAAGTTCCCCGCTTTAGCCTCGCAATCATGCCGTCGTATTCCCCGTTGGGGAATACGAATACAAAAAGAGCTAATTACACATACTAATTAAAATCTTAGGGTTTTGAAGTGAATTCGAATAAAAGAATGGGTAACTAAACAAATTATATAAACAAAGAAATTTTCCTGTCGATAATCCTGAAGTTTCAAGTTCCAGACATAGATATTTTGCTTGGAATTCGCAAAAAGGCGACCGTTTTCGATGGTCGATCCTTGGTCCGCGAATCTGGTCCTTGGTCCGCGTCTCAGGTAAGCAGCACGATAAAAACGTAAAAATGTTATAGTTTCCACATGAACACGTGATTTTCACAGTATTTCTTGTATTTTTTTCTTTTCTTGACGCAATTAAGCTAAAGTTTTTTTCCGGAAGATGTTGTGAGCATAAAATAATCTGCTTTTCTTTCAAAGACTTCAGACAACAGTCTCCTCGAATCTCCCACACGAGCGTCGACGAGCGGTTTTTAGCGCGGTCGAAAATAATTTTCAAAAACTCTGTATGTACTCGAGGTATTAAAAAAGAGAACTTGTAGACATGTATAGGGAGGACTTTCAAAACATTCTTCGAAAACAAAGGCCGTCGCTTTTTACTTTGGGAGGTTTTATTCAACCAAGGACGCGGACCAAGGACCGCTATAAAGCGAAATTTGGTGATATTTTTCAAGAGTCGCTAAAACAAAAAATTCAGAGTCCACAGCAATATGCTTCCAACAGCAGAAATAAGCTGAACCAGGCATCAGTGGGCATCAGTGGGCATCAGTGGGCTCGCTATCGGAGGAACTCTGTATTAAAAAAGAGAAAGAAAGTGATAAACATGATAAAATGACGTTACGGTGTCATATAATAACGTATCGATGTAAAAGAATGGCGTTGTGAGTCACTGGCGTTAGGCCGTGTAAACCCTTAAGACTGTTTTTTTGGCGCTAAAAATAGTTAGATCGTCCCGTTCGATAATTTTCCACCATGATCTCAAGTATGAAGATATGAAGGGCAAAGCAGCAAAGCGGCCTTTTTAACTCCATTAAATTTCATTTAGCAACTCTAGAGAGCTGGGTTAAAAGAGGAATACTCCATTTTTGCGGGGGAACTTTTTTCAGTTTTAATCTCTTTCTTTTAGAATTTCCAGTACGAGCAAAGATGGCTGAGAATACTTCATTTCGCTTTCAGGTCATTGACGAGTTCAATTAAAACTCCGAAGAGATTCTAGCGACTTTTTATCAATCTGATACTGGTTATTCACCGTGGATACATAGTAAGGTATAAGTCATTGACAGTCATTTTTTAAATGTAAATGTTCTTTCTTTCTTTCTTTATTTTTTAACACAGCTATTAAGTATTCCATAGTAATACATGTACAATACTCTTTGAGTATATGCACTGCTTGTACCAAATTGAAAATGGTTAATGAAACTTGAAACTGACCATGAACTTATAAAATAAATACTTCCTGTTATTAATGTCACTGAGGAAATTATGTTTGCTCTTAAATACTCTTCGTTATGCAATTTCATTGACATGATGCTCCTTATAAAGAAATATGTATAAATCTCAGCAGCTTAAAGGTTTATATCACATATTACAGCTTGAGAGAACAGCCGACACTATATTTACATGTCTGATTATGCCTTTACTTCTTGGCCATCTTAAAAAATATTCATGCGCTCGGTGATTCTTTTTACGTTTCTATAAAAAATTTTCAACCACTTCAGAAAAGAAAATGTTGAACATTAAATAATATCTTTGCAGTTTATGTACTTACATTTATTTACAAGGTATTAAAAGCCATTAGATCTTGAGATCTCGTCGGTATCAAAAGAGTGACTCTTTTTGAGAACTTCAAAATGTTTCCTTATCAATCTTTCTATTCCGCACTACATCTTTTTTTGCCCTCCCACCACCCGCCCTTTTTTAGCTAGTCCCCAAGGCTGAGTTTTCGCGTTATATTTTAACCTATCTAGAATGAATATACTTCTGCTTACAGGGCTGCTTATTCCTAGACATATACTTTCAGGATCTTGTTAAGGACTATTCATTTTCCTGTTTAATTACAAGAAACAGCCTCCTGGATTTCAAAAGTTCTGGCTTCAAAGATGGTTTTTGCACCAACTAGAGTTGTTACCATGTCATCGTCTGGTAAAAATCGAAACCAAGCTTGTCTGTCATAGGTTGTACGGCCCTTTTTCCGCCTCATGGCTGCCTTGCCTGACTCATCACTGACCAGAAACATTTCTGGATTGACAGCCGACTTTATGTTGCAGAAAACGTTACTGGCTTTTTCAACGTGGAACAAGAACCTGGCATCAGTAGGCTCGCTATCGGAGGAACTCTACAGTGAAAGCACAAAAGAAAGTGATAAACATGATAAAATGACCTTACTGTGTCGTATTATGTATCGATTTAAAAGAGTGGCTTTGTGAGTCACTGGCATTAGGCCGTAAAAATAGATCATCACGTTCGATAAATTTTCCACCATAATCTCGAGTGTTATGAAGGGCAAAGTAGGAGAGGGGCCATTTCAACTCCGCTCTTTTAAATTCCATTTAGCAACCCTAGAGAGCTGGATAAAAGAAGAATACTCCGCTTTTGTGGGGGAACGTTTTTCAGTTGTAAACTCCAAAAAAGCAAGGTTTACAGAAAAGTACTTCCATCATTAACCGTAAAACCTGTTGAGGTATACGTAAGATGAAATAAACTTCCACCTTGAAATGTAGCTAAACGTAAGTCATTTTACTCAAAATAGCTGGTATTCATTTACTTACCATCAGAAACACTTCTTTATTCTCTGCACACAGGAAATACTGTTGGCCCTCTATATAACACGAGAAGGTGTTGTATCCTGGCATGTCATGCTGCCCAATATAGAATTCTGAAATACATGAGATATACAACAGTTTATGTTTTGGTCACCGCCTGGTAATTATACCTGATACATAAATATAGAATTATGCTTCAATTATGAAAGCCGGTTCTTACTAATACGCACGTCATGAATCTCACTCGTTCGATGCGCTCACTCGTTTGATTTCTGATACAAAAACATCGAGAGATAGCGTAGTGACTCCTAGCACTTCCCAGTACTCTTTGCTGAATTGCCTAGAACTAGATCAAATTTTCCCATGCACAATGGATACCCGATCCCGCCTAAAGAAAAGGACGAATTCTTATTATAAGATATTGTGGGGCAGATTCTTATGATAAAATGTTTTCATTCCTCTAAACAGTCGTTTGCGTCATCTTGTTACACTGAAAGTCGACAAAGTTGGTCAAAACAGAGAAAGCTCTTACTTTAGTGATATTTTTGGCGGGAAAATTCAATTTCGCTAGATCAATAAGTTTTCCATCCCTTACTAAACGTACGGGCTTTTTTGTCATCGTGATTTGCTTCATTAAATTTTGTTACCAAAGACGAAAACTATAAACTTTGATCCAAATGAAGACATTTTGACGCTGCCTTCCTTTACTATCAAATGAAACGGTGAAGATTGAAATAACATTAAATATGCACGAAAAAACAAACAAACAAACAAGCAAAGCAAACGCGTGCATTAACTTGACGTCTTACTCGTGTGTCCATATTTTCAAATTACCTGTTGTTTCCTCATAAGCGTTTCCCGTAAATTCCACAGTTATCCTTGCTTCCCGTTTATGACCATTCTTTGTAACGGCTTTTAAATAAGCTCCTCCCGCGTATTGACGAACATTCGCCATTATGACTTTACATTCCCTGCTCTCCGCCAAGGTGAGTTCCATCTGTTGAGAAGAGACAGACAACGTATCTAAATACAAACTGAACAAATCGTGGATTCATTTTCCAGGTGCTTGTTTGTTTCCTTAATATTTCTTAATTTCCTTCTCCGCTTCTTTTGATGTCAATTAACCGTAAAAAGTTTCAAGGTTTTTTAACTCACTATTTAAGCTGATCTGAAGAATCTCTAAACTAGAAAAACTACTTCCCATGTTTTCAAATACACTCCCTCCATACATTACAAGACCTTACATCTGGTACTTCGATATTTTAAGGGTGAAAGGCCAAACAAACCTCTAACATACGACAGTTGATATTGATTTCTGCACAATTTGGACTAGATTTCCACAGAATAACCGACAAACGTCAAAAGCTCTAAAATTCAACCGTCAATCGTCAAAGCTGGAAAAAATTAATGGCGTCAGCCGGCAAAGGTACCATCCCTATTGAGACCCTCGTCTAATACCTAGTGATTCTTACTCAAAGTGAAGCAGGTGGGAGGGATTAAGCTCACCCATTTGTTATAATTCTTTCATACCTCTTTTGTTTCCCTGACAACTTCCATTACTGGTGACGACATCTTTGTGGCAGGGTTTCTTTGACTTGATCGGTTGAACGTTTAGCTTGGCTTTCCTACTTTAACAGGCGACCGCAAGATAAATTTGAATTTGTACTCCACGATGGTTGTATTTATTTCCATTTATCACCGGAAGTTATAAATGGAAATGTAAGCTTGGGATTCCAAAAATAGTAACAGGTCACACGCAGTTTAAACAAAAATGAAAGTCACGGCCTTGCTAGTATACAAAGATTTCAAATTCTCTAATCAGCTTTGCCCAATTGATTTGAGTTAAAACCAATGAGCGTCTCTGATCACTTGTAAAAAACCTTAACCTTTTTTTGCCTTTTATTACATACCCAATGGTGTAGTTAGAAAGAACGGCGAGAGGAAAACCAAATATCCGCAATTAACAACTAGCAAAAATTGCAAAAGTGGTCATTTACGGCCAGTGTTTGAGGCGAGTAGAAATGTCTATCAGAAAATGAAATTTTTCGGGTTGACTTCTCTTCTTGATCTCCTTGTAGCTGAAGATTATTCTAATTATGGAAGCCGGTTGTTGTCATTTCTGGTTTGGTGTACTTTCTATAAGCCACTATTATCATCATGTATTCTAAAAGAAAAAAAAAAAGATTCAAACCTTTAGTTCATCAGGTACAAGAACTCCTGAATGTTTTTGCTACTTATTAGAGTTATTTGTTTTGAAATACAGCATGTTTTTTCAGTTCGTCATGCAACATGAGGGTCTCAATGGGGTGCCGGCTTTTACGGTTATCGGCTAAAATTTTGGCTCTTTTACGGCTATCGGTTAATTTTTTTCAGTTACGGTTAACCAAAAAGTTAAAAATTAATTTCTATTGTTTCAAAGAGTTAAATATCAATAAATCTGTATTTTTTGTATCTTCCAAGCAAAATAAAGGTCTTAGGATCATTGTGGGATAAAATGAAGTTACTCTTTTTTTACGCATAGAAATGTCAATAGTCAGTTTAAAAATAATCTTTGTGAAAAAGCAAAAGGAAACACGCGGACGCCCAACTCAAGGCAGGGGGGCGAGGGGGCATTCATTTATAACAGAAATGACCGTTTTCATACAAGAGACGGATTATTCGTGTGAGACGGGTTATTGGTTTGATAATTCGCGTCAGATAGGTAATACGTCTTAATTTCAAATCGAAAGGGTTTTAATTTTGAATGAACAATCCGCCTGACTTTATTCGTCAATTTTGACGGACAGTTTGAAGATGGATTATCCGTTTCAGATAGCCTGTGTACAGCCGCCCCCTCCCCTCAGAAAAAATCGGAGAAGGGGTGTCTGTGGGGAAGGGGGCGACTGTGCACAGGCTAGTCTCAGACGAATAGTCCATTTCTAGCTCTAGTTTGAAAACGGCCAATAACAAAATTTCCGTGTCCAGTGTTTTTAATGATAGCGAAGGACTGTACAGAAAGACTGTCTGCCGTTGCCTTGTCCATAGGCCTCATTATTCAGCGCGGCTCATGCTTTTCGGGTCACGTGGACCGAGCGAGTTTTTTCTCAGATACGCCACCGAAATGCCAGGGACTGGGCATGGCAATGTCTACCTTCGCGTCAGGGAAAAACAGGGAACGAGTTTTACAAACAGTGACATCTCTGGGTGTTGTTTCACTACTATTTCGAGGACACGACCTCCTGTGCAGTCCTGAAAATCGCAAATTTTAATCCCCAGCAAGAAGCCAGATTTATGCTATGGAAAAAAATTGATTCCCCGAGAGAGCGGCGGAGATGGAGTCTAGGTCTTGGTCACAACTAAAAGGCGCTTGGTCTAACGTGTGCACGGAGTCAAAGTAGCCGGGAAATAAATAACGCAACCATAAGTGAGTTTAGCACCTCCCTTAAAATTAACAAATCTAGGACACAATTTCCTTTACGGTTAACTCTTTTTTACCCTATATACTGCTAACGGTTAAAATTTTTCAATTTTCACGGCTATCGATTAAATTTTTGACCGTTTTACGGTTAACCCCATTAAGACCCTCCAACATTGATAGCTACCGCGGAGAAAGCTGCCATTAAGGTACAGAGTTGCCTTTGCGCGCGATCGATTGCAAACCAAAACAAATTGAAAATATTACAACATGATTTTTGACTTGTAATTTATATTATCACAATGAAGCTCTCTTTAGAATAAAAAAGGTTTTTATGTCTCGGTAGACAATTCATAATCTGAGTGTCAAACAAGGATAAAAGAATTGACGAACTTAAAAGCCACGGCAGGAAAGAAAATACAGCAAAGATTTTCTTCGGCTGAATGTGCGTTTACTTTAAGACAGAATTCGTATTCAGTCAGACAGTCCTGGGACGAGTGGGCCTTGATTATGAATGCGAGGCTCATGCTGGGACCTTCTCGCCAAGAGGACAAACAAATATGAAAAAACTGCGGCTGAGTTTCAGGAGTTTGCCGAATTTAAGGAAGATTTTAAACATTGTAAAGTTCCGAGGGGCTTACATACTTGAGAGATCATTATTTCAAACAACAAAAGGAAGATCTGCTCACTAAGAAAAACAGCGATCCTAACCATTATTATATTGATGAGAAGAAGAGTGCTTGGTGAGCGATCGAGTTTATAATTTAATATAAACAGAGATGTTCTTAAAATCCCTGAAGCCATTTTAATTGTAATTTTTAGTGTCCATTAAACTTTTTGAAGAATATCTTTTATTGAAATGGACGTAATCAAACCGGTTTGAACAAAGATGACTAGGTAAAGTTTACTTTTACATTTAAGTTACATTATCTTCGATAACAACTGTGAGAGAGTACAAAAACGTGCACGCAGTTGAACACAGAGTTTGGTACAGACGATAATTCTGTGCAGTTTAAAGTCCACACTACAGATGCACACAACAGAAAAAGAATAATAAGAAGAATAAATTTTATAAAAAGGATTCGAGTATTGACATTTTGACACAATATACCATTTCCTTGATTACTTCTTGTTTCTTCTTTTGGCTTCGTGCCTTTTTAACTTTTGCTGTTAGTACGACCGCCTCTTCCCACAGTTTTTTTTTTCTTGAAACAGATATTCCTTTAGCTTACCCGTAAGGTTTCAGCTTTTAAATCTTGCAGTTTTTGCTGATTTCTATCGTTTTGCAGCGATTCGTCCGCGACTAACCAATGTTTGTTTGTGTTTTTGCTAAAAAGTTCCCCGCTTTAGCCTCGCAATCATGCCGTCGTATTCCCCGTCGGTGAATACGAATATAAAAAGAGCTAATTACACATACCAATCTTAGAGTTTTGAAGTGAATTCGAATAAAAGAATGGGTAACTAAACAAATTATATAAACAAAGAAATTTTCCTGTCGATAATCCTGAAGTTTCAAGTTCCAGGCATAAATATTTTGCTTGGAATTCGCAAAAAGGCGACCGTTTCCGATGGTCCTTGGTCCGCGAATCTGGTCCTTGGTCCGCGTCTCAGGTAAGCAGCACGATAAAAACGTAAAAATGTTATAGTTTCCACATGAACACGTGATTTTCACAGTATTTCTTGTATTTTTTTCTTTTCTTGACGCAATTAAGCTAAAGTTTTTTTTCCGGAAGATGTTGTGAGCATAAAATAATCTGCTTTTCTTTCAAAGACTTCGGACAACAGTCTCCTCGAATCTCCCACACGAGCGTCGACGAGCGGTTTTTAGCGCGGTCGAAAATAATTTTCAAAAACTCTGTATGTACTCGAGGTATTAAAAAAGAGAACTTGTAGACATGTATAGGGAGGACTTTCAAAACATTCTTCGAAAACAAAGGCCGTCGCTTTTTACTTTGGGAAGTTTTATTCAACCAAGGACGCGGACCAAGGACCGCTAAGCGAAATTTGGTGATATTTTTCAAGAATCGCTAAAAAAAAAAATTCAGAGTCTACAGCAATATGCTTCCAACAGCAGAAATAAGCTGAACCAGGCATCAGTGGGCATCAGTGGGCTCGCTATTGGAGGAACTCTATATTAAAAAGAGAAAGAAAGTGATAAACATGATAAAATGACGTTACTGTGTCATATAATAACGTATCGATGTAAAAGAATGGCGTTGTGAGTCACTGGCGTTAGGCCGTGTAAACCCTTAAGACTGTTTTCTTGGCGCTAAAAATAGTTAGATCGTCCCGTTCGATAATTTTCCGCCATGATCTCAAGTATGAAGGGCAAAGCAGCAAAGGGGCCTTTTTAACCCATTAAAATTCATTTAGCAACCCTAGAGAGCTGAGTTAAAAGAGGAATACTCCATTTTTGTGGGGGAACTTTTTTCAGTTTTAATCTCTTTCTTTTAGAATTTCCAATACGAGCAAAGATGGCTGAGAATACTTCATTTCGCTTTCAGGTCATTGACGAGTTCAATTAAAACTCCGAAGAGATTCTAGCGACTTTTTATCAATCTGATACTGGTTATTCACTATACATAGTAAGGAATAAGTCATTGACAGTCATTTTTTAAATGTAAATGTTCTTTCTTTCCTTCTTTATTTTTTAACAAAGCTATTAAGTATTCCATAGTAATACATGTACAATACTCTTTGAGTATATGCACTGGTTCTTGTACCAAATTGAAAATGGTTAATGAAACTTGAAACTGACCATGAACTTATAAAATAAATACTTCCTGTTATTAATGTCACTGAGGAAATTATGTTTGCTCTTAAATACTCTTCGTTATGCAATTTCATTGACATGATGCTCCTTATAAAGAAATATGTATAAATCTCAGCAGCTTAAAGGTTTATATCACATATTACGGCTTGAGAGAACAGCCGACACTATATATTTACATGTCTGATTATGCCTTTACTTCTTGGTCATCTTAAAAAATATTCATGCGCTCGGTGATTCTTTTTACGTTTCTATAAAAAATTTTCAACCACTTCAGAAAAGAAAATGTTGAACATTAAATAATATCTTTGCAGTTTATGTACTTACATTTATTTACAAGGTATTATTAAAAGCGATTAGATCTTGAGATCTCGTCGGTATCAAAAGAGTGACTCTTTTTGAGAACTTCAAAATGTTTCCTTATCAATCTTTCTATTCCGCAGTATATCCTTTGTTGCACCCCCCCCCCCCCCCCGCCCTTTTTTAGCTAGTCCCCAAAGCTGAGTTTTCGCGTTATATTTTAACCTATCTAGAATGAATATATATACTTCTGCTTACAGGGCTGCTTATTCCTAGACATATACTTTCAGGATCTTGTTAAGGACTATTCATTTTCCTGTTTAATTACAAGAAACAGCCTCCTGGATTTCAAAAGTTCTGGCTTCAAACATGGTTTTTGCACCAACTGGAGTCGTTACCATGTCACTGTCTGGTAAAAATCGAAACCAGGCTTGTCTGTCATAGGTTGTACGGCCCTTTTTCCGCCTCATGGCTGCCTTGCCTGACTCATCACTGACCAGAAACATTTCTGGATTGACAGCCGACTTTATGTTGCAGAAAACGTTACTGGCTTTTTCAACGTGGAACAAGAACCTGGCATCAGTAGGCTCGCTATCGGAGGAACTCTATATTAAAAAGAGAAAGAAAGTGATAAACATGATAAAATGACCTTACTGTGTCATATTATGTATCGATTTAAAAGAGTGGCTTTGTGAATCACTGGCATTAGGCCGTAAAAATAGATCATCACGTTCGATAATTTTCCACCATGATCTCGAGTATTATGAAGGGCAAAGTAGCAGAGGGGCCATTTCAACTCCGCTCTTTTAAATTCCATTTAGCAACCCTAAAGAGCTGGATAAAAGACGAATACTCCGCTTTTGTGGGGGAACTTTTTCAGCTGTAAATTCCAAAAAATGCAAGGTTTACAGAAAAGTACTTCCATCATTAACCGTAAAACCTGCATGTAGGGGTATACGTAAGATGAACTAGACTTAACTTCCACCTTGAAATATAGCTAAATGTAAGTCATTTTACTTAACTGGTTTTCATTTACTTACCATCAGAAACACTTCGTTATTCTCTGCACACAGGAAATACTGTTGGCCCTCTATATAGCACGAGAAGGTGTTGTATCCTGGCATGTCATGCTGCCCAATATAGAATTCTGAAATACATGGGAGTATACAACAGTTTATGTTTTGGTCACCGCCTGGTAATTATATCTGATACATAAATATAGAATTAAACTTCAGTAATGGAAAGCCGGTTCTTACTGATACGCACGTCATCGCTCACTCGTTTGATTTCTGATACAAAACATCGAGAGCTAGCGTAGTGACCTCTAACACTTCCCAGTACTCTTTGCTGAATTGCCTAGAACTGGATAAAATTTTCCCATGCACAATGGACACCCAATCCCGCCTAAAGAAAAGGCCAGGAGCCAATTAAATTCTTATTATAAGATATTGTGGGGCAGATTCTTATGACAAAATGTTTTCATTCCTCTACGCAGTCGTTTGCGTCATCTCGTTACAATGAAAGTGGACAAAAGTTGGTGAAAACAAAGGAAGCTCTTACTTTAGTTATATTTCTGGCGGGAAAATTCATCGTCCCAGCAACAATAAGTTTCCCATCCCTTACTGAACTTACTGGCTTTTTCGTTATCGTGATTTGCTTCATTAAATTTTGTTGCTAAAGACAAAAACTATAAACTTTGATCCAAATGAAGACATTTTGACGCTGCCTTCCTTTACTATCAAATGAAACGGTGAAGATTGAAATAACACTGAATATGCATGAAAAAACAAACAAACAAACAAAGAAAGGAAGCGCTTGCATTTACTTGACGTCTTACTCGTGTGTCCATATTTTCAAATTACCTGTTGTTTCCTCATAAGCGTTTCCCGTAAATTCCACAGTTATCCTTGCTTCCCGTTCATGACCCTTCTTTGTAACGGCTTTTAAATAAGCTCCTCCTGCGTATTGTCGAACATTCGCCATTATGACTTTACATTCCATGCTCTCCGCCCAGGTGAGTTCCATCTGTTGAGAAGAGAAAGATAACGTATCTAAGTACAAAAAACAAAGCATGGATTCATTCCCCAGGTGCTTGTTTGTTTCCTTAATTTTTCTAATTTTTCTTCTCCGCTTCTTTTGATGTCAACTGTTAAAATTGCAGATATATATTAACCGTAAAAAGGTTTTAAGGTTTTTCAACCCACTATTTCAGCTGATCTGAAGAATCTCTAAACTAGAAAAACTACTTCCCATGTTTTCAAAAACACTCCCTCCATACATTACAAGACCTTACATCTGGTACTTCGACATATTATGGGTGAAAGGCCAAACAAACCTCTAAAACACGACAGTTGATATTGATTTATGCAGAACAATTTATTTAAATTCTTGGACTAGATTTCCACAGAATAACCGACAAACGTCAAAAGCTCTAAAATTCAACCGTCAATCGTCAAAACTGGAAAAAATTAATGGCGTGAGCCGGCAAAGGTACCACCCCTATTGAGACCCTCGTCTAAAACCTAGTGATTGTTACTCAACGTGAAGCAGGTGGGGAGGAATTAAGCTCACCCATTTGCTGTAATTCTTTCATACCTCTTTTGTTTCTCTGACAACTTCCATTACTGGTGACGACATCTTTGTTGCAGGTTTTCTTTGACTTGAACCGTTGAAAGTTTAGCTTGGCTTTCCTACTTTAACAGGCGACCGCAAGATAAATTTGAATTTGTACTCCACGATGGTTGTATTTATTTCCATTTATCACCGGAAGTTATAAATGGAAATATAAGCTTGGGATTCCCAAAATAGCAAAAGGTCACACGCAGTTTAAACAACAGTGAAAGTCACGGCCTTGCTAGTACGCAAAGATTTCAAATTCTCTAATTAATTTGGGTTAAAACCAATGAGCGTCTTTGATCACTTGTAAAAAACCTTAATTTTTTTCGCCTTTTATTACATACCCAATGCTGTAGTTAGAAAGAACTGCGAGAGGAAAACGAAATATCCGCAATTCACAACTAGCAAAAATTGCAAAAGTGGTCATCACGGTCAAAGCTGTTTGAGGCGAGTAGAAATGTCTATCAGAAAATGAAATTTCTCGGGTTGACTTCTCTTCTTGATCTCCTTGTAGCTGAAGATTATTCTAATTATGGAAGCCGATTGTTGTCATTTGTGGTTTGGTGTACAGTTTTCTATAAGCCACTATTATCATCATGTATTCTAAAAGAAAAAAAAAGATTCAAACTTTTCAATTTCTTTAGTTCATCAGGTACAAGAACTCCTGAATGTTTTTACCACTTATTAGAGTTCTTTGTTTTGAAATACAGCATGTTTTTTCAGTTTGTCATGCAACATTAATATTGATGGCTACCGCGGAGAAAGCTGCCATTAAGGTACAGAGTTACCTTTGCGCGCGATCGATTGCAAACCAAAACAAAATATTGCAACATGATTTTTAACTTGTAATTTATATTATCACAATTAAGCTCTCTTTGGAATGAGAAAGGTTTTTGTGTCTTGTTAGACAATTCATAATCTGAGTGTCAAACAAGGATAAAAGAATTGACGAACTTAAAAGCCACAGGAAAGAAAATACAGCAAAGATTTTCTCCGGCTGAATGTTTACTTTAAGACAGAATTCGTATTCTCAGTCCTGGGACGAGTGGGCCTTGATTATGAATGTGAGGCGCCATGCGAGGCTCATGCTGGGACCTTCTCGCCAAAAGGACAAACAAATACGAAAAAACTGCGGCTGAGTTTCAGGAGTTTGCTGAATTTAAGGAAGATTTTAAACATTGTAAAGTTCCTAAGGGCTTACATACTTGAGAGATCATTATTTCAAACAACAAAAGGAAGATCTGCTCATTATTACTAAGAAAAACAGCGATCATAACCATTATTATATTGATGAGAAGAAGAGTGCTTGGTGAGCGATCGAGTTTATAATTTAATATAAACAGAGGTGTTCTTAAAGGGGCTGTGTCATGGCAGTACAGTTCATTTTGTTTAATTTTGCCAATTACTCGCCCTCATATCGCCATGGAACTTAAAGTAAGCAAAGAAATTACATGTAAATGACAAAAGCAGAGATCCGAGACAAACAAATCTGTCTCCTGAGCATTATTTTTGAAGTTGCAAGCAGCAGGGATCAATTTTGAAAGACTGTTAGGCTGAACAGTTTTCAAAAACCCTAATTTCAATCCGTTTCAATCTTCTTCAGTTTTGCCCATCCGTGGCATCTGCTGTTTCTGTTGTGTTATTTTAACCTTCCTTTAATGTTTTAAGCAGTTATTTTTATGTTTCTGCTAATTTAACGGGCATTTTGTAATTTTCTAATTTGGCTGAATTTCATGACACAGCTCCTTTAAAATCCCCGAAACCATTTTAATTGTAATTTTCAGTGTCCTTTAAACTTTTTGAAGAATCTCTTTTATTGAAATGGACGTCATTATCGAAAGCCTGCGATAAAGTTAACGGTGATGTTATCACACCTACTTTGCAGTTGAAATTTTCTAACAGAGCGGGTGCGAAATCTTGAATGTGTCTTTGAAGTAAAGCAAACGACTCATTCAGTGGATAATTACTTATCAGGACGGAGCTTAGCGTTCTGCACACAGTCCATGTGCATTTTAAGGAAGTTAAACCGGTTTGAACAAAGATGACTAGGTAAAGTTTATTCTTAAATTTAAGTTACATTATCTTCGATAAAAACAGGGGCACCCAACGAGAATATAGTTCAAACCCACCTAAACATAGCATTGTTGAATGTATTTTAGTATTTAAACGGTAGATATAGGCATATTTTCATCCCCTAAAAATTTTTCATCTGTTCGGCTTTCCTAGCTGAAAGTCTAGTGAGCCGAAAATTATAGGGATCAAAACTTACCTTTTCGAAAATTTCAGCCAGAAAAAAGGCTCCCGAAAATTCTAGGTGACCTTTCTAGAGTAAAAATCGGTTAAAAATGAGCAATTATACCATGTTTTAGATGTTCGAAAATCCTAGGAGAGGCAGGCAAGCAAGAAATTTTACAACAAATGTTCCGAAATTATAGATCTCAAATCGTCTTCCGAACAGATATTGTCCGAAAATTGTCGTTGGGTGCCCCTGTAAAAACTGTGCGAGAGTACAAAAGCGTACACGCAGTTGAACACAGAGTTTGGTACAGACGATAATAATGAGCAGTTTAAACTCCACACTACAGATACACACAAGAGAAAAAGAAAAAGAAGAAGAAGAAAATTTTATAAGGATTCGAGTATTGACATTTGACACAATATACCATTTTCTTGATTACTTTCTTCTTTTGGCTTCGTGGCTTTTTAACTTTTGCCGTTAGTCGCAACCAGTGCAGTTTTGTTTTTTGAAACAGATATCCCTTTAGCTTACCCGTAAGGTTTCAGCTTTTAAATCTTGCAGTTTTTTGCTGATTTCTATCGTTTTGCAGCGATTCAGCCGCGACTAACCAATGTTTGTTTGTGTTTTTGCTAAAAAATTCCCCGCTTTAGCCTCGCAATCATGCTGTGAAGTCTCTCGTCCCAGGGCCGTCGGGGAATACTATTTATAAAAAGAGCTAATTACACATACCAATCTTAGGGTTTTGAAGTGAATTCGAATAAAAGAAGGCGATATTGGTCACTAAACAATTATATAAACAAAGAAATAAAAACGGCGATAACTGACTGCTGGAAACGTTGTTCGTGTTGTTTATTCAAGATTGAAAGCTACATGTAATCGTTGACAACGACCTTTTCTGAAAAGTAGAAACTAGCGAGGCAAATTCAAGGAAAAACGGCAGAATCTACATTCAGGCAGCAAAAATGGAAAACAAACCTACAAACAGAGGAAAATGTCGAATAAACGGTGCACAAGAGCAAGATTGTAGTACTTACAGCGTAGGTTAAAAAGCTAGTGAAGCGACACTAGCCGCCCGTTTTGTTTTACTTTAGCGGTTTTCCTGGCTCACTTGCTTGATTCCCCTTTCAGATGTTTTGTCTGAATAACAAAATTCACTTTTCCCTAGCTAATGCTCATAATAGCGCAAGTTTTAAAAGAAAAATGTTGAAAAATCACCGGTTTTGCTCATTCACAAACAACAAACAAACTCGTGAATAAAGCTGCCAAGCGCGCAAGATCGTAAAAAACCGCCCGCTCTAGGAAACAATCAGATTGTAGGATTTGGAGGATTCCGCCCGCTCGCAAGCTTAGAAAAAAATAAATGTGCAATATTATATTCTTTGAATACAACATTATGCACTGGTTCTTCTACCAAACTGGAAATGGTTAATGAACCTTGAAACTGACCATGAATTTATAAAATAAATATTTCGTGTTATTAATGTCACTGCGAAAAGAATGTTTGCTCTTAAATACTCTTCATTATACAATTTTATTAACATGATGCTCCTTATAAAGAAAGATGTATAAATCTCAGCAGCTTAAAGGTTTATATCACATATTACAGCAAGAGAAAACAACCGACACTATGGCATATAGGATTATGCCTTATCTTCTTGGCCATCTTAAAAAATATTCATGCGCACGGTGATTCAGTCTTATTACCTGTCTATAAAAAACATTTTTTTAACCACTCCAGAAAAGAAAATGCGGAACATTAAACAGTATCTTTACAGTTTACGTTCTTAGATCTATTTACAAGCTATATATATAATTAAAAGCGATTTGATCTTGAGACCTTATCAAAAGACATTGACTCTTTTTGATAACTTTAAAAGTTTGCCTATGTTTGCTTATCAATCTTTCTATTCCGCAGTACATCATTTGTTGCTCCCCCGCCCTTTTTTTAGCTAGTCTCCAAGGCTGAGCGAGTTTAATTTTTTAGAGTTATGTTTTAACCTATCTGGAAAAATAACCTCTGCTTGCAGCGTTGCTTACTGCTAAACATTTACTTCAGGATCTTGTTAAGGACTATTCATTTTCCTGTTTAATTACAAGTAACAGCCCCTTGGATTTCGAACGTTGTGGCTTCAGAGATGGTTTCTGCACCAACTGGAGTCGTTACCATGTCACCGTCTGGTAAAAATCGAAACCAGGCTTGTCTGTCATAGGTTGTACGGCCCCTTTTCCGCCTCATGGTTGCCTTGCCTGACTCATCACTGACCAGAAACATTTCTGGATTTACAGCCGACTTTATGTTGCAGAAAACGTTACTGGCTTTTTCAACGTGAAACACGAACCTGGCATCAGTGGGCTCGCTATCGGAGGAACGCTATATTAAAAAGAGAAAGAAAAATAATGATAAAATGACGTTAGTGTGTCATATAATTACGTATCGATGTAAAAGAAAGGCTTTGTGAGTCAATGGCGTTAGGCTGTGTGAACCCTTAAGACTGTGTTTTCCTGCGCTAAAAATAGTTAGATCGTCCCGTTCGATAATTTTCTGCCATGATCATAAGTATGAAGGGCAAAGTAGTAAAGGGGCCTTTTTAACTCTACTCTTTAAAATTCTATTTAGCAACCCTAGAGAGCTGGGTTAAAAGAGGAATACGCCATTTTTCTGGGGGAACTTTTTTCGGTTTTAACCTAATGCAAGGTTTACAGAAGAGTCGATCATTTGCCATATAACCAGTTGGGATCTGCGTCAGATGAACTTCCACCTTGAAATTCAATTAACTTTGTATTCCATTCAGCCATTCTACTGAACTCGTATTGTTACTTACCATCAGAAACACTTCGTTATTCTCTGCACACAGGAAGTATTGCTGGCCCTCTATATAGCACGAGAAGGTGTTGTATCCTGGCATGTCATGCTGCCCAATATAGAATTCTGAAATACGTAATGAATTTTTGGATTCTAGGTATACAACAGTTTGTATTTTGATCACCGGCTGGTAGTTATATCTGATACATAAATATAGGATTATACTTCAGTCATGACCAGTCATGGAAAGATCGAGCGAAAGGTACTTACGCACGTCAGAAATCTCACTCGTTCCTTCGCACACTCGCTTGATTTCTGATACAAAAACATGAAGAGCTAGCGTAGTGATTGCTAGCACTTTGCTGAATTGCCCAGAACTGGATAAAATTTTGCCATACAGAATGGATACCCAATCCTGCCTGAAGAAAAGGAGCCAATAATGAAGAGAAGATTCCTGTGACAAAATGTTTTAATTCCCCTACACAGTCGTTTGCATCATCTTGTTCCAATGAGTCGA
>OZ037785.1:29603803-29638803 GCA_964035525.1 Porites cylindrica
CGCGGACACGTCGATGGGGTTCTGTGTAACAGCTGCAAAACTCCTCTATTAAACACTGGATAACTGGGAAAAAATCTCTTCAAGTAAGTTGTGACCGAGTACAAAACGTCCGACACTTACGATTTGAATAAAACGCTGTGAAAAAAAATTCTAAATATAGTCATAACTGCAGTTCTTGCGACAATCTCCTTGCAATAATACGATTTCACGTCAGTTATGGTTCAGGAACGCCCTGTTTTTCAGAGATGTGCAACCTTAGTGCAGTGATTCTGCCATTAATTACTTTTCAGAGATACCCCATCCTAACCACCAGTGGCCAAAGCAGGTGTAGTGCCCTAATTCTGCGACTGATAAAATTTCAAAGATATCCCACCCAGGGCTATGAAATTGTATGTTTCCTTTTTTGACTAGATGATATAAAACTAAAGACCCAAACTGTAGAAATGATATCTATTAAATCTATGTGATGCCTTAACTTATTCAGGGGTGTAGGCAGAATTTTGTAATATGGAGGCTCTTGACTCCAAGATGCCCCTTATACTTCTAAAATAAAGAATTAGATGAGCCAAAACAGGAGTGTGGTACAAGATGTTTCATATTACAGATGTGTTTTACTGAGGTAACCCTAACCATGAAAAATCCTTCCCTTTACTCCCCACACCTCTGCATACTAGAAAATTGCAAATATGCACACAACAGTGAAAATACTTAAAACAGTAAAGATCATAGTCATATCTAAAACTGCATTTTCTCTCTGAGATATTGAAGTGAATTTTCTGCTTCTGGTACTTCCATGCTTGCACTCATTTTTGCTTTTCATAAATTTTGTTGTTGGTATTTTCTACTGCACATGTGTTAATTATTTAAGATATAACTAATAAGGCCTAGCTCCCTTGACTAGCCCATATCTGTTTGCGGCCAAGTTCTTATGATTTGAAGATTAAAAAATTGAAAATGAGAGAAAATTAGCTCTAACTTTTCCTTTTCATTCAATCTCAACATGAGGAGAACCAGCCCAGCCTCGTTATTAGAACGTCACGGAGGCTAGCTAGATGACGAATCACTGAGAACGTTCATGGTTGAAGCCGAAGCGATCGTTAATTGTCGGCCGTTATCAGTTGATAGCATCAGTTCCTCGCAGTTTTCCGAGCCGCTGACGCCCAACCACATACTCACCATGAAGTCAAAGGTTGTCTTACCTCCTCCGGGTGATTTTCAACCCCCCCTCCTAGCGCAACAACTTTTTCAGAGCCCCCCTTTCTGGTGTCTAAAAATTTTCGGAGCCCCCTCTCAATATCTTCATTTCCTTCATGCTATTTAAATCACACATTTAGACATTCATTTAAAACATACCTGGGAATTGGCTTCGGTTATCAAAGGAAATCTGTGTAAGACACCATCGAAGTTCAGGAATTTTCATTGTAGGCCGGTGGTAATTGTGTAAACACTTCCAACTTCGAAACGCACAAAAGTAGATATTTACAGCCTAAAGGCTCGTTTTTCGTACTTCTTGTGGGTTTTCCCATTGCAAAGTTGCTTTTTTCATCCAAATAGTAGAGTAAAAAATTGAAACTGGGTCAATTTTAGCCACTTTACTTTGAAACAGTGAACTCTACCAGCCGGCGACTCTGCGTGACAATCTGTTCCGTGACTGCACGTGACATAACATAAATTTGAAGAAATGACAGTCACGGAATCAAGGTAGTAACGCAACGGAATTCTTGAAAGAGTAACATTTTCGATGCCGACAGTCAGTTTTGAAGAAGAAAAAATCATCAAACGCGCTAGTATTCCGGTACTCACTTTTTATCGAAAAATAAGGACTTTAACAATGGTAATTCGCTAAGGATGAGGGAACAGGAAGATATTTCTTCTTGTTACTTTACGATCGAGGAAACTTGGTGCCCAGTCGGGGGGGGGGGGGGGGGGGGGGCACTTGGTATTTTTCGGGTGGTGCCGCCCGGGACTCCAAATTGGCACCCCTTTCTAAAAAAAATTTCCCCTAAAATTGATACCCCGTTCTAGAAATGGGCCAATTTTTTATACTCCGTTCTAGAAAGTTTGTAAATTGAAATAGCCCTGGAATTTTTAAAAGATATTTCTTTATTTGTTTGACTTATACATCAAATAAATGCTTCTTCATAATCATCCGGAGTACGTTTCCTCTGCATGTGGATACAATG
Source organism: Porites cylindrica (assembly GCA_964035525.1). NCBI lineage: Eukaryota > Metazoa > Cnidaria > Anthozoa > Scleractinia > Poritidae > Porites > Porites cylindrica. Next base: position 29,605,987 of record OZ037785.1, read on the forward strand.
CGGTTAATTATGACGCAAAATCTCCCACCGCGCACAGAACCACGCTCGTAAGCTGACGATTTTCCTTCTCCTCCTCCGTCCCTTTCTTTTGAGCCCGTCTCCATCTCCCTAGGGTACATTATGGATTCGTTCCACACTTCCGCGCGCCTATTTATCCAACATGGTGGAGTCAGCGCTCACGGCTCGCGCCAAAATACGCCCGCCCTGCACGCTAAAACACGGGGTGCAACAAGAGTACAACAGTTTGCTTATTAACGCATTGAACCGTATTTTTAAAAGCAATCTGTCCTTGAATAATTTCAAATGGCTGCTTACAAAACTGGAGCTTTCGTGCGTTCCAAATATTATACCCCTTTCTAGAAAACGCCTCTGAAATGGATACCCCGTTGTAAATCAGGAGCTTCAAAATCACAACCCCGTTGGGCGGCACATACCCGTATAGGTAATGCATGGGAGTACCACCCTCCCGGGACTTGGTGCCGTTAAATAAATTAGTTAGGTCACGCTTCGCTATATTTACCGGACTTCGATGCTTTCGTTTGGAGGCTGCCTTCAGGAACCCAAGCCAATTCTCAGGTATGTTTTAGATGAATGTCTAAATGTGTGAATAAACGAGGACTGGGAAAATTTGGAGCTATACCACAGGAAAAATAATGCCGCAGAAAACAACTACTAAATTAAAGTTTTTGTCACCGTAAAAACCTGTTCTTCGTTTTCGAATCATAGCTAATTATGTCAGTTCAACGAGTCTTGATATTGCTTTGAAAGTCAGTCTTCTAGTGAAAGAAGAAGAGTTGTTCTATTGATGGAAAGTGTCCAAATTTCTCCTTGCACCTATATTTGCGAAGGCGAGGAGAGTTGATGTTAGCAAATTTCGGGTTGAAAATACGGCCATTTTGAGACTCCGACCACGAAAACTTATGTATTCTTACTTTTCTCGAAAATAAAAGGCTTTTTGCGAGAACAACTTACATCAGATTACTTATCTACCTAAAAGCTATTTATGGACAAAAATGAAGGAAATCGATTTCTCAACTCTTGCCACTCGATGGTCGATATTTCCTGACCGTCGCTCTTAAATACAAACTCTAATCTAAACCCTGATTTTAACCTTAGCAATCAGCCAGCTTGCTGCCAGTATTTTTCACCTCACAGCTTCTCAAAGTTTAAAAATACCGTGCATAATGATCAGGATTGCTTTTCTCTATTGCATAATAACGTTAGGCCTGAAGCGTAACCTAGAAAAGTAGTATACAATATGGGGTTGCCAGCGCATTTTCAAATTTTGACCTTGACCCTGGGAATCTGGTTTGAACCGGTTTGGGGGTTATGCGTCAGGCCAGCTCATTTGGAGTATATTTATGCCTCAAACTGGCTCATTGGATTAGCACATTGGCTCTTTTTGTTGGCATTTAAACGGTTTTTTTAGTTGGAGAGGGGCCATTTGCAATATGGGTTTACCAGCGCATTTTCAAATATTTGACCTTGACCTTGGGATTTTCCCGGAATTTGGTCTGTCCTTGGGTGTCCGGTTTGAACCGCGGTTCTGGGCGGTTTGAACCGGTTTGGGGCGCGCGGTTGACTGTGGGAAATTATAATTTTTATATACACTAATTATATATATGGTAAAAATAATAATCAACAGCTTTCTACCTTTCTACCTTTCCCCTTTCTAACCCTTTTCCTAGTTTAAAACTAACTTCTTTATCGAACTGGCGGACGGTGCGTCCCATACAGTTCAATGTAACATTTTCTACCCCTTTTCCTAGTTTAAAACTAACTTCTTTTTCAAACTGGCGGACGGCGCGTGCCATACAGTTCGATGTAATATTTTCTACCCCTTTTCCTCATTAATTTGAGGTTCTTTGTAGATCTATCTCACATATCTCTAGCAGTTGCCATAGTGTTCTAAAAATATTTTTAGGGCTATTGAAGGTAGGAAGTAATGGTTGATATGGTGTAACAAAGTTCGAAATAATTTTTCCTCTGTCTTGAAGGATTCATAAAAATAAGTCATAAATTACTTAAGGCATACTAAATGTAAATGTTCTTTATTTTTGTAAAACAGCTATTAGCAAGCCTACTCTAGTTTTACGTACAGTATTCGGCCACAGTAATACATGTACAATACCTTTTGAGTACAGCATGCACTGGTTCTTGTACCAGATTAAATTTAAATAGTTTTATTTTCCTCTAAACTGGCCATGACCTTATAAATTATAAGTACATCGTGCTATTAATGTTACTAAGAAAAATATTCTTGCTTATAAATAAGAACTCTTCGTTATACAATTTCATCAACATGATGCTCCTTATTACGAAAGATATATAAATCTCAGCTGCTCAGAGAATCAAGTTATATTACAGCCGACAACACTATATATAGGATTATGCCTTCGCTCCTTGGCTATCTTAAAAAATATTACTCGCTCGGTGATTCTTTTTTACGTTTTAATAATAATAAAAAAAATTGGTAACCATGGCCACTACAGAAGAGAAAATGCTGAACATTAAATAAAATCTTTACAGTTTAAGCAGCATATATATTTACAAAACACGGATCAGATGTAGACCTTACCCAAAGATATAATTAATTAACTCTTTTTAATAACTTCAAAGGCCTTCTTTGTTTCCTCCCTTTTAGCTAATCCCCAAGGCTGATTATGCGCGATATGTTCCGCCCAATCTCGAAAATAAACCTTTCAGCCTGCTGGGTGGCTAATTGCCAAATATTTACTCTATGATCCTATTAAGGACTATTCTATATCCTGTTTAATTACAAGAAACAGCTTCCTGGATTTCAAAAGTTCTGGCTTCAAAGATGGTTTCCGCACCGACTGGAGTCGTTACCATGTCAACCTCTGTTAAAAATCGAAACCAGGCTTGTCTGTCATAGGTTGTACGGCCCTTTTTCCGCCTCATGGCTGCCTTGCCCGACTCATCACTGACCAGAAACATTTCTGGATTAACAGCCGACTTTATGTTGCAGAAAACATTACTGGCTTTTTCCACGTGAAACAAAAACCTGGCATCATTGGGCTGGCTTTCAGAGGAACTCTACATTAAAAAAGATTTTGTCAATTTACTATATCGATGTAAACTGGAAAGACCTTGTGAGTCACTGCATGGCGTTAGGTCGTGTAAACTCTTGAGATTGTCTTTTTCTTGCGCTGAAAATAGTTAGATAGATCGCTCGTTCGATAGTTATCCGTCACGATCTGTAGTATATGAAGGGCAAAGTAGCAGAGGGGCCATTTCAACTCCGCTCTTTCAAATTCCATTTAGCAACCCTAGAGAACTGGGTAAAAAGAAAAATTTTCCATTTTTGTAGGGGAACTTTTTCCACTTGTAAACTTTAAAAAATGCAAGGTTTACAGAAAAGTTCCTTGATCATTCACCGCAAAACCTATTGCGGTCTGCATTAGATGAACTAAATTTAACTTCCACCTTGGAAGTCAGTTAACTTGGCATTACAAAGCCATTTTACTTAACTCGTATTGTTACTTACCATTAGAAACACTTCGTTATTCTCTGCACACAGGAAGTATTGTTGGCCCTTTATATAGCACGAGAAGGTGTTGTATCCTGGCATGTCATGCTGCCCAATATAGAATTCTGAAATACATGGGTATACAACAGTACGTTTATATTTTGGTCACCGGCTGTTAATTATATCTGATACATACATATAGAATTATACTTCAGTCGTGGAAAGTTTGCGCGAACGGTACTTACGCACGCCAGAAATCTCACTCACTCACTCATTTGATTTTTGATACAAAAACGTCGAGAGCGTAGTGGTCGAGAGCACTTCCCAGTACTCTTTGCTGAATTGCCCAGAACTGGATCAAATTTTCCTATGCAGAATGGATACCAAATCCCGATTAAAGCCAGGGGGAAAAGGAGCCAATTCTTATTATAAGATATTGTAGGAGGTCTCTCGCGCGCAAAGCTCGCGCAGCGGAGCACCATGGGTAAGAAAATTTGGTTACTTATGCATGCAAGAAATTTTATTTCTGACAAAATTGCCGTACGTACGTCTACCACTTCATTTATGCGGATGTGGAATGGCACGCTAGCTAGGAGCCCAAGGCATATAAAGGTGAGTTTAAGTAGCGACGTTTTTGAGCGACGCACGTCAACCGGAACTAGGATTTTTGCACTCTTGATCCGTGATTTTGAACAAATATTTGAGCAAATCGTCTCTATAAGAGTAAAGAAACTTAGCAATACAAATTTGGTAGTGTCAAGGAATATTAAAAGAGAAAAAGGCTAACTTCCGGTTGATGTGCGTAGCTCAAAAATGTCGCTGCTTAAACTCCCTACTATCTGTTTAACTTGTTTTTTCAAAATACCTGTTGTTTGTTCAAAAGCGTTTCCAGTAAATTCCACAGTTATCTTTGCCTCCCGTTCATGACCCTTCTTTGTAACAGCTTTTAAATAAGCTCCTCCTGCGTAGTGTCGAACATTCGCCATTATGACTTTACATTGCGTGCTCTCTACCCAGGTAAGTTCCATCTGTTGAGAAGAGAAAGAAAACGTATCTAAATACAAAATACAATAATTATTGAAGCATGGATTCATTTCCCAGGTGTCTGTTTTCTTATTTCTAAATTTTCTTTCCCGCCGCTTTTGATGTCGACTGTCAAAATTGCAGATAAATATTAACGGCTTACCGTAAAAGGTTTCAAGGTATTTCAAATCTCAATATTTCAGCTGATCTGAAGAATTTTTAAACTAGAAAAGCTACATTCCATGTTCTCAAAAACACTCTCTCCATACATTACAACTTCGTTATATCTGAAAATACTTCGACATTTTTTGGGTGAAAGGCCAAAGACAACCTTTAATAAAACACAACAAGTAATATTGATTTATACAGAACTATTTATTTAAACTCTTGGACTAGATTTCCACATAATAACCGTCAACCGTCAAAATGGAAAAAATGAACCGTGAGCCGTCAAAGGTACCACCCCTATTGAGACCCTCGTCTAATACCTAGTGATTGTTTCTCAACGTGAAGCAGGTGGGAAGGAATTAAGCTCGCTCATTTGCTGTATTTAATTCTTTCGTACCTCCTTTGTTTCTCGGACTATTTCCATTACTGGTGACGACATCTTGGCAGGTTTTCTTTGACTTGAACCGTTGAACGTTTAGCTTGGCTTTCGGCTACTTTAATCAGGTGCGACTGCAAGATAAATTTGAATTGATGTTCCACGATGGATGTATTTATTTCCATCTATCACCGGAAGTTATAAATGTAAATGTAAACTTGGGATTCCCAGAATAGTGTTGTGTCACAAGTCGTTTAAACGAAAATGAAAGTTCCAAGACCTTGCTAGCACGCAAAGGTTTTTGAAATATTCTATAGTCTTCTATAGTCCTTGCTTTGTTTAAGTAAAACCAATTTCACTGAGCGTCTCTGGTCGCTTGTATAAAAAGTTAATCGTGTTTTGCCTTTTATTACATAGAAGGAACTGAGAGGAAAACGAAACATTCGCAATTGACAACTGGTAAAAACGGTCATTTACGGCCAGGGCCGTTTGAGGCGAATAAAACTGATTCTTTCAGAAAATGAAATTTTTCTCCTTGGAGCTGAAGATTGTTTTAGTTAAGGAAGCCAGCTTTTGTCATTTCTTGTGTAGTATATATACTTTTTTCTTCAAGCCGCTGTCATCATCTTGTGTTCCAAAACAAAAAAATGATTCAACCTGTTCAGCTTATTTTATTTCGTAACGTATAGGACCTCCTGAATTCTATTCTTACTGCTCAAAGGAGTCCTTAGTTTTTTTTTTAAATTAAACTTGTATTTGTTTGAATTTCCAAGCTTTTTATCAAGAACTTAGATCTACTACACCGAGAGAAACACCTTATCCTATCTGAACGGGTCCGTGTGTTACAAACGCGCGTGGTCAATTTTATGTTAACTTTGCAAGCTTCAAAATCACAGTGGACTTTATTAATCTACAAGTTATTAACCATCGTTACACGACCCTATGTAAACACGATTTATCTAGCACAATTTTCTCGCTGAGTTTACGGCGCTAAGTGAGTAATTTACCCGTACGTCGGTAAAGGTTATTGTTAAAACGCAATACATAAGGGGATTTTGCAATTAATACGGTCACAGCTTAGTGATCACTCATTAAAGCGCAGCTACCGGCTGCAAAGTTTAGATTATAGAGTCAAACTAACTGAATACCTACAAGTCTTGCTGATACTTTCTCACTGGCTGGTTTTCCTGAGTAAACGAGACCTTCCAATCCATCTAGGTTTTTGTACTATGTTTTTTTTTTTTTTTTTTTTTGAAAAAGGGATTTTGTTTTTTGCAAAATGGGAGGATGATTTTTGTTTCTGTTTTTTTTTTTTTGGAAAATCGGGTATTGTTCACGGGGTATGTTTTACTTTAAGTTTTCCCTTGCCTAGTCCCAAGGCCTCCATATTTCGCCCAGCCTATGCGTTTCGGGTCGTCTTGGATCGATACGTCACCAAAATGCATTGACCAAGAAGGATAAGGGACTTAAGGCAAGGTTGGCCCAAGGCTATGCATCGTTGTGGACCAAAATGGCGGGAGTGTGATGACTTGCAGTGAAGGAATTAACATTAAAGTTTTTAGCAACAATGTTTGAGGGACAACGTAACGGTGGCCTGGCTGTAGGGACAAAACAACAACACAAAAGTGAAAAGAGTATTAAAAATTCCTGAAACAGAATCACAAAACCCCAAAGCCAAAAATTCACAAAACTTGAAACAGTCGCAAACAATAACAAAGCTCAAAACACAATCACAAATCTTCAACCCGAAATAAAAGACCTGGAAACAGAATCACAGAACTTAAAACAGAATCACACAATTCAAAACAGAAACACATCCCGGGCCAAAACAGAATCACTGACAAAACTCAAAACCGAATACAGAAACTGTACATATTTCCTAAAACAGAATCGCGCTAAAACTAAAAATGGAAACAAAAAATCAAAAACACGGAGATAAAAAATAAAAAACAGAAAACAAAACCTAAAACAGAATCACACTGACCAAAAACAGAAACATAAATTTTAAAAAAAGGAGCACAAAATGTAAAAATCTCAGTCAATACAATAGCTTTATTAACCGGCACTCCCAAGAGTGGGGCTATTATAGGTTAATTTACAATAATGATAAGACTTTAAATTACAAGAAAAAAAATAAATTCCAACGAAAATACTTAACAATCTAGTAATAAATTATGCAAGCTAGGTACAACATAAATAAATAAAATCATAATAATAATAACAAAAATGATGATAATAGCAAACATCGGTAGCTTTTTACGATCTAAATTTCTCTCCTTGCGGCTTTCTTAAATGATTTTAAGGTCTCCTCACCTAACAACTTGCTGTATCCTTTCTATTCCATGTTATGAATACGTATACAGTAACTCTTTCATGGAAAAGATAAAGATCAACACCCATACTGTGCTCAACAAACAGGACAAAATAGATCAGGTCATCATCATCTTCTTCATCATCATTAATTAGCCTTTGTGATAGAACAAATTTTAAAGGATACAGCAAGTTTTTAGGCGAGGAGACCTCAAGAAACCACCAGGCTTATAGGAGAGGCCACCTCGACATCGGGGAACATTATAAGAAATAAGGGCTGCCAAGAAGTGCGGCTAAACTAATTTAGTAACTATTTTAATACAAAACTCTAGCACTTTGTTCTTAAATAAAGAAAAGCTTGACAAATTTGTAATAGATACAGCAAGACAGTTCCAGATTCTAGGACCTTGGTAAAAAATTGTGAATTTCTTGATGCTGGTACGACAGGAATGCACTCGATAATTACTGGCTGTTCTTGTGTCATATCTATGGACTTGACAGTTTGTCATAAACAGATTGAGGAAGAGTGGAGACTGCAAATAATTGTGGTAGCGAAACTTACAGTAAATTTAGCAGTATCGAGACAGGTGCTCACTTGGAAAATATCTAGAATTTCCACCAAGAGCTTATTGCATCTTAACCAAACATCAATATTTAGTAACTCATCATTAACCACATTCTCTAAGTAGTTAGGTTTAGAGTGTGAAAAAAAAGATACTCGTGTCGTCAGCAAAAAGTAGAAGCTCAGTTAATTTGGAGGCATTAGGAAGATCATTTATAAAAAGTATGAAGAATAAAGGGCCTAAGATGGATCATTGAGGAACGCCACAATTAATGGTCAGCATTGAGGACAAGGTTTGAGTAAGTTGGACGAATTGCTGACGGCGAGAAAAGTAGCTTTTTATCCACTGCAGAGCCACATCGCGGATACCATAGTGCTCCAGACTAGCTTGGAAAATAAATACAATTTGATGATTTAGAAAACTACAAACCCTTACAAACACCGATAGTAGTAGGAACCTCAAAAAGAGCGAAAAAACTCTAAACGAGATGACAAAACGATGGCTACCACCGCACACCAAACCCACCACGAATACCGCAATTTCACAAAGATTCACAAACCATCCCAGGTTTGGAGACCAATGATATCAGGCTGCGAGCCCAACAGAAAGAATCTCATCATTTGTTCATAGTCTCCTCCAACCAATCGCTAATTAAATCACAAAAGTTATATCTTAAAGATACGACAGACGTCATACCAAGCATACCAAGCCAATACCTCGCCGACATGCTAGGACTTATCCTAAAGGAGAACTCTTTCCAATTTGTTGGGAAAAACTATCTCCAAGTACAAGGAACGGCGATGGAAACAAAGGCGGCAATTGCATTTGCAAACATCTTCATGTGAAAAATGGAGACAGAAATTGGCACTCAAAACCCATATAAACCACTTTAAAAAAGTGTGGACGAGATTTATCGATATATTCTGATTACGGAATATAGACAAAAAGGAAATATACAAAAGCCATCGAACTAGCAAATAACCACCACCCGACCATTTTTGCTACTTGGTCAATTAAATATCGTTCGTCTACATTCAAAGATTTCCCTTCGTTTAAGATGTCTTCAAAGCACTCTAGAAATTATGCCACCTCCTACATACCCGGCTTACTTTACAGATCCTGAAAAGGCAGTCATATAGCCATTTATGAGACAAAGAACCACATCTGGAAAGTTATTCTGACCATAATCAATCTGAGAACGTTGCACAACGCACAAACGCATACCCTCTGCGATTCCCTCTTGCCAGTCGCCGGCTCACGCCACAGGTAATACAACTTCGTCTGTGGTAATCTGTGGCAAACCGGACCTTTTTGCTTTTCTTTCCTTCTTCTTTACTCTTCATAGTTTATGTACCTCATACTAAAACAGTTTCCTCTAGAAAGGTGGGGGGAGCCCCCCCCAGCCCCCCTCGGTTCCGCCGTCCCTGTCAGAGATCTAGACAGATGAATATAAATCGATGAGATGCCAATATTTTTAAGCTTGTGCATATCTATGAACGTCATGAGGCCAAATGGGACTGGCACACTTAACTGGTGTTTATGCAATTAATTTATGGTTACAAGGACTAGGATTTTACACTGATCAAATAACAAAGTTCGTCAAAAAATATTCAGTTTTAATTTTCTTTTTTACAATAAACAATTAGTTACATGTATAATTATCTAGCTATAAATTTCTTCAGTGTGACAATAGTAATATTGAGATACTTCTCCGGGTAATACATGCTCCGTTTCTTGCATCACATCTGAAAATACTTACAAATCCATTTGAACTGAACTTAACCTACTGAAATAAGTACATTCTATAAACTAATAGCACTTCAAAATATGTTTACCAACTGAAGGCAATTGTCATGCACTTTTGCGCTGACGGGTACTTGGCGAACCGTCTCCAGAGTCAAAGAATTTAAAAGAATATTGAGTATAAAACACAATCGTAAGCCCTGTAAGTTCACTGTAATTTTGTCTAAGTTGGTAACTGCATTTACAGAGTTTAAGGGACTTGCGTGGACACAGCCTAATTTAACATAATTTGTCCTACAATCTCATCATTCTGACCCTCAAGTACTCAGTCAGTCTTAGGTCTATCATACATATTCTCAGAGGGCCTCCACGTCTTTTTTATAAACCAAAATGCATTATTTTATTGATATCGGCGAGATTTCTTAACACCATGTGAGAAGGCTATGATATTTCTTATATTTTGAATTAAAACCATTTACAAATTCTCAGGATAAGTATCTGAAAACGGTGGTTTGCGTTATGCTAAAACTGTTAAAAGTCTAAATTAAAGAATGCTATTTGAATTTTACAATAATTTTAAAACCTGCACCCACGTACCTTCTGGTTGTGAACGCCTGTTTTGTTAACCTTTCTTCTTTCCGTGTTTAAACATACTAGAGTATTTGACACGGAATTAAAACTTTCCTTTGATTTATTGTCACGATAATAGCAAGTGATCTACCTTATATGTGACGTTTTAAAGAAAACCTCTTACTCTACCCCTCTGACGCTTCGTGTAACGGTTTTCGATAAACATTAGATTGCAAGCCAAAAGAGTGAAGCCTTAACATGTCTCTTTAACACCGTTGTGTTCAAGGTGAATAGTCTACAACTCCACGACAAGAGAAAATGTTGATCACCATGAAGCTAAGTTATTAGTTTACTGCTTCTGTTCTTATTAGATCATGAAGTTAAAGTTTAAAAAGACTTACTTAACGGATCCTTGCTGGCATACGTAGCTTGGCATGGCCTTGGATGCCAGCCAATTTCCAGTCATTTACTTCAGGAACTTAATCAGCTCATTTCACATATTTGCTAGTTAAAGTACAAGTAACAGGCTGGCTGTAAATTAAACATAATAATAATATGAGCCTTACTAAATGTTTTTTAAATACTGATCGGTGTATCCAGTCCTGGGGGCATGCTGGCTCATTTCCTAGAGATTTAACTCTATAATCTTATTCAGATCTATTCACATCTTTGTCAATGTACAGGCCGCTTCCTGGATTTCATAAATTCTGCCAGGAAAGACTGTATCTTCTCTGATCGTGTGCACACTTTTCTCGGTCACCATATCATCTACGGGAATAATTTGAAACCAGGCTTGTCTGTCGTAAATCTTTCCATCTGTTTGGTCCTTTATCTCCTTCATAAATGCGTCCCCTGACTCGTCACTGACCAGAAATTTTCCTGTTTTTGCAGACTGAATGGTAGAATACTTGCTACTCTGCGTTCTTCTGTCAACATTGTCAACATTGTCAACCTTGAACAAGAACTTATCATCATTAGGGTCGTAGCCATCGGAACACTGTAAAAAATAATAAAAATAATGCAATAAAAAAAATGAAATTAAAAACTGTTGTTACTACTGCATCATTCATCTAGTCGCATTGCAATATATAATTTGTGGCCTCAACATGTGATTAAAAAACTAGTAAACCCACTCACAGCACTAGTTTCCAATTTTTACTCATGAACTCTTTTTCTCGTCACCATCGATCTTGTAGCCCTATCTTAAGATTTAATGAGAAGGGCTGATATCTGGGGGTATTCTAGATTAAACATTATACTGAAAGGGTGTGGTTTATCACAGCAGTCTAGTAACTTAACTATATAGTGTTGTAAATATTGACCAATGACCAGCTGAATGACTATACACTGTACATGTTTACGGCTTTGTAAAAAAGTGAAAAACCGAAAAAAAAAACATGGTTAGAACCACTCGTACTACTCGCATGCTCTTAAAATTACTCTTAATGAGTTTATGTTGCACTGCTACATGAGATTCTATGTCACGCAATGGTCGGCTACAAGGTTTTATGGTAGCCCGAGTGTGTACAAGCGCCCCCTCCACTGGGAAAAAATCGCCCCTTAGCAGCCCAGTCAAAATCGAGAAACAGCTCTTATTTGCGAATCCTTATAAAGACTTAAGGTGTTCAAAAAAACATTGCCATCTGCCATAAATTCTTGTGCGTCACACAACCTGACCACATCTTTATTATTATTATTATTATTCTACGCAATAACCGGTTTAGTAATGTCAGTCGAGCAAACAGCTTGGACGGATCTATCAATGGTCGACCCTGACCGATGGGGGCCTACTACTAACATGAATGTGTCTGAGTGCATGATGTGACCCCCAAATCTGATGAGTATCACTATGGACTTGCCATTTTACTTAACTCGGATTGTTACTTACCATCAGAAATACTTCGTTATTCTCTGCACACAGGAAGTATTTTTTGTCCTCTATGTAGCACGAGAAGGTGTTTCTTCCTGGGTCACCTTGTCCAACAGAGAATTCTGAAATACAAGAAGGACTCAATGGAGATAATTTTAAGAACCTGATTATGCAGAAACCAGTGTCTGTTTTGACGAGTTTCGATATATTCGTCTCACAAGAGGCAAATATATTATATATTAAGTGAATTTTGGCAGTTCTGAGTAGCATAAGACCTAATTCAATACTGAATAAGGTTACAGAGGGGTTTCACAGTGCGAAGCTCACTCAAAATTGTTGTACATTCGAACAAACATGACTAATTGAAACTTCTTGAGACCAGCGAGTTACAAGTATCCATGGACGGTAGCCGGAATAACTGTATATAGACTCCCCAGCAGCCGTTTTCGGAGCTTCTTCCTGCTTTAGGATCCTTTAGATGCCAAAATATTTGGGGTCGCCAACGACAAATTAAAGCGAATCTTCCCCAACGGCGAGGCAAAACTGACCTTGCTTCTATCGGCCAATTTCAATCATTGTCAACGGCAAACTGGCGGTTTCTACAATGAACAAGGGCGACTCGCTGTGTCTGAATTTAACTAGAATCGAGGCCAGCTCTCCGCCCGGTCATTCTTCCTTTGAACCCGATCAGTTACGTCATACTTTTACTATAAAGTTTGGTGTAACTGAAATTTACCTATCGGTTTTTGTGTTATTCATGTGATCTTTCATTCAACTTTTAGGTTAAAATGAAGCGATGAATAGATTCCACAAAATGAAGGAAGTCGGGTCAGTGCAGTAGGTGCTGAGTAAAATAGAGAGTTGAATAGATTCCACAAGTCGGGTCAGGCCCTATATAGTAAACCCTCTTAAACTCACATGCCAAAGCCAGTCTCCAGTAAAAAATCCCAAACCTCTCAGTGTTATGAAACACACATGCTATTTCATTCTAATATGAGAAACTGCTATTTAAATTTTAGCTTGATATTAATGACTGCATTTTAGTATTATTGAAACACCTATTGTCTGCTTGTTAAATGTTCCCCATAAAGTCCACTGGAATCATCAATTTACAGTCTTGGTCCTTTGCTTCCCTAAAACGCTGCACTGGAGCTTTCTCGAACTTTTGAACAAATGATTCTCAGATATTCCATTGATGTGGAGATGAGTTCCGTTTGTCAAGTAGCAAAATACACGCTCAGGTTTCTACTGTCAAGACCCAGTATTTTTTTCGTTTCTTAATTCTATTTAAATATTAATCTTCCTTGCCCCAATACCAAACAATCATTCAAAGTAAACTTCGTGGATGCAATGTCTGTCGGTTATTAAGCCTTGCCAATTAAGACCGGTTTCCGTTCATGCTTCTTTATTTTCCATGGAAACACTTCGTTTACTGACCACGACCTTCAGACAAAAATGCCTGTTCTCGAACGTCAAACGTTTAACTTGGCTTTGGATGATTGCATGATAAATTTGAAGCAGTTGATCCATGAAGAAGGTACCTATATTGTTATATAATTATTACCGGAAGTTTAATGTAAGTGTGTGTTGGGGATTCCCCGAACAGCGATAAGCTAAATCACGCGCTGCTTTAAAAAGAAAATGAAAGTCTCAGGACTTTTATTGCATCCAGACGTTTTGCAATTGTTTGATCCGCGCTTTGTTACATGAGTAATTGATAGTTTTACTAGAATGTTTCTATGACTAGTGGGAAAAAGCCCCAATAGTATTTACTGCATGTGTTCGGGTTATCACGCTGGGAAAACCCATAGAAAGTGTGGTCTATTGCTTTTATAAAATTCCTTAAAGTAAAACTACAATAGACCATAGGTTTTTAACCAATCAAAACGCGCGTGCTATCTTTAGTTAGTTATTTTATAAAACTTTATAACCCCTTAACTCACACATCTGATTATCCGTAAACGGACTGGGTTGTGCTAAAACTATTGAAAGTTGTAATTTAAGAAAGCTATTGAACACCCAATTCTCACGAACACCTGATTTGTTAGATAGTGTTTATCCTTTCCGACGTCAGTCTGAGAGAATTAATCAGAGACAATTTACAACAGTTTTAAACTTCCTGTTGTTTCATGTCGTGGTGATAACATGTACATGTGTTCGAATCTTGTTATCTTGTCATGTAATTTTTCCCGTTCTGTCTCTCTCTCTTACTTTTTTCTCTGCGTTTCCACCGCCTAGTGCTCACCTATGTTACGTAGAATACATTGTTGCTTCAGTAATGGTTTCGTAAGCTCTGTCAGGGCTAAGAGATAAATGTGTCATTCACTTTACTGTGAAGATTAATTTATTTCTCAACCAAAAACCCAATAAACAAACTAGCCACGAATAACAGACGACTCTTGATAGCAGCTGAATTTCATTTTGTACATCCAGTAGAAAAGGACAGTTAAAAACAGCGTAAGTTGACACAAAACTCTGTCAGCTTCAGCTGTCAAAGTAAACAAGTTTCAAGATGCTGCATAAATTTTCCGCATGAACTCAACTGTGAAATTTTGACCAATCAGAGCATAAAAATTGGATGTAGAGCGTGACCAACGAGTGACCATAGGTGAGAAAAGTCAAAAGCAACTGTCTTCCCTGCCTGTAATAGCTGGCTGAATTTTCGCATCCGAGGTCAGTTTGAAATCAAAATTTTAATTGTGCGGCACATAAACACAACATATTTCATATGAATTTAAAAAAATTAGACTTGAGCCTGCGATCATTTGAAAACTAGTAACTTGTAACTTGTAACTTGAAGACACGTGGTATGACGTGATTATGTGGGTGTTGAGAGTTCTAGGTCAGGCTTAAATCAGAGTGAGCGGATATTTTTCACCAGAGTTGTTTTCTGTGTTGTTACGCCATACTGACGAGCCCCAAAGAGGGCGAAACAGCTGTCTATGGCTACAATCCCGCTCTGTTTTGAGTTCTTTCGGTGACATGTTGATGTCTTGCGGAGTTAATTTTCACGTAGTACGATCAGCATTGCAGTATCGTTTGTGCTTGCAGAATTTAATATGTCTGGTAACTTTTCAGCGGATAACTTTAAAAAATAATCGACCTCGATGGGTCGATACCTGAGCCCGCGATACTGTCCGTTGGTACTATACCCTGTTTTGACAGCTGTCAATTAATCACAACATTGATGTGCAATATGTGTGCTATATCAGTTTCCCTGTGCTCCCAAACTAGCTAGAAAGTGTGAGATTGAACATTGGTTTCCCCGTGGTGCAGACCGACGGGCGGGCGGTGTACGGTCACGTGATTACCAAATTTTCTGGGATGGGTAGATATACTTAGCTATAGGGCTTCGCTCGCGCGCGCTTTGCGAGCGTGGAGCTCCGCTATAAGAAGGCATGTAAGAAAGCTGCCACGAATTATGAAAAGTCATATGCAGATTTCTATTTGATTACTAAATTTCCCAAAATCCTCCGCTAAGAGAAGACAAGAAGTTGGAGAGTCAGCAAGAAATGGAATCGTCATCCTTCAGTTCTCAGGCGTGTAAAGACCAACAGGAACTACAACAGGAGAGGTTGGCTCAGGCAAACGATCAAAACTAAAATACCCATCCTACAGGGCACATTTAATTGCATAAACGTAACATCGCAATCATCGAAGGTAGTAACTGCTGTTGTCTGGCGCTGACATGGAATCAGACGTTATTCTATAAGTGTTCATGATAGGCGTTGAGTTTTATCAACTTAACCTGCAACGAGGTAGCGTCTGCGCGTTAATAGCCCTGTCACTGAACAGTAAAGTTAACTAAGGTCTAGCGGTTTCCTCTTCACACTGAATTATTTTATAAGGAACCTGAGAGTTGGCTCAGCCCGGGGACCTCCCGCTCTACCGACTAAGAGCTAACGGTGGACTTATCAGTCACGTCACATCTTATGGCTTGCATCATACTGTTGCTAAGTTGCATGTAACTGAAATTCACTTATGAATGCTTGTGTTAATCAAGTGACTGTTCCGCACTCTTCACTGAAATCGTGAGCTTTGGTACCGATAACCCCACTAACCGCATATACTGGTTTTATTTCAGTAAGTAAATGCTATTAATTTAATTATAAGTTAGTTTATATGAATACCTGTCGAGGGCTTGTAAGTGTTTCCTTTAAAGTCCACTGGAATACGCGACTGCAATAAAACGCCTTGTGCCTCCTTTGCTTCTAAAAATGATGCACTGAAGGGTTCTCGAACTTTTGACGATATTCTTCTTTCCTTGCTCTCATTTACCCCGATAAGCTCCGTCTGTTGTGAAACACAAAACAAACATACTATCTTAATGATTAAGGGACTCAAACATACACCTATCAGTCCCTATAGCTATTTGTGAATTTGCCTTCACTCTTTTAATATAAATCTCGTCTTAACTTAAGGCCACTAAACATTTGTACTGACAATTAAGTGCAAACAACATGCAATTTAATAAATACTCAACATGAACCTGTTGCATGCACAACAGATACAAGAATGACATCGGGTTTAATATTAATTCCTCATACCTCTTCCCTTTCACTGCATATTTCTATTTCTGAGGACGACATTTGCCGCTTTATCTCGAACGTAAAACTTGCTAGCTTGGCTTGGTTGCTTTGGCTGATGGCAAGATAAGGTATCTGATCCAGGATGGATGCTGGTACACCTGTATATATTCTATTATTACCGGAAGTTATCAAACAGAAATGTAAGTTGGGTACTCGAAGAATATTGAAAAGTCACGCGCAGCTTTTCAGCCTAAAAAAGAAAATGAAAAGTCACAGGACTTTCATAACAGCCATGATTTTTGCAATTCCTTGATTCTTCCTACTGAACAGTTGTTACACAACAGAAATGTAAGTTGGGAATTCCAAGAATATTGAAAAGTCACGCGCAGCTTTTCAGACTAAAAAAGGAAAATGAGAAGTCACAGGACTTTCATAGCCTGCGTTGCGGCCGGCCCACGCACTCGTCTAGGCAATTAGAAGGTTTAGAGCACGGTCTGCGACGCAGGCAAGACTTTCATAACACCCAGGATTTTTGCAATTCCTCGATTCTTCCTTTGTTGATGCAATAAAACCACCAGCTTTACCAGGCTTCTTTGAACCCTGGGAAAAACGGCTTAAGAGGTTGAAACAAACTGGAAAATTTTAATTTTGATCCCGAGCCCTTGACTTTGTGAAATAAGAGACAGAGACGTTACTTAAACAACCGAATCTCAAAGAACTCAGTGTTAAAATGGCCACCGGAGTTTAGAAAGCTGTCCATGGTATATGGTCCTATATGGGTATATCACCTCAATATAATCCTCGAAGAAAGTACATCTTGGAGCCGCCTAAAGTGTATAAATACAAAACCTATGAACTTAAATCGTGGCGTTATACTGCTGCAAAGATCTGTACATGAGCGTTAGGTGCTGCCCAGGCTGCGTTGGGTGCTGTCCGTGTGCATGGCACTTGCTCAGTAAAAATTTAGGTTCTTGATGACATATGATGGTTTAAATCGATGTATTCGTGCCGCTCTTCGCTCCATTTTGCGAACCGCTGCGCGATCACCAAATGACGCAATACAAACGACTGAAAAGTCACTGAACAGTCCCTACACCAAAAAAAGTGAACCAACAATAGAGAGATTTAGAGTCACGTAGCCGGCACACGTGAATTTGTACCACGTCACCAAGTTTTCCCTTAACTTGTGCTTTACTGTTCATTTATTTACGTCTGCCCCCCAAATTAGTAGCTTCACAGTAGTTTTGTCTATAGTAATTGTTTTGGACTGTTTTTAGATGCAAGTTTTCTATTTTGAGAAATTCTCAACCTGAATATGACGAATAAATCTCTCTAATGTTTTCCGCAACACCAACAAACTCCCCATTTTCTTGTCGCTAGCTGGGACCTTACGAAACGAGGACGGCGATGGTGACTGGAACTCCAACAACACCATAGGTGGGAAGCAAAACAACAACTCTGCGCATTCTTCAGGTTTTTTTTCTGTAAATTTCTTTGCCGTCCCTGCATAAACGACCAAACTACGTACCTTTCTCATTGTGCACGTATTCGAGAACGACGCTCTTTTGAGTAAATATTGTTTTCATTAGTTTTGTGGCTTTGTTGCATCAATTTGTTGTCAACTATTACATTTGTGGGTTCAACATAAGTCCATGAACGCTTTTTAACAATACTTTTCCCGTGAGGACAGCTCGTAAAGCCATAAGTTTGTATGCGTTTTAGACTTCAATCGGACTCCTCTGGTTACCGTGATAGCCTAATTGAACGCAATTTGCCCACAAACTTATATATCATCATCGATGTTGATCACTCCAAATTAACTTATCGAAATTAAGATCTATACATCTCAGTATGCTCATAACGTTTATTTTTAGACAATATATCGGTGAGAAGTCTACACACCAAATATAGGCTATTTACAGCACTCTTAGAACCAATCATATCTTAACACTTTGTCATTCTTTTTAAAACTCATTTTCCTCTGTTACTTTGTAACCTTCACGCTCTGTGTTGGCTAGCTTTCACATGTTATTCGCCCCGGCCCATGTCAGAGAATCTAAGACAGTCTAGCTTGGATTGTGGAGTCATGGTTTATAATAGCATGCTATCTTTTGTGTTCACCGAGACTTAATTGGTAAACTATCTTCAGAGTCGATATCAAAGTATTAAAACGGATAAATGTAAAACACATGCAGTCATTAACCCATAAGGTTTATGTGCGTTTACAGAGTTCAAGAGACGCGTTGACAGAGCCTAATTCAACACAATTTGTCTTACAATCCCATAAACCTGATACCCCTGCACTAAGATCTATACATCTGAGAAGGCTTGCACGTCTATTTTAAAAGACATTGCATTATTTTATATATCGGTGAGACTTCTAACCACCATGTCATGGTCAGAAGCTAGTAAGGCTATTAACAGTTCTTCTCTTAAAATTTGATTTAATCCAATTACAAATCCCAGGATTAGTATCTGAAAACCGCGATTTGCGTCATGGTAGAACAATTGAATAAATTAAACAATGCTTTTAGCACTTAATATTAATTTAATAACCGGCACCCATCACCTCCTAGTTGTGAAAACCTGTTTCATTCTTGTTAGCCTTTTTTCTTTCAGTGTTAGAACGTCTAGATACGTCGTACTTTGCAACGAAATTAAAACTTTTCTTTGATTTATGGTCACGATAATAGCAAGTGATCTACCCGCTTGTCTACCGAAGTTTCAATTAACCTCTCACTTAGCGCTCCTTCAGAACGGTTTTTGATTAATATTAGATTTCAAGCCAAAATGGTGAGCCTTAACATGCCTCTTAAACACTGCTGTCTACAAGTGAATTGTCCACAACTCCATGCAAGACTAGCCAGAGAAAATGTTGATCACCATGAAACTAAGTTTTTTAGTTTACAGCTGTTCTTATTAGATCATGAAGTTAAAGTTTAAAGCGATTACTGAACTTTATCCAGTCCTTTTAAAAATTTTTGCGTGGTCACACAAGACCAAAATTTCTTTTATTTTACTTTTTTACCATAATATAATTGTCTTGAGCATTGCTATGTACTATGTTACTAGCCTCTCGATGGCGGTAACGTAGCGGATCCTTCCTGGCATTGCCTTGTGGGTCAGCCAATTGCCAGTCGCTTACTTCAGGATCTTATTCAGCTCTATTCACATATTTGTCAGCCTGAGTAAAAGTACAAGGAACAGGCTGGCTGTCAAAAAAAACATCTAAAATAATATGAGCATCACTTTCTTTTTTAAATACTGTTCTTGGTACGATTTCATTTCCAAGATTTTTCTCTAGAATCTTATTCAGATCTATTCACATCTTTGTCAATGTACAAGTAACAGCTTGCTGGATTTCATAAATTCTGCCTGGAAAAATTTTATCTTCTCTGATCGTGTGCACACTTTTCTCGGCCACCATGTCATCCTCGTGAATAAATTGAAACCAGGCTTGTCTGTCAGAAGTCGGTCCACCTGTGTGGTCCTTTATCTCCTTCATAGATGCGTTCCCTGACTCATCACTGACCAGAAATTTTCCTGTTTTTGCAGACTGAATGGTAAAATACTTGCTACTCTGCGTTCTTGTGTCAACATTGTCAACCCTAAACAAGAACCTGACATCGTTAGGGTCGCGGCCATCGGAACACTATGTGGAATAAATAAAAGAGAAAAGAAAAACTGTTTTTACTTTATCCAGTTGACATCGCAATATATAATTTAAGGGCTCAAGTGATTAAGAAACTAATCAGACCTAATAACGCAGCTCATGATCGGTTTCACATTTTCAGCGCATGTAAAACAATATAAGAAAAGGGTGTGACTTATCACAGCAGTCTAGTACCCTCTTTTTTTTCTATAAGAATGTATTTTATAAGAATATTGAGAATGAAATTTGGGAAACCTTAAGAATATTTTAAGGATAAACTCGGGACTGGGAGTTTCAAAATAAAAAGGACTCAATTTGTATTTGAAAATCTGTAAATAAAGTAAAATTTGCGTTTTTAACTTAACCGTAGAAAATTATTCCTTTCACAAAACGGCAAGAACACTGGTAATTAAAACCCCAATACCTTCTAAAGCGGAAATGCCATTAACTATAATTAATATTTATAATTTGAAAAAATTCAAGGATATTTTCAGCCTATAATCGACAGAAAAATAGGAATATTTAAAAAAAAGGTGAAGAAGATGAGGTGCATGGCTAGAACTACTCACATGCTCTTAAAATACTATTCTCCATCACCTGAAGACATGGATCTTAAGGATCCTTAAGAAAGTCTGTTAGATGGGAAACAGCTTTTTGGTAATCATAATAAAGATTTACAAGAAAGCTATTCGATCTGTCATAAATTCTTGTGCGTCAAAGAACCTGGTTAAAGCTTGTTGTTTATTCTACGCAATAACATCAAGGGAATGTGTCTGAGTGCATGAGGTGACCCCCAAATCTGATGAGCATCTGACTATGGACTTGTCATTTTACTTAACTCTGATTGTTACTTACCATCAGAAATACTTCGTTATTCTCTGCACACAGGAAGTATTTTTTGTCCCCAATGTAGCACGAGAAGGTGTTTCTTCCTGGTTCAGCTTGTCCAACAGAGAATTCTGAAATACAAGAAGGACTCATTGGAGATAATGTTAAGAACCTGATTATGCAACAGAAACGAGTGTCTGTTTTGACGAGTTTCGATATATGCCTCTCACAGGAGACAAAAATTAAAATTGAAAAGTGAATTTTCGCAGCTCCCAATAGCATAAGACCTAATTCAGTGCTGAATAAGGGCACAGATGGGTTTCACAGTGCGAATCTCATTTAAAATTATTGTACAAACGAACAAACGTGACCGATGGAAACGTCTTGAGATCGAGTTACAAGTCTGTTGAATCATTATTGACATTATCCATGCCCGGATGCCGGAATAACTGTAGCCTCCCACGCAGTCGTCTTTGGAGCTTCTTGCCGCTTTAGGATCCTTTAGAAGCAAGAATAACTGTCGCCTGCGATAAAGGCGAATCTTTCCCAACGAGGCATGACTGCTCTTGCTTCCATCGGTCACTTTCAATCATATGAACAAGGGCCATTCGTGCTGTGAATCGAGGTCAGCTCTCCGCCTGGTCATTTTTCCTTTAAAGCCGATCAGTTACCTTATACTTTTACTATAAAGTTTGATGTAGCTGAAATTCACTTATCAGTTTTTGTGTTATTCATGTGATCTTTCATTCAACTTTTAGTAAAAATGAAGCGATGAATGGATTCCACAAAATGAAGGAAGTCGGGTCAGTGCAGTAGGTGCTAGTCACTCACATACCTAAGCCAGTCTCGAGAATACAAGAATGCTAACCGCTCTCATTGTTATGAAATGCACATGCTACTGGGCTAGTTAATTCCATTCAAATTTAAGAAAATGCTATTTAAATTTTTTAATCATGATTATCTTGATGTCAATGACAGCCTTTTACCTGTTGTCTGCTTGTAAGTGTTCCCCATAAAGTCCACTGGAACCTTTTTTTTACAATCTTGGTCCTTTGCTTCCAAAAACGCTGCACTGGAGCTTTTTCGAACTTCTGAACATATGATTCTCAGATATTCCATTGATGTGGAGATGAGTCCCGTTTGTCAAGAAGCAAAATGCACAGGTTTCTACTGCCAAGACCTCGTATTTTTTTTCCTTCCTTTAACTCTAAATCTTCCTCGCTCCAGTGCCTAACGACCACTCAAAGTGAGCTTGATGTATGCACAGCTTGCCGGCTATTAATTCCTTGTTGGTAAGGCCGGTTTCCGTTCGTGCGTCTTTCTTTTCTATGGAAACACTTCTTTACTGACTACGATATTCGCACAAAAGTGCCTGATCTCGAACGTCAAACGTTCAACTTGGTTTTACAGCTTGGATGATTGCACGATAAATTTAAACGGTTGATGCGCGAAGTTGGTACTTATTGTTATAATATTACCGGAAGTTTAATGTAGATGTGTGTTGAGGATTCCCAGAAAAGCGAAAAGTCACGCGCTGCTTTAAAATTGAAAATGAAAAGTCACAGGACCTTTAGCTCTTCCGGAAGTTTTGGAATTGTTTTATCCTCCCTTTGTTATATTAGTATGACTACTGGGAGAAAGCCCCATAGTAATGATTTACTTTATGTGTTCGTGTGCGATTTCATAGATAGAAGGAGCCGCGTTTTCAAGATGTGAAAATTGAAAAATGGTCAATTACGTACGGCTTGTAGTTTGAGGTAAACAAAAGCTAATTCCTTACAATATCTTTTTGAGCAGAGAATATTTTCTAAATGATTACTAGGAAGTGTTCTCTTTACTCACAAAGCTTCTCTGCAGTTTTAAATTTCATCATAGTGTTTGTCTGAAAATATTTTTATCACTATACGGCTGTAAAATAGCTCACTAATTTCGTCTCTGGTAGCCTTTCCCACATTTCCGTGAACTAAAACAACAACTCGAGGCTTGGGGTGACAAAACTGATACAGAGATTTGCACAAAATTGTACCCCCAAGCCTCGATATCATTTCATTGTGTGTTAGGTAATGTGGGAAAGATCCATGGTTATTAATGTTCACACTACTTACTGTAGTAACTGAAATCGAGTACAACATATGTCCTAGATCTTTCTTTTACCAGACAAACTCTTGGAAATTGCTATTCAAAATAATTATTACCTTCTAGAATTAGTACATTCTATCATTAATTATACCTTAATATCACTGACAAAAATATGTTAATTATACATCTCAGACATTGTCCCGTTTAACTTAATTGTCATTATAATTAGTGTCTTCTAAACAGAATATAAACGCTATCTGTAGACGGATTGGTTTATACTAAAACTATTGAAAGTATTTATTTAAGAAAGCTATTGAAAACCCATTTCTCATTATGAACACCTAATTTTTGTGTTTATCCTTTCCGATGTCAGTCTAAGAGAATCAGAAGCACTTTACAACAGTTTTAAACTTCCTTTTGTTTCATGTCGTGGTGATAACATCATTGTACATGTTTAGTATCTTGTCATGTAATTTTTCCCGGCCTGTCTCTCTCTCTTACTGTTTTCGCTCCGTGTTTCTACTACCTATATCCAGGGTTCAGCTGTGTTATGCAGGCTAAATTGTTGCTTGATGGTTTCGTACGCTCTGTCAGGACTTATATATATGCATGCACGTGTCATCCACCTTATGGAGAATTATAATAAAAAGAAGATTAATTTATGTGTCCTTAGCACGCCTTTTTTAGTTTTTTTTTTTACTGTAACAAGAGAACAAGGCTCTACAAGAAGATAGGATGACGCGTTGTTGCGTCAGGTGTACAAATACTGAAACTGTACAGTACCGCAAATGATCCCCAACCGCAAATGATCCCGAGACCGCAAATGATCCCCAACATGGACCGCAAATGATCCTCGACCGCAAGTGATCCCCAAAGTCGACCGCAAATGATCCCGACAGAAAAATAGGAATGGCTTAGACTCGAGTTAGCGGATCGTCGTGACGATTTTATTATTAATACAAAAAGTAAGATTAAACGCTAAATTTCAGTTCTTAAATAAATACGTATATACATGAATAAAAACTAAATGAAAAAATCATTCAAGTGTAAAACGAAGTCGGTAGGCAACACACGACTTTTAGCTCATGCCAAAAGGCTGCTTGTTCCAATGAATTTTTTTCTCTGGCGGGTAGATTATACCTGAAGGAAAACGTTTTGACTGAGCAAATGTGATTTTTGCCGCTTATTTCATACTGAGAGGTCATGACACGCATTTTCTGCGGTTATTGTTGTTTGTGGTCGGCATGATTTGCTGGATTTGTCCTTTAATGCAAGAGCATTTCTTCGACCTCTTTTGAAATGCAATGCTGCTCATTCCGGCTAAATAAGGGTTTTAGGTTGTTTAATTTTCTTTAAAGTGCCTCATGGATCCGAACAATTATTAGCGACTTTCTTTTAGTCCGTGAATGTGACGGTTCCTACGGTGTTTTGTCACGCGATAACTACCGCTTGCCTCGCTTTTGCGTTTCTCATTACCAGGTTTAGATTCCTGGTAACTGTCTACAGCAAAGGCAAAAAAATGGATATAAATATAAGCGTCAATATAACTATTCGCAACATGTTCATGAGCTGTAGGCAAGTTGCTCTTTCAAAATAAACCGAAAACTGTGGACATTGATAAGTTCGGTGGCATTTTGACGAGTGTTTCTTTCAAATCATGTCTTGTTTTTTAACGGGCACTCCCAGGCCTGGGGCACTCATAAGTTACGAACCAATGTCTTGCTGTTTATCACGTAAAATTAACACTTCAGAGAAAAATCAAAACTAAATATTCTGAAAATTAATTCGACGCTTCTAAAAAGATCAGTAAAGCCAATAAAGCTCTTGTTATGTAGCGGGTGCCCGGCTTTGTATTCCTCAGTAGACAAGTTGAGCTTGGGCGTTAAAATAATAGAGTTTTTTCTGCGTAACGTCCTGCCTGTCTTAAATTTTCAGCGACGAAACAGTTCTTGAAAGAAAATTGAAGCAATTGACAAAGGAAGAAGTATACGGTTGATACCATATCCTTTTCAGATTTATTCTACTTTTTTTTTCGCCTTGTACAAATTGACCTGAGATGTAGCGTCCTCCTTCCCTTTTTCTTTAGAAGGCGCGAGAAAAAGGTTCCTTTTTTTATAATCAGTCCTTTTTTGTAATCATTCCCATAAAATCCATTCCATTCCTCAAGTTTTCACGGGATCATTTGCGGTCAACTTTGGGGATCACTTGCGGTCGAGGATCATTTGCGGTCCATTTTGGGGATCATTTGCGGTCTCGGGATCATTTGCGGTTGGGGATCATTTGCGGTACTGTACAAAACTCGGTAATAAACGAGATATGTCCAGAAATGCACGCATTGGCGAAAATGGCAGAAATGGCAATTAATCGCCAAAATCGCCAAACTATAAACAAAAATTCAAATGAGATGGCAAAGGGGCCCTTTGCAAAGTGGCGATTTTGGCGAAAATGGCGTATTTGGCGAAAATGGCAGAAATAGCAATTAATCGCCAAAATCGCCAAACTATAAACAAAAATTCAAATGAGATGGCAAAGGGGCCCTTTGCAAAGTGGCGATTTCGGCGAAAATGGCGTATTTGGCGAAAATGGCAGAAATAGCAATTAATCGCCAAAATCGCCAAACTATAAACAAAAATTCAAATGAGATGGCAAAGGGGCCCTTTGCAAAGTGGCGATTTTGGCGAAAATGGCGTATTTGGCGAAAATGGCAGAAATGGCAATTAATCGCCAAAATCGCCAAACTGTAAACAAAAATTCAAATGAGATGGCTAAGGGGCCCTTTGGGAAGTGGCGATTTCGGCGAAAATGGCGTATTTGGCGAAAATGGCAGAAATGGCAAATAGTCGATTTTGGATAACTACTCTATGTAAGTAGAAACGATTAATGTCATTCCCAGCCGACTTTGGTGGTCATTCTATGTAAGCAAAACGATTAATGTCGTTCACAGGGACTCTCAGGCAATTGTTAAAATAGAAGGTAAAAAGTGCGGGTGACGTGTTTCGACGAGCATTTGCATTAGCAATTTAATGGAACACATATTGTACTGAGAATTGGTTTGGTGGTCTCAGCGCAAAAAAACAATACATTTTCTAAATTTCTGGCCCCACCTCATAAAGCAATAATGGGACATATTTATTAAGAACGAGACAAACACGTACACTCTCTTTTTATATATCTAGTTGATGAAAAGATACAGAATTAGTTTGAATGGGATATGTTTTATGAAAGAGACAAACAAGTTATTACTTTGATCCAATGTTTATGTTCAATAAATGCGGTGAAGTATTGGGCACAAGTGAGATTTCGTGCCGGTTTACATGAATTGAAATAAGCGAATTCCCACATTTCAAAATGGCGCATGCAAGCTGCTGGACATTTCGGCTTTCGTTATTTTTAGGGGACCGTTTCTCTAAAGAACAAAACAAGTAAGTGCGAGAAGAAAGTGAAGAGTTTAAAACGACGGACGAAGATAATGTGTAGAGTGGAAAACCAAAAAAGAATGAAGGGCACACACTGGTTATCGTGAAAGCATCTTTTAGCCAGGAACCATGCGTTTCGCAATCGCTTTTGAGTTAAGGCTGCCTCACAATTTAATGGAAGCAATTTGAAGAGAATTGTAACCAGTGAGGATTGTTAAGGTCTACATTGAACTTCAAGTGTCCATGGCAAGGAATTATTATGATTTCAAGGACTTGGTAGTTCTCTCCTCGAGTTATTAGTGGACTTGTAAGTCTTTGAAAGGAATGAACCATACAAAAGCAAATGATGCTAGTGTGATATTTCTGCGCATCACATCACGTTTGGTAAGTCAAGCGACATCGAAAGTAAGAAAATGTTTACTTAACCTGTGAAGTACATGGCACAAATACATATTAGCTTAACTGAAACGACTTCCATTTGTTGTTTTCAGATATATTTGATTCAGTTGTATTTGATAAAATAATGTTGTTTGACAGTTAGGTAAAGCTGTTTTGTCATATATTTGATTCAGTTGTATTTGATAAATGTTGCCTCACAGTTATTGGGGCCTCTTATTAGGCAAGTAATTTGAACTTTTTTTTAGTACTGTTGCCTCACAGTTATAAGGACCTCTTTAGTTATCTACTTTGAAGGGGCCACTTTTGGCATCCAATTTGAATATTTTGCTGCATATCGCCAGCCCTCTGGCGATTTTTGCCAAAATTGCCAATTTCGCCAAAATCGCCATTTTCGCCAAAATCGCCAGCCTCCAAGGGGCCACTTTTGGCATCCAATTCAAATCGCCAGAGGCTGGCAATTTTTGCCATTTTCGCCATTGCATGCATTTCTGGCGATTTTTGCCAAAATTGCCAATTTCGCTACAATCGCCATTTTCACCAAAATTGCCAGTCTCCAAGGGTCTGGGACATTTATCGCTACTATTGCCAGCCCTCTGGCGATTTTTGCCAAAATCGCCAGCCTCCAAGGGGCCACTTTTGGCATCCAATTCAAATCGCCAGAGGCTGGCGATTTTTCGCCAGTTTCGCCATTGCATGCATGGCGATTTCTGCCAAAATCGCCATTTTCGCCAAAATCGCCAGCCTCCAAGGGGCCACTTTTGGCATCCAATTCAAATCGCCAGCGGCTGGCGATTTTTTGCCAGTTTTGCCACTTTCGCCAATGCATGCATGGCGATTTTTGCCAAAATCGCCAATTTCGCCAAAATCGCCATTTTCGCCAAAATCGTCAACCTCCAAGGGGCCACTTTTGGCATCCAATTCAAATCGCCAGCAGCTGGCGATTTTTCGCCAGTTTCGCCATTTTCGCCATTGCATGCATTTCTGGACATAAGTGTAATAAACGACTCATATGGATGAATTACTATCTCCTACAAAAAAAGGAAGAAGCTAGGAATTCCATTGTTGTTATTTTGTAGCGAAATTCTTTGTATCGAGCTATGCGTTTTGCAAACTTGGATGGGATTCTGGATTTTTCTGTTCCGTCAATCATTTTAGTGAAGGTGGGGTTAATGCAAATCACAGTGTGACGTTCTCGTCCAGCTTGGCTGAGGATGACTTTAGCGGCTGTTCAAGAATAGCGAAGGAAATCGCGATGGTGAAAGGATTTTTTATCAAAGGAAGGAACGGGACGTTGCTTTATTCTTGCAAGTGACATTAGAATAAGAAAGATCAGAAAATCTGAGAAGCAAACTTAACTCGTCGATTATTGCCCGAAACAGGACGATCACAAAGCAACGAACCTTGAAACACGAAACAAACGGGACGGATCGAAATCCACCAATCAAGAATCACAAACCATGACCTTTTGAACTCGTGCAAGTAAACATGTTTTTCCTAAGAGGTCCGCTAACATGATTGACGGAACAGAATAACCCAAAATTTGCAAACCGCACATCGCGATAAAACAAATTTCGCTGTAGTATTGACAGCAAATAAAAAACTAAATTAATAGATTGTAAAAATATCAGTTGTAAAAAAGCAAAATTAAAAATAGAAAGCTCGAACTGAAGAAGGTCAATCTGATGATCACCTAGTGCATAAAACAAGAAGAGTTAAAACGTTTTATTTTAAACTTTGTGGTTAGAATAGACTACTGCATACAGCTATTTCGAGAAAGGGTGTTGAAAAATTGTGCACGTGACAATCCCGAAAAGGTAATATGGGATATGATCAATACACTGTTCCTGACACTGTAGCTGTCGAACTTTTGTTGCTTTCCTTTATATTAGCAATCGTAAAAATAAGTACATGGCCTCTAGAGCCATTCTTGCAAATTTCTTTGAAGAACGGTGAACTCAAAACCAACCACAATACCTTTCGGGATTGTCGCATGTGCTTTTTCCGACAACCTTTCTGCAAAGGCAACCCCTAGGATAAGTTAAACAATTCATCGTGCGTGATTCGATCTCAATTCATTATGTAAGCTAAAAAATAGAGTTAAGTCAGTTTTTCCCTATTCACCCTTTTCTTCCTGGCCTTCTTCCTGACAGTTTCAATGACATGTTTTTGCTTAACTGTGACGTACATTCATATAACACTAGAAGTAAGAACTCATTCCGTTTACCCTACTGCAGGACTGAAAGCAAGGAAATTTTCACTTTGTTTTCAAGGGCCAAAAGTATTTAATTCCCTTAGCTCTGAAATTCAGAATGCCTCTAGTATTTCTCTGGTGACTTCTAAACTTAAGTCATTATTTTCGTGGTATAACCACACCAGTTTATTTCTCTTAACGCTTGTGTGTAGTTTTTCGCTTCGTTCGCTTTCTTCTCTCGTGTATACTTGAATTATTTTTTCTTACTTTGTATTATTCGTTTTGAAGTTGCACGTTCAGCCTTATTTATTTCTATCCTATTTAATGATTATTTTCTTCGTTGTAAAGAAATTGTATATGCTTAGTTAAACTGTCTTGCCGATGTCGGTATTTTATTTATTAATTTGGTCAAATATATTTTTAAAGGTGGTTCTATTCATAAGCCTTATTGGCAACCCTGCCTCATCTTTTTGCTAATTTTATGTATATATTTAACTTATATGGCAAAATGATAACAAAACAATTAAAAAGCAATAAACAATTCTTAACGAATACAGATAACAGCTCACTGGATTTCAAAATTTCTGGCTGCAAAGACAGTATCTTTTTCTGACCGTGCGTAAATTGTCGGTCACAGTGTCCTCAATTTTAATTAATCGAAATCAGGCTTGTCTATCTTTAGTCGTGCCCTTCGACTGATCCCTTTTGTAAGTCTCTTCCTCTTTCATAGATGCCTTGCCTGACTCGTCACTGATCAAAAACTTTTTTGTTTGTACAGACTGGATCGTAGAATACTTGCTTTCCTGTTTTATGCTGTCAACATTTTCAACTTGGAATAAGAACCTGACATCATGAGCGGGGTCACTCCCAGAGGAACTCTGTTTGCGATAGAAAGATGCGTCAGTAGCTAAACTGAGGTTCAATAGTGTAGCGACACTGGAGTTATGAAGAGGAAGAAACTCGCGGAGAGAACATTAATTAAGTACCCTTTTCCAGGAGTGCCTACAGATTATAAAGGTAGAGTTAGTCACGTTATTCTTAGTTGCTGGTGAGCCTTATGCGATGTACGTGGAAGAGATCAAAGATTTCGAGTAATCCAGAGAGCAAGCAGATTATAAACGAGGTGTGCTTTTAGTAATTGCTTTTTTTTTATTTTCTACATGTCATTATTTTTGCTTGTGGAAGTATTCATCAAGGTGTCGAGCCAGAGCGTTTTAGTGATGAATCTCGAGGAAGACGAGAGGTCATATAAATGTGGATAAATGTGGCTGCTCTATTTGCCGATTCGCGTATAAATGGAGGTGCAAAGATATCGATTAAATCCTCCTTCATGGCGGTAGATTTTCTCTGTGCATTCAGCAGAAGTGATGTGCCTCGCAAAAGTTCTTCTGTTCGGAGTAAACCTGCCGACTCTAGCGTGCTAAGTCTATGGAGAAAAGGGAGGAAAGGTGCGACCGGAGCAAACCAGCTTAGCGTCTAATGCAACTTCGGTACCACACATTCACTTCGCCCGTTGAAGCGTCAAATTTCATCGTTGTGTCAAAATCTCCGCCCGTTTACGTAAATGATTCAGCTAATAATTTGACTACGAGTCAAATTTGTCCGTTGAGGCGACAGAAAAGCGTGGAACCATGGATTCAAAACTGATGTGTAACTATCGCTCTTTGAAGCTAACCCCTGTCTAACCATTTAACTGTATTAAAAATTATTTGACTTTTGCGTTGAAAAGCGCCTACTACACCAGTTCGGCTCCTAGTCTAGTTACTAAATATAATCCCCTGGGCCCGGTTCCTGAAAGGTCGATTAGCGCTAATCGGGGATAAAAATTTTGTTCCACTTTTTGTATTTACCTTCCTATGCATTGCTTAGAGTAACATTTTGCCGTGTTATCATATACCTATATCTCGGAGTAAAGGCTAGGTCAGTTTGTTGTAAGCTCGAATTGCACGTTCTTAGACAAGCAAACCTTGCTTAAAATTTGGCTTAATCTTGGCGGGTTAAACGTAACCATCTTTTTAGGAACCGGACCCTGGTTCAGTGTAACAAACCAGAAGTAGATGAACATCAGCCTGTCTGTGTGGAGGCCTGAGGCATGCGCAGCGTGTTCGAGTGGTCAACGCGTCGGACTCCCAATCCGGTGGCCAAGGTTCGAGTCCCGCTCTGGCCGCTTGCTGGATTTGTTCTCGGTCGTCCCGAGTTTCAAATCCTCGGCCACGCTTGTAAACAACAAACTAGTTGCCTCCTGTCAGTTGGAGTTTTATGTTTTATTTGGTTCGTTTCTAATTATTTGAGTCGAGTGCCTGTAAACAAGCTGAATAAGCTAAATACACTTTCCGCTATAAACAAACTAACTATTGGTACTTAATTTCGGGGGTCTTTAAATTCGCGTTTTATGCGATTTTGGAAAAATCCCTCCAAAATTTAACACCCATATCGAAATTAAAAGTCAAATCAAAGAAAAAGAAATGAACAATATTAATTTAATAACTACAGCATAGAGGGTGTTTTGTCCAGGTGTGGCAGTTTTCCCAATATGGAATTCTGAATATAATCAAAATTTAGATCAGATTAAACCGGCAGGAAACACTGGAATTAAGAAATCATGGTTGATGTGAAAATGGTTTGCTGGATTTCCTGTGGAATAAAATGAAATCTTTCCAGAAAAGAAATAGAGTCCCACTTAAGGACTTTAGGGAGCTTAAGTAGAAACGTTTTCGGAGCGACAAACGTCAACCGGAAATGAAATTTCCTCTCAGAGACGCGTACGGTTTGCCCAAGAGTTTGTTCAAAATCACATCTCAAGTGTGCAAAAAAAGTCCACTTCCGGTTGACTTAGTCGCTAAAAAACGTCGCTGCTTAGACGGCGTCACTGAAATATATAGACTCCTCATCAAACCATTTCGCGATTTTCCCAAGTCGTCCTGTTACTTAAAAGAAGGGAATTTAGTTTGGAACTGAAGAAAGGGGGCAACGCCCGAGTTCAGACAGAGATGGTAGAATTTATCGCCTTGCCGTTCCCGTCCTCTAAAAAAAAAAACTTCAAATTTGGTCATTTCACGTCGTAGTCGTGCATGGACGGCAAAGAAATGTACAAAAAAGGGAGATCGATGCACGTGCAGAGTTTTTGTTTTGCTAACTAAACCTATTGCTTTTTGCCGTTGCCGTTGCCGTTGCCGTTGCCGTCGCCGTCGTTGTTTCGTAAGGTCCTTAATATTCCATTAGATCCCGCAGAAAGCAGCCTTTTGATGCAGATTAAATAATAACTTTTGCCAATAAATTGCTGTCCCAGTAGGCGGAAAAATCAGGCCGGTAAATATGATTATTTTACAGAACCGTAAGAAAGCAGGCAAGAAAGCTGCCACGAACTATGAAAAGTGCATTTTCGCTATTTGGTTTCAGTTTAGTTACTAAATTTTCCCAAAATCCTCCGCTTAAAGAAGATAAGGAGTGAGAAAGTCAGTCTAAAATAGGATCGTCATCCTTTTCAGGACGGTCGTCAGTACCAACTGCAACAGGAGAGGTTGGCTGCAAACGATCAAAAATCGAATACCCATCCGAGGGTAGAGTGGCGTAAACTCCGCGTAAAAAACGTAAACGTAACGTCGAGGGT
>OZ037785.1:29643803-29706303 GCA_964035525.1 Porites cylindrica
AGTAAAAGTAAACATACAGGTCAAGGTGTAAAAGTAAATCTGAATCTCTCTTTTATCACTGATATAAACACGTGATTGACCTCTCTGTAGTTCGACTTATTTACAGCGTTCTTTGATCTATTTCATGTCAATAACAGCCTCCTTCAAAACAATTAAATAACTCACTCTTTTGGCGTTATTTCTGTATTCAATGTACGCAACAAACTAAAATAGATAATTAGAATTGTAATGAGGTATTCACACAACGTTAGTTATATTTTTTTCTTGCTTTTTTTTTTCTATTTTGCATTACATAAACCAGTTACTTAGGAACGTTGAGCGTTAGAAAGTTATTTAAAATTTATGTTCTTGTGATACAAGTTATAAATAATGTAATTGAATCTTAAATACATAAAGTTTAATCAGTCAAATATGAGCATTGCTTTCAACTGAGTTTTAGACGTTCATCGGTGTCAGTATGACGTGTATCTATACAGTAATAGTGCCTCATTTACTGGGCCCGTTTATATGAGTAAAGCTGCCAGCCCGGTTAGCCGAGCTGGCCTCTCTCATATAAACAGGCCCTCAGTTGTAGCTAATTTCCAAGATTTACTCTACACTTTATTTACTATACACTTTTGTCCAAGTACAAGAAACAGATTCTGGGATTGTGAAAGTTCTTGCTGCAAAGACAGTATCCTCTCTGATCGTGTGCACACCTCTATCAGTCACCGTGTCATCTTGCACCTGAATAATTTGAAACCATGCTTGTCTGTTCCGCACTGACTTTACATTTTCCATAGATGCTTCACCAGTCTCTTTGTGACTAACAAGGAACTTTCTTGTTTGTGCAGACTTAATCCTACAATATTTACTACCATCATAGATTCTTTCAACATTAAACAGGAACCTGACATCATTTAAAGGGTTTCTGCCAATGGAACTCTATGGGCAAAAGAAAAAAAAGATTTTTGTTGTTGTCGTATCTGACCATTAGCACAAGGATATATTGTGGTTTCCCAATTTTCTGCGAATAAATTCGTTGCCCGCTGCACTCGCAATCGTCACGATCTTGTAGCTGCATTTTTGAGTTTTTGTGATGGGCGAAATCTAAGGGGGAAAGTATAAGACATAAATGCTAGTAAAAGTGAAAAACATGGATTAGTTTTCCCACTCTAGTAACTATTCGTCTCCTTGCAGTCGTCCGTAACTGCACTACCTGCCGTAGTTGTTCACGCTGGTAATCCGACTTCATTAACCAAAGTCTAATATGAAGTCTTACGGAGACGAGTTATGGGCTCCTGACGGAGATCGATCTTTTCAAGTTGCTGTGCCCCCAGCCTCCCACGCAGGCGTTTTTAGGGGAGTTCGTTTTTCAATTCTTCCCGCCTGCTCAACCGAAAACAACATTCCTTTCCCATTGTTTTAGTTGCGTGGTAAGTTACCAATCAACAGTTGTGAAGTAAAGTGTTGACAGGCTAAACACGACTAAAACGTGACCCTAGAGTTACCTTTTTCGTTCTTTTCTTTCACCGGCCTTCGCTAAGGTTATACAGTACATTGAGTACTCTAAAATTTGAGTAAATCTTACTTTTGCCGCACTGAAACTAACATTTATTAGAGGTCAGAAAGCTTTCCCAGTGTTTCATGCATATCGAGTAATTATCAGTTACCTTGCGGTAAAGGTCAACTTAGTTTCCAGAATTTGGAAAGTACAATGTGATTGGCTAGGCTTGGGAAAGGAATGTTGTCTTCGGTTGAGCAGGCGTTTGTGGGGAGAGATGAATGACGAGCTCCCTTAAAAACGCCTGCGTGAGAGGCTACTGTGCCCCCAGACTTTGGAAAGCATCACCTAATACCACAGGATCAATCCAATCCCTTAATGTTTTCAAGAAAAAAATTAAAATACTTCTTTTAAAAGAAGCTTTTTTAAAGTTATATTTTATATTTTCAGCGATCGTTTTTTTTAAATATACGTCCCCCACGACCAAATTTGCAGAGGACATGCCCCCTATTATTATTTATTATTATAATTATTATTGTTATTATCATTAACATTAATGTTATTATTCTTGGACCTTCAAGGTCTTGAGCTGGGTCGAAGTCTTGTCAGATTGAACTTTGTCGAACAGTTTCATGACAAATGATGCAGAGATTTGATATCGGGATGCACTACGTCCGAATAAGATCAGTATGATATTCTTTCATTTGACTTGCCATTTAACTCAAATCGCTTACTTACCATCAGACACACATCATCGTTACTATCTGCAAACAGGAAGTATTCTTGGCCCTCTATATAGCATGAGAAGGTGTTGTGTCCTTTATCATCCTGTCCAACAAAAAACTCTGAAATACAAAACGGACTTTTCATCAAGTTCCTGATTATGCAGCAGGTAACAGAGAGAATCGTTTAGATATTATATTGATACTCTTACTAGTACTGTATGAGGAAGTGGCCAGATCCAGCTGTTAGTCTCTCATAAAAGAGGTGAGTTAAGATGGATATTCCGATTCTCGCGCTGTTTACGATTTTACATCGAAAACAGATTCCTAAGGAAAAGCTTTTGTGACTTTTATCAATAAATTTTAAAGTATGGGATTGATCGTTTTCATTCAAGTAGTACCAGTAGGTGAAAATGACGCTGAATTTTTGGCTTGTAAATATGATGATTTTGAGGCGGAATATCTACCGGTAGCTAAACTAGTGCTGAAGTTGCCACGATGCCAATTGTATTTTGTGCAGATTTCTACTCAGTGTGTGCCAGATTTAAGATAAAGACTTGGATGAGCCAAAAGCAAATGCAATAATCTGCTTGCAGATCTTTCATCTTCCAGTAAGTTCTGTCTATGGACAATGTGCATTGAAAAGTTTTAGACACTTGATCAATACGAGGAACGAAGGGCACCTCCTCCTGATCTTGTCGTCGTCCTTTTCCGGCATCTATGCAACACTGGATTTGGGTGTCTGTAATAAGCTGATTACAGTTGACTGTAACACGAGAGGTTTACTTGTCAAAAATGGCACGCACTACCTTACGGGGTCCAGATGTGTTAAATGTGACGTCAATTATAGATAACTATATGCTATTGTCTGACGAGACTGATCAGTTTTAAGCCTGTTCCAAGCGATCTAAACACCGCGCTCTATTATCTGAACGCCTCAGTGGAACAGGCTAGGAATTTTTTGGTTTTACTTAGGCTCATAATTGAAACTCAGACTAGTTGTTACGACTGACGTTATCTTAGTTTCCTTCCTTCCTTAAATCTCCCAAACTTGGCTACTAAATGCCACAGTGGCAAGTGCTCGTAAATTGGGCAGGCGAGAACCCGATGGTAACGTCCAACCTCGCGCGCCCTTTCCCCGGGCCATTCTCTTACCCCCTAATTTCCCACTCAGTTTCCCTTTCCCTTTGAAAGAGGGTCTCAATGGGGTGGTAGCATTTACGGTTATCGGCTAAAATTTTGGCTCTTTTACGGCTATCGGTTAATTTTTTTCAGTTACGGTTAATTATAAAATTAAAAATTTATTTCTTTGTTTCAAAGAGTTAAATATTAATAAACCTGTATTTTTTTTGTATCTTTAAAGCAAAATAAATGTCTTAGGGTCATCTCGGGATGAAATAAGTTATTCTTCTGAAAATTTTTAATATTTCATAGATCACGCTTTTAGAGTATTCCACTTCTAATATCATTTTACGCATAGAAATGTCAACTATGAAAACGTTTGTCATCTTTTGCATCTTTGCGTGATTTCCTTTTCTTCAGGGGCTACTGATTCGTTCTTCGGCGTCGCTTTGTATTTGCTACCCTCTCCTCTTTTTACTACCACGATAGAGTCTTTACCCCATTGAAGAACAGATTGTACAACATGAGCTAAAAAGGAACAAGCATACAGATTGAGACTCGAACATTTCTGTGACTCTCACATTTACAAGTGTCGGAGCCAAGCTGAGAAGTACGCGGCTTTGAAGATCTTTGCCGCAGTTTTCTTATTCTCTTAAGCTGCAGAACTCTTTGTTTAAAATAGAAACAAAAGGTTAAGCTATTGCCAGTCAACTAGAATTTTTTGTGAGCCATGAAAAGGACCATTCCTTATAAAAGACATAACAGTTTATTTGAACAGAATCTTCGTGAAAAACAAAACTAGTAGAAACGGGAACGTAAAGAGCCAAAGTAGCCGCGAAATAAGAAACAAAACCGTTCTACGGTGAGTTTAGCACCTTCCTCAAATTATCAAATTTAAGGAGCAAAATTTTTTTACGGTTAACTCTTTTTAACCTATTTACGGCTAACAGTTAAAATTTTTCAATTTTTACGGCTATCGACTAAATTTTGGGCCGTTTTACGCCTATCGGTTAACCCCATTGAGACCCTTCTGCCATGCAGGCTAACATTTCCATTGTTTAATATCTTTTGCTTCAAGAAATGTTCCCAGAATGTATATTTGGTGGATTTTGCCTGGTCACCTAACATATGTCTTAAGTTAAGGTGTGGAATAGTGAGTGTTTGTGATCTTCTCCCTTACGTCCTCTCTTCTCATGAACTCGATCTCCATGCCGTACGCCATGTTGTTGTTATATTGTAGTAAGTAAGATAAGTTATACGTTCAGCACGATTGTTCGCGTTTGCCAAGTAAAACAGGCTATGTGAACTCAGCCGTGAGCCGACCTATGTATAGTCCCTTATTCTCCCAAATCTGTACATTCTTATTTTATTCGACTACGGTGATAGTAATTGCTATTTATGTTTAGTTTATTTAAATTAATAACTGTAATAAACTTAAACCTGTTGTATCGTTGTATTCGTTTCCAACAAAGTCCACAGGAATCTCCTCGCCTTCTCGCTTCGTTGCTTCTAAATATGCTGTTCCAGAACGCTCTCGAACTTTCGACACTATGGTAAATCTTGGTTCCGGCGTCCTCTCATTCATCCAGGTGAGCTCCGTCTGTCGAGAAAACAAACGCATCTCAACGAGGGACAGAAATCATAGATTCCTCAGATGCCTATTTTCCTATTTCCTGAATTTCCTCTCCCTCGTATTTGCTCCAGCTACACATGCTACTACAAGACAAGCCTTCACTGACAAACGGCAAACACCCAAGCGTAGCGTAGCGCCTAGCGTTGTAACGTACGCTACTATAGGAGCCGCAAGATCAGTTGGTTATCGATAGTAGACACCATACCTTTTTTGTTTCTTTGAATATTTCTATTACTGGTGACGACATTCCCAAAGGTTTTTCTTAACTCGAACGTCAAACGTTAAGCTTGGCTTGGTCGCTTTGGTTGAAGGCAGAATAAATCCAACACCTGTGATCTACGATGGTTGTATTTATTCTATTATTACCAGAAAGTATAAATAATAAAAATGTAAGTTGGGGATTCCGAGAGAATCCGAAACGTCACGAGCTTTGAGCTTCTAAAAGAAAATGAAAAGTCACAGGACTTTCATCGCAGTTCTTTAATCCTTGGTTTTTAATTCGAAAAGACAGCCGGACTTGCGCATGCTGACCTCTGCTCTAATTATTGTACTTTTTCTCAGTGAGGACCCAATGTTTCAGTTAGAAAAAGCTGAGGAGAAAAACAAATTTTTTAGTTTGCAAAAAAAGTTGGCCACTTATGACTTAGAGTCTAAGGCGAACAAGAACTTCTTTCAGAAAATGAAATTTTTTAAATATAGTTTTTGAACTCTTAAGCTATTCTATTTACGGGGGTATTCTTGTCAGACACCTTGCGTTGGTTAAACTGAGTCGATCATTTATACGTCCCTGATGTTATTTTATTTCATCATGTATTAGATCAGTTGCCTTAGTTTCGAACTAAAGTGTCTTTTAATTTCCAAGTTTTTTGTTACGCAACGGGTGAGAACGGTAGCTCAGTGGGAAACTGAGCTTTCATATTATTAGTTTTACCATGCAGAACAGAGGTTATTTTTATTCAGCTAATAACTTCCCACCTCAACCACACAGCAGCCGCGGCGTTAGGCAGCATTAGGACACTTATGCAGGCAGTTGCCACCAGAAACACAGGGCCCAGCTAGAAAGCCCTTGAAAGATGCTGTTGTTGTTGTTGGAATTAATGAATATTACCATACTAACTTTAATGAGGGAACAATAAAATTTTGAGAAAATAATATAAGCGACTAATGCTAGATTGAATAGTAGAGTGGTAAATTGAAGTGGAATCCTGAACAATGTATTGTGTGTTTTCACATGACGTCATGGCGGCCATATTTGTGTCCCAAACCAATCCTGTGGGAGTTGAACTCTTTTCTTATGTAAACGGTTTCCTTTGTTCCAATAAATTTGCATAGATGCTGGCCACGTGAGTGAAAACACAGAATAGCTGAAAGGTCACGAGATATGAACAAGATCATTACATAGTCATGTATTTTTAGTTATTAATTTTTTTAGCCTACTTTGCCCAGCTGCTGATAATGATCAAACAAAATCAAAGATTTATTTCCAGCAAGTTAAAAGCGTCACTAAAATAATGATAATGATAATGATGATGATGATGATGATGATGATGATAACGATATAATAATAAACATCAAGAGAACACTTAATTGGCATGTCTGTAGCTTGCAAACTACCCGGTAACTACTCACTTTATACCCCAAAATCGTATCCTTGCCCAAAAATTTCAGTCCTTCCCCTCTCCAACAAAGGGTGCTATTTATTATGCAACCATAGCAACAGTGATCTTTTCACGTGTAAAAATAACATGTCTCCTTTTCACGTGTCGAGGGGATGTCATTTTTTCCCTCGAAAGCTCGCGTGGTATTTCATTGGTGTTATATCATAAATTTACGCTCTGACTTGTGCTTTAAATAAAGTCCTAAAGTGTGACGTCTTGTCATGAGCCGAGTCAAATTTAGTAGGATTTGTATGGAGTTGGAGAAATGCTGCCTAGTTTTTTGCAAGTACGTAGGCCTTTTAGATGTTGTTCTTTCAGAATACCCCCGAAAACTCCCATAATTGCACAAATTTGATTTTATAACAACGTCATCACTTTAGAACTCTATTGACTGCACTTGAGCGCCTTTGGGAATTATAGCCATCTAATCGCTTTATCTGCTTTATATAATGATGGTTATATTCATGTACATCTCAGGCCCACCACGTCATGACGGTGTGAGATGCATTCGTTAAGCACATTTTGAAACTATTTGTTGTCATATGTTGCCCAGGATCAATGTTACATAACATAGACAAACGATAAGGACTCGTTTTACCTCAATAGCTTGATCTAAAGAGAAAAATTTCGCAAAAGATCTCGTGGGAATACGTGACCTCGTTGAATATCGCTCCTAGCCAGAGCTCAGGATGCCATCATGAGACGCCGGTCAGCGGATGCTCCAATTTGACAGCTGACGACAGGCATTTTACTTTATTATTGAACATCAGCGTATTCTTATAACGGTATAGAGTTCCAAACATATCGTTTCCCCGAAACTGCATGTCGTGGATTTTTGGACCTTTCCACTCTTTTTCTTTTCTTTTCCTTTCTTGTTGTTTTCGCCCTTTGTATAGAATGAAATAGAGAATAGAGGATCAAAGCGACACTGCTCTTAATATTGCCCCGCTGTGTTAACCGTAATTTCCATTAATTCCGGTACAACGGTACGTACTATTTTTATTTACCTTCACAAATAGTATAATCTATGCGAAAGATGTGGCCCCTTAAACCTGTCAATCGGGAACGGGGACGGCGACGGCAGCGAGAACGCAAAACGTGAAAAAAATCAATAGGAAGCAAAACAACAACTTTTCTCGCTTTTTCGTCGTTGACATCATCGCACCACCACGACGTGAACTAATTTCACTTGTTATGGATGAACACAAGACATTACGTTTTTCTGTTCCCTTTCCTAATCAGCATTGCACGACTTCTTTAAAAATTAATATCAGAATAATTTGCCAACATTCGGCAAATTAGACGATAAACAAGAAATAATGATGAAGTTTCAAACATGGCAAATTCCCTTTTTAATTAAGTGACGTTTTCGCTGCTGTCATTGCTGCGGCCGCACCTGTTTAGAACTCTTCAATAAGGAATATCGTTGTTGTAAGACTTCTTAAGCGCGTCTCTTAACTATAAAAACAAAACTAAGAAAAACAACAATGAGTAATTACAACTAAAATAACATAGATAAGTATCGAAAACGAAAAGGGAAACTGCACCACTTAATGAAAAACCTCCTTAAGCACGGTCACATGTATCAAGCAGTTCCGTTTTTAAATTATATAATAGAAAGTTTAATTTGGTTTTTGTCGGATTTTTTCTGGTGCGTTGCACGCGCATTACCTGGTACCTAGCTTTTTTGAAAAAATGCGTAGTTTGACCATTACTTTCCGAGATGATTTCCTTTTTTAGTTATTTGTTTTAGTTATCTCTTAATGAAGATTTCTGAATTAGCTGCTGTCTAATCAGATCAGGTGAGCTACGTATGACAATTGATTTTTGTTGCATCATAGTCATGTGTTATCACGAATGAGCTCAGTGTAAGATGACTCGTGGATTGTACTCTCTGCCTTTTGTTACACTTATTTTCCTTGGAAGAAGGGGTTGTTTTACTTGTTTTCTCAGTTCTAACTGGAATAAACAACGTCCATGTCACCCTGTACATAAGATTCGGTTATCATAATTCGCTGAATATATCCTGTCCATAGCAACTACGACAGGCACAATGAAATTAATGTTTCATTACAACTACTTTTCAAAAACTACTAAAAGAATTTGTAATAGTTCTTTTTCCAGTCTATTCTGGCTGAGTGGTTAAAACCAAAGAGGTTTCCTAGACTTCCAACTTGGAATAATTTACACATTAAAAAATTAAACGTGATACAAATTCCTTTGATGGAGCATCGGGTTATTTTTAAAATATGCTTTAGCGCGTGCTTCTTAAAACCTAGTAATTCAACAGGAACTGATCCAAAATAAACGTAACTTCAGTAAATGTTATATAATAAAAATTGTGTGTTGTTTCAAAGATGAATTATCTTGTGACGTTCATTACTCGCGTGTGGCTGAAATGCATTGATTGTTAACTTACCTCTAAAACAATTTTATGGATGACTAACACTCGTGAGTGAAAATGTCAAGTCATTTCATTGGGAAAAAGCGGAAGACAACTTAAAACTTTAAAAAATAATGAGAATGAACAAAGTTTTGTTGTGGTGGAATAAAGCTGCTGAGAATAAAATTTTGAATTTCGAAACTTTGAAACTTTGCACTACTGCGTCAAAGAGAATAATTTCTGAAAAATGGAAATACACGATGGTGGTTATAGAATGAGGTAAATGTTTGAGTATTGAAGCCCCTGTTTTATATGGTAAAAGTGGTCAAGGAAACAGAAATTACAATTGTGAAAAGATTAGAGGATGTTGAAATCCTTAAATCGAAAGGTTTAAACTCAGGCTAGATTTCTGTGCAATTGGAGAGACAAACAAGTACGATATTGATTTGTAACTGAATGAAAGAATTTGCGTACGGCTTGTTACAGCGGCAAGGCGATGCTCATTGATTGACGTACTAGCCCAAAAAAGCTACAATGTCAACATTAGAAGAAGGACATTTTGCACCCCACATTTCTTTTAAGGTTAACGGGAACAATCAAGTGAAACTTAAATTGAGTCAAGTCAGCCTTCTTTTCAGAAAAGAACCAGCAAAACCGTGCAGCTCAGACACTCATTCTCCTTGTATGCTCCGGCCACCACATCATCATTATTTTCATACTTACTCATTTATTCAGCAGTCATGTTTACTCCCATTGAAAATAATAGGAAAACATACCTTCTGCATTATCACCCCTCAAAATCTTGTTCAAAATGTCCATTTTCATGAACGTGCAACATTGAGACAATTAAAATCATCTCCTCTAATACCCATCAAGTTCTTTTTCAGTGACAATTTGTTTTACATAAAACAGGTAGAGGAGAACAGTTTTATCTTCTTTTTTGTATACAGAAAAAAATTTCTTGTTCTCTTAAGAAAACAAACTTCTTGGAAGGTGTATGATGGCAGTCGCAATATCTAGCCTCGAAGTTTGAAGCAAAACAAAACTGGCGGGCTTGCACTCATCGACTTGTTGATTTGAATTTCCTTACGTCATTTATATCCAGTACCTCGACTGTTCGCTTATTTTAGTAAATATTTACCGTCTTAAAAAATGTTTTCCTTGTTCCTTCTGCGTTACTGTGTGTCTTACGGCCAGAGCTTCGTACATTATTTGACTTTTTCTGAAACTTTTGAAGATGGCTTCCCATGGCGCGCATTTTTTTCTACACCTACTAGATAACAACATACAAGAACCACTTATGTTCAGTCACCCCATGTATTTATGTCTCCTTCGGTAATTTTAGAGAATAAACCCCTGGCCTTTTAAATTAATTTTTTCGCCACGTGCTTGTCAACCAGTATGCACGAGAAATGGCTAAAACCCTCGACACTGTTTCAGTTTCTTGGGGGTAATATTTGGTTTTTCCAGCACACACATTCAGTCTATAGTAATTTAGCACCTAGTCGTTTCTTTCTGATGCCAAACGAGATGTGGATTGCCTACTGACTATGAGATGATAATGATAGTTGGATGAAGCTGGATAAAGTAACGCGTAAAATCTTAAATCAAAGCCGAACTAATTCACGATATACTCTGAAAGAAATGCGACACGGTCCACAAAATGCTGTCACGCATTAATCTCCTGACCGAAAAGGGAAGTTTGACAAACAAATCGCGCGCGTCTAGGATTTCCAAGGCGGTTCGATCCTTTATCCGCGACCATCAAGGCTGCTGTCAGGCTGTTGTTTAAGGAAGGTAATATTAGCAAGTGTAATCATAACAGCCGTAAGCACCCTCAACGCATCTCCGTATCGTAAATATTTCAATTATGTTCTTATTTTGAAGTTAATAATTCAAAGAATAATAATAAAGAGCCGAATAGTACAGCGTCCTTCTAGTTTAGTGCTCTGTTAAGAGCAATACCATCCGCAGTTGCTATAATTCTTTTTCGGATTCTTCTTTTCTTCCTAAACCATCCTTTGACTTCCACATCATTAATATATATTATTCTCCTAAAACCAGTCCGTGGTACTTAAAGCCCAATCATGGCGGGGATGTTTTTA
Organism: Porites cylindrica; assembly: GCA_964035525.1. Classification (NCBI taxonomy): domain Eukaryota; kingdom Metazoa; phylum Cnidaria; class Anthozoa; order Scleractinia; family Poritidae; genus Porites; species Porites cylindrica. The sequence goes on from OZ037785.1 coordinate 29,654,910, forward strand.
GTTGGGTGTTTGTCTGCCCATTTCAGCCTTCGCAATGTTGAGAACTTTTTCTTTTAGAGATAAACCCTGCATTCCAGGCGGCCTAACGGCTAACAATGAGACAAGGATTTATACTAAGATCGGGGTACAGAATTGTTTTTATAATTCAATTTCACAAACAGGAAATAAGAAAAAATATTTTAATACCCTTTTTCTTGTACCTGAAGTTAAGGATAATATATCCCACTCGGGATTCTTCGAAGTTTCCTCCTCCTCTTTTCCCCCGGGTTTGGAGAAAATGCCCCCTGACCTGTTTCTCGGAGTCTCCTCCGGCTAGTAAAAGATGCCACTCTACCGGATCTTCCACGCTCTCTCTTTCCTTCTCCGTCGGATATCATCTCCCCAGGGGCTCGCGAGAATGAGAAACCATCAGCTGTTAGAAGTCGTTTTTCTCCGCGTACTCCGACTAAGTTTTATATTCCCCGGTTCATCAGCAGCCCAGTGCCCCCTTTTTCTCATTCTTCTCTTGAACCTTCGAAATTACCCTCCCTAGGCCCTGCTGCGCGCACATTACCCATCATCGGCGTGTTTTTCGAAGTCAGTTCCCTCGTTTGGATCCTCGTTGTTGACAGACGGCTCGGGATCCTCATCCTCAGAATCGTCATTCTCCAATATTAAAAAGCCTTCACACGTGTTCTCCATACCATCCAGCTGGTCTTGTTGGATCTGGATTAATTGTTCTTGTGGCTGCTGCCTCCTTGGTAATAGCTTGAACCATGTTTCACGGTCTCTCGGCTGTTTATTGCCTCTTGCTTTTTCCATGACCACCCTTCTGTTATCGCTTTTGCAGTGAAGATACTCGCCTGATTTATATGACTTGAAAGTAACCGGGGAATCACTTTTACGATTGATCTTTTTTATGTAGAAAAAATACTTATCAGTTTCGGGAGGGTGGAGTAATTTCTGTCGTAAAAGAAAAAGAAGAAAGAAAAATGATCATCCACTGCGTGAAAAAGGTGTTAAGTAATTTCATGATCACAACACCAGGAAAGCTAATCTCTAAGTATTTCGATCCCGACTGCGATTTCATAAATCAGCAGACACGTGCACAGCAGGACAACATGAAGTAAGGGATCCGTGAAGCCCAGCGCCTGTGTCCAGTGGCAATATATAAGAACCTACATTGAACGGGGCACCCTAAGACTAGCCTGCATGGCAGACGCAAAAAGGGGAAGGGAGGGGGGAGGGAGAAAAGCGCGCAAGCCTATCTCCCCAATCCCTCTCCCTTTTTCCCTTCCTCCCCATCGCTCTCGACGCCTGCTACGCAGGCTACCAGAGACTCACTTCAATCACTCACTTTGAGATCACGTGTCCTTGGTAACACCTAAGGCTGACCAGGTGATGCGATGTACAAGATCTGATGTATTCTAAAATTGCAACTTTATTTAAATTCATTTACTTACACGCAGTTGTACTTCGCTATCTTTTTTCACAGCAAGGTAAAATTTCTCGTCATTTTTGCTGTAACTCAGGAAGTTTGCCTCTCTTTTGTCGTCTTTAGCGATGTGAAATACTGAAAACACAACGGATCAAACAATTCAATGCAAAAACTCGTGCATTACAAATTTACGTTAAAATTTTAAACAAGTTTGAAATTATACCTATCGATCGAACCGCAGGACATAAGCCATCGTAAGACGGTGATAAAGAGGGAATATAATGGACATAGCGTTAGGCACTGTTTCTGCCCTGATAAAATGAACCTGGAGGCAGTTATCAGATGAATGTCGTGCAAACATAACTTTTATCAGAACTTTCATCTGGAAACCCTCTACAAATGCACACAAATCCGAGCGGTTACAGTAATTAGAATTCGAAGGAAACACGCATGTATGAGACCCCAAAGTTCACCGAAAGCGGAGCTGAAATATGTCTTTAATTAAGATCTTAAGTCTTAGGTCTAGGCCTAGCGTTAAACTTTTCATGAGAGGAACCAAACTTAGAGAGTTGAGTTCATGAAAAGTTCCACGTCTGGCACAGTTAAGTTCGCCTGAATGAGTTTGGTTCGTCCAACACGTTCTATCCGTCTCCTCTTCAGACGGATAAAACGTCTGAAGATCGTCTCCGCGACAAATGTCGATCTTCACATGCGACGAACTAAATTAATACATACGAAAATTTTGTACGATAATGTATAATTAGCCTCGTTCGGTAGAAAATTTATCAAAATTGCTTTTTGGTCTGATTCAGTTGATTGGTCTGGCGACGCGTCCTAAGGCTGACGTCTGACCCAACTGAGACGATCTTAACTTAATTCAGGTCGAGCCAAATTAGAGTTTGGTTCGTCTCTGTCATGAAACGTTCGACGTTTGGACTAGGCCTTAACTAAGTATAGGAAATAAGCTCCTTCAACTGAGGTAACGAGGTCGTTTTTCGTGATCATATTGCATGGACAAGAGTAAAAATAAACCGCACGTAGTTCATAGGAAACTATAGGGAACGCCTTCTGCAATCCTGTCTACATAATTCTTCATATCATAGTGAGAATTATTCATTAACTGTTAAATGTTGAAAATCTACTGTTTATTAAGCTCCAACACTGATACTTGAACATTCTGTAAGCTTTTTTTGTCAAGTACATAACTTTCGCCTGAACTTACCTAGATGATGGTGTCGTCAGTAAAGTCTCCGAAACCTCAAATTATCATGGTTGCAATTTAGAGACAGTAATTGCTTGTCTATGTTACTTTACGTTTAAGATCATAACATAAATTTGAAAGTTATCTGCAAAATTCTGGTGTTTTTAGTCGACCTGGCTGGATTGGTGAAGGCTACAAGGTAAGTTATTTCAGTCATGACGTGATAGCCGTTTGAGCGTTTTGTCACTGTCTCGTCGGGGAGCGGGGAACAAGCACGGGGAACGGGAAAATGAAAAAAGGGAACAAAATTTCACTTGAACCATAGCCTCATCAGTAAATACATTTCTAATACTGGGTTTGGTCCCATTTTTCATTTTCCAGTTGCCCGTGCTTGTTCCCCGCTCCCCGTTTTAGTAACATCCTTGTCACCCCACGGGTGCTAGAAGCTCATTCGCACGGGAAAGTGACGCGACACGAGATTTTTTTGCCTGTCACAAAGTGAATATCAAAGAAAAACCAAAGCAATCAAGAAATCACTTAGAAAAGTCATACCTGTTGAGGGGTCATCGAAGTCTAAGCTGTTGAAGGCCACCTCTAGTTTAATGGAATCTCTTTTGTATTTAGCCGTCAAAAGACATCCATCTGGAATGGTCGACTCAATCGCAAAAGGCTCCGGTTCCTTGATCTGAAATGAAATACAGACCCATAATGTAGGGATGAGCTCTTAGTTGTGCTCCAGCCGATGACCACAATGGTGGACATGAGTTCTTGACCCAATGATGTAATATCATAGGTTATCCTTGTTTCACTCTTAAATTTAAAACATATATATTGCTACCTTCTAACTAAATACATCGATGCGCCCCCTTCCAACTCAGCAGAAATGACAGGAGTATTCAAAATCAGTTGCATGAGGGGTTAGAGGTGGGGGGAGGGACTGGACAAGTGTTGGCTCATACCCGCGAGACTGTTACTTTGCGTGTGTGAAAAAATGACACAAATGCAATTTTGTCCAAACACGTTTGTGCATGGAGAGTCACTGTTTTATGTAATTGAGGAAGATCATTGATCGAGCAAACGTCAGCAATAAAGTTTTAAACTTTATATAGAATAATCCGCAATCATAATCACAATCATCCTCATAATAGTAATATAATGAGATATGAAGGACGCAGGATTTATATAAGTCATTATGCTTTTAAAACTTTAAAGCGAGCACATGCTAGGTTATTCATTAAAGCATTTCAGATTAAGTCATCTGGAGTTGAATTAGTTCATGCTAGAAAAAGAGCAGCCTTGCACATGGTTAAGTTTTGCAGTAACAACCAAGACGTGGCTAAACCACATTCGACGAAACATTCAAAACGACAACAATTTTAATTGCCGATAATTGATAGGGCAAGTAGTGTGCAAAACATTCCGCAAAATCCTTTCAAAAACTTGCATTGGGGTGTCCGTGCGGAAGTACGGTAAGAGGCGACTAGCTGACTGACACCGGGAAAAAAGCAAGGCATCCATGTTCTTTAAAAAGGCATTCAGCTCGCACAGTTGCGTTGAGGTGAACTTTTTGGGTGACGGTGGAGGGAGAAGAAGGCCCCGAGCTTGGCTGATGGCTAAGAGTTGAAAAGCACACAATTCACGACCCAAAATAGTTTGTTCACTGGATTTTGCTGCTTTTTTGACCATACTAAACAGTATTCATACTGTATGGTTACCATTCTCCTTGGACCGTCTTCCAAATCCACTTTTTGTTTCTTTGGTGTGCCACCATTCTCCTCTTCATAATGTTCATGGTTATTAGGTCTCTTCTCTCCAGCTTTTTGAGGAAGCTGATCGGTCATGGCTGCGGCTTGTGTGCTTGAAAGCGAACACTCTTCGGGGACTTCAGAGCTATTGGGAAAAAAAGGGGAAATCTTCTAAATCTTGAAGCGCTAGCTCTCTTCTCGATCCGGTTCCTTTTCAGCTCACGCTCCAATGCAAAAACAAAAATATAAAGTTTAAGTTAAAAAGTTAACATCTCGAGTTGTTTTTGTAAACTGCTCAAGATTAGCTCGACATCATGCATTTTTCCGACTATTTGTAATACTTTTCCTCATACAAGTTACCTTTGGTTCTCTTTCGTCAACAGAATTTTAATTTTAATGGTCTTTTACTTGAGGGGGGTCTAACTTAAGCTGAATAATATAAATTTGCATATGTTATTTGTTACTCAGTGGTGGTACGACCGAAATATTGGCCTCGTTCACCTTGGCAAGTGAATTTGGACTGTTGTTCGCAAAAAGGTAAACCAAGAAATTGTCACAAAGGAAAAGAGCCATAAAGATAAAAACTAGAAAATGATTTAAAATTCACGTGAAAGTGCATCTTTTATTATGACTTCCTCTGTGAAAAACCCCCAGACTAACAACACGCTTCAGGAAGCACCAGCCGGTAATATCACAATAAAACACACGTGTTAGTTAGAATGGCGATTTCTTTTGCTTTGCCCAATTGCTTAAATAATTCGAAGATTCGTGAGACTGCAAATGAGTCAGCGAGCAGTTCGTTTCTGTTGTTGGCATTTAGTAGACTTTTAATTTAGTAGCGTTAAAGGCCTTTCAAATCATGGCATACTTTCCTAACAACAATTAATCTGACCTTCGCCTTCGATGATATAAAGTTGGTATTCAATTAGTAGAGTTGGTAGCGTAAAGGCCTTTCAAATTATAGCCTGAATGCTTTCCTAACAAAGATTGATCGATCCTTCACCTACGATGACTGAGATGGCTTGCCTACGTCAAAAATATACATTGTACTAACTATCTGTCGCAATATTTGACCATTGGCTGCATCGTAATAACTTTCACTTACTTGGCTCTCCCCACTCGATTGGTTCAAAATTCAACTGCGTTCATATGGGCGAGCAGCCAATAAATCGGTCTCACCTGATCGCTAACAGAGCTTCACGAAGACAAACTGCCTCAACTCACTGTGTTTCTAATTTTCAACGATAATGAGAACAACAGGAGAGAAAGGAACCACGTGTTTTGGATTGACAACTTTCAACAGAACCACGTGACCCAAATACTTTTTAGTTAGCGGTCTTCCTGTTCCTCTTTTTTCTTAACGGATATCAAGAGACTAGAGAGGGCATCCCCCATATACACCCTATTCCATAGGTAATTCGTCTCGAGTTATTTTTAACACCACAGATCTCAAGGGGGATTAGACAACAGCCAATCACGCTGAGAGCCACGCGTCCTTCACGAAATGACGCAGAACAAAATGGGGGAAGACGCGGAGAGCGATTTTGCTATTCCTTTTGTCGACGAAAACGACTACAGCGAGATTTCTGCGAAAGCTGTGTCAGCGAAACCGAAATTAAAAAAGAATCGCCCTTCCTCTCTTGTATAGAGCTAACAGTAGAGCAGGGAAATCCTTAACACACTGAATATCCTCTCAGGATCATTTATAATTTACAGTTTGAAGAGAGCAATTTCTGGTTTGATGTTTATTTTTTTCAGTCTTTATAGCGATTATTCCTACCCACTTACTTTGTCAATTGTAAGCGAACCCTCCTAAAGCTGAATTTCAAGGGACCATATTCAAGCTCAGAAAGAGAAATAAAATTTCGTCGTTGCTTATTTACGTCCTCCATAAAACGCGAAATTAGGCATTTTCACGTCGTAGTCGTGCAAAAACGGGAAAGAAATGAGCAAAAAAGTGTGTTGCACGTGCGAAGTTGTTGTTTTGCTAATTAAACCTATTGTTTTTTTGACGTTCTAGTTGTCGTCCGCGTCGTTGGATCTTAAACTCCCTAAATTGTACAAACGACCGGTTTCAATAGACCGGCGAAATTTCTCATTATATTGAAGCACTGAGGTTACGACAACTTCGAGTTAAACTGATTTCACGGGTTGTCAAAGAGTCCAGCGATTCCTTTTTCCCAGGTGAGCGCCGACTCATTTCGCTTCAATATTCAGGAATGCTCTCGATCTTTTTACGCTTTCATTGCCTCTCGCCCGACATGTTTTGCACGGCGTTTGGTCATGCGAAACCTCCACGAAACATCCACGCCTCGCGCGAGGTAACTTTATCCCGATTCTAAAAATAACTCGAGACGAATTACCTATGGAATAGGGTGTAGATGGGGGATGCCCTCTCTGTCTCCTTTATAGTCTCTTGCTGATATCTATAAAAGATTAAAGTAAAAAAATCAAATTATAAACAAAACAGCAAAAATGAAAGCGTCTTCCCTTTTTGAAATTTAAAGTCAAGCCTGTGAGTGCTTTCTTCACGGGATTTTATAATTTAGAAACGAATTAACTTCGGTACACTATGATGTACAGGGGCCCTGGTTATACAATCTATATGATACCATATGCTGCGGTTTGCAAGATTTGGTAAGAAATAAAAGAAGTTTAATGAGCCAATAGCGGGATATTAATGGTAATACGTCCACGAGGCTTTACAACAAAGAGAAGCAAAATTCTTAAGCATAAGGATTTTAATTATTAAAATTTATTTTGAAATGATCCCCTATGTTTACAATTGGATGCCCAAAAAGCATTTACGCATATAGCATACGGCCCGTGGCAAGGAGTGTCATTTATTATTTATTTATTTGTTTTTTAGTCAACTCACATTTCATACAACCAAAACTGTGATCAATCCTGCTCATCAAGAATATTTTTTAGATTTTGTTGGAATGACTTTTAGGCTAGTACATGCTAAGTACAACCTTCCCGACTGGCAAGCTGTAAACCTGACTGTCTTTTCACCCTGTTGAACGAAACAAACATTTTATTTGGGGGAATGTTGCTTACTTTGTCTTGTTGTTATATTGAGACATTTTTTGGCCTTGTTCTTGTCAGAACAAAGCCGGGGACAATGTTTTTGAACTGACCAGAAGATAACATTTAAAAACCCAGTTACATGTAATATTAATATAGCCTTCTGAAAAACTGGTCTAAATTAAACATCCAATGGCTGGAATGCTACCATAAGAAAATTAGAAAAGTTTTTTTCTGGGGTTAAAAGTCATAAAATTGTCTTTTTTGTTGTTGTTGTTTGTGTGTTTTTTATTCTAGGATCTGTTGACAATGAATGAAGAACTTAAGAAAGCAAGAAAAGCTTTTGATGCTGAAAGCTATGGAGAAATGGTGTAAAATGTTTTCCAAGTTCACCATTGTTAAGTCAAGATCACTTTGAGTGGTGAAAAGAGGTCATGCAAGTCACATAGCTCTGATATATAGCAAACAGTTGTTTTCCCAAATCATACCCTGTGAGCAGGAAGTTGCTGGACATAGGTTTGGCCTCTATTACAGCTTTAGACGACTGATTCCAATATTACTTATAATGATAAAGGTTCGTAATTCATGCTTGTGAAACGTAACCCACGCAGTTAGTTTCCTGCCTAATAGAGGAAGTAGAAAACTGTTACAAGCACTGAATCAAATACCAAATGCAGTGTCTGATTCGGTACATATAACTGAACCGCTTTAACGTGTCACATTTTAAAGTAAAGAGCTTATAAGGTCTCTCGCCAAAGACAAAAAGACATGAATTTTTCATTGTTCTAAAAATGTCCAAAGTTTTTGAGACTTAAAAATATTTACTTAGACCCATAAACACAAAAATGTCAAACTGTTGCTCAAACGTTTGACCACTCCAGTATGCATGCACTCAAACTTTCAGAAACATCGCCGCCAGTCATCACGTAAGTGTTTTTAACGTTGTAGATATTAGTCACTGTGTATCAAAATATGAACAGCAATTAATGGTCACACCCTAGCCGGGGTTTAATCCACAATCTGTCTATCAACACTGTTACCGCTTAGATGTAAAAGTTCAGGTTGAGAAAAAAAAAAAAACTATATGATACGTGTTGGGTGTTTCTGATATGTAGGTAAATTTTCATCTTCTTAAAAACTTCGCTGAAGCTAAGTAACTAAAACAAGCAAGTAAGTTAACGTACATTAAATCGTAACATACGTACATACTTGTACTTTATCTTAAAAAGTGTCAGAAGATTTAGCTAAGAAGCTAACTGGGGACAAAAAAGAAAAAGTCCTATCTACAAATACATGGATAAATGGATGGTTATGTAGAGTAGAATATAAAAATTGAAATAAATGAATAATTTAATCTCATGCATATAAATTTTTTTAACTAAGGAAAATCTATTATGTAGCCCAAACATTGCATTTCAAAGATCTGTCAAAAAGGTTCACAATATTAATTCCCCTTATGGCTTTCTTGAAGGCTTGAGGACTCTTTTTTCTATGAATACTCTGACTTATTTTTCCCTACAATTAGGGGCCTGGATATCTGACACGACTGTGTTTCCCAGACTCCACCGTCCTTAAGTTAGGATTTGGAAATTCACCGCATCTTAGATTGTTGTGTTTAACTTGCTTATAAAATACATGTATTTCACAAATGGACTTGGTGCTAAGAAAACTTGAACTTAATACATAAATATCAAAATGTCTTGAAGATGCCTATGTACTAGGCTAGTCAGACGCCACTTCTCCAATAACTCTCCATATTCAGCATTTCTGTCGTTGAAAACTCGCGCGTAACGCCCTCTCTTGAACCCATTCTAGTTTTTCCGTGTCCGATGCTTTGCAAAAATGAATGCCACAGGTTATGTTGCCAATTTAAACAGTTGAAGCTTAGCTTCGGTGGAGATCATGCGCATATGACGAACAATAACGCTTACAAATTTCTGCTAGCCTTCTTACAGATAGCAAAGATATGTCGGCTATATTCTAGCTTATCATCGATGGTAACCCCTAATAGTTTAAGTGCGGGAGCAGATGTGATATCTTCTCCATCAATGTCAACACTTATTGATAGATCATCATTAGGGGTTGCTCTACACCCTGGATCGAATTTCCTGTTACAAAAAGCTGGTGGTCATCCACTAAATATACCTTTTTCAATTTTCAATTTTGACGATTTAAAAACACTAATCGCGAGCTGCTTAGAGCGTTTCTGCTCAAGGGTATCTCATCCTAAGTCTTGGAAAATAGCGGAAGATCTTGTGTAATTATATACTCACTAATTGTTATAATTCTCCCGGCCCTGTTTTGCAATCTCTGGAGTCTGTCACATAGGCCTTTTCCCATACATCCCCAAACCTCGGAGCAATAATCAAAATAAGGAGTGACTAAAGCCTCATACATTCTTCGTAGGGTTTGGCGGCGGGGCACCAGGAACGAATACGTTTTAAAGCCCCTAGACCTGCAGATACCTTTTTATAGACGACGACAACTGCTGTTTAGGTCGGAGGGTTTCATCCGACAGGGCCGATAAGACTCCTCCTCGATCCACAACTCTTCAGATGACACTAAGCCTCATTCAATAATTGTTTTAACAATTATACGTTTCTTGGAAACTGGCCACTTACCTCTCCTCTACTTCTCACTTGAAGCAAAATGTTGGCTTAGGGGAGGGGTAGGTGGGCAGTTTCTCGGAAACGTATACTGATCCATTATATCCTCCTTATAAAAAGATCATACTTCAGAAATTTTCCACTTGTCTGAAAAATACAAGAACTAACCCCATTTACAAATGCATATTTTAATTTCTATTTGCAACATTAGTTCAATATCCGCTTTATTTGTCAAAGTAGCCAAACTACTACGCTTATCAGAGTCGTCATACGTGTCTATGTGGATGTATATATTTCTATCATTCTTCAGTATCCTCTAAAATACGAAAGAAACAGGGTGAAAAAACCGCGCTTAATTTAATTTTATAGCTTCTTGAATATTTAGCAAGAATCGTTTTCTCTTAAATTTCCATTTCCCTGTTCCTCGGGCTTTACCACTTTCTGTTCATCGGAGGTTTTCTTCTTTGAATCCTGCAAATTTAGTATCCCGTCTTTCCCGTCATTTACCACTTCTTCGAGGGCTTCCTCTCTCGGGTCTCCGTCTCCCTTTTTCTTTTCAGTATCTGAAGCGCTTTCTAAAGAAGAGTGGCTGTTTATCTTGTCCTCATGATTCAGTTCGTTCATAGTGGCTTCTTTTTGGACTTCACTGCCATCCACTGAATCTACATCGCTGGTTAGTTTGTCCTGCGGCTCAAGTCTATGTACTAACTTGAACCATGTTTCCCGGTCTGAAAGAGATTCATTTCCTACGGCCTTCTTCATGAACACCCTGCCGGTATCACTGCTGCAGTGAACATAATCGCCTGTTTTTTTTGACTGGAAGATAACGGGGGAGTCAGGTCCACATTCGTCATTAACCTTTTCGATGAAAAAGAAGTATTCGTCGCCTTCGGGAGGGTTTTCTAATTTCTGTTGAACAAACAACAGCAATCATCTTTTCAGTTTAATCTTTGAGGCTTAAAATTACCTTAACAAAAAAACGCTGTTACTAATAAATTAAAAATGCTGTTAACAAATTGAACGAGTGGAGAGCTTTGAGGGCAGGCGGTTTGCTAGACTACGTAACAGCATGCAAGCGTCGAGTTATTGCGCGAAAAATGGAGCGAAAGCAAAGAAAAGAAAAAAGGAGGGAGGGGGAAAGGAAACGATCACCTCCTTCCTTCACATTCCTCTTTTTTTTGCTCTCGTCCCAACAAAACGCTTGCTATGCAAGCTAGCGTTCTGCAGAGCTTGATGTCGTGAGTTAAATTGAAACCTTGGTCAGTCTACCAAACAGAATCCATACACATCGGATACTGAGATCATGCTTTGTACAGATATTGATCTCAGCTCATTTACTCTTACGGTCTGTGGGCGGCATTAGACCCTTTTCGGTACCCATTTCCATTTCCTTGCAGCCTAGCAGTAAGTTGGACTAACAAGTTTAGTTTCCACTAGGAAACAGCAGGAGGGCCACAGTTCTGTATTTTGTGATGCATTTTTGGATCTCTTAAATCTGTTTGCTTACACGTAGTTGTACTTCCATATCCTTTTCCGCTGCCAGGTAAAAATTCCCATCATTTCTGCTGTACTTCACGAAATTCGCCATCTTGTCTACGCTTTTTAGGATCTGAAATACTGAAAACACATACAACGTATCAAACAATTTCAAACAAATTTTCTGGTAGATAAGATATATTTCTATAATTATAATTCGGCTCCATTGATTTCTAACTATAGGGCAATCTAATGTCGATTCAAACTTATGCGTTCATAACAAGACATGTCCTATTCTCAACTGCAACATCACGCGTTCTATAATGAGAGAAAGAAAGATAAGGAACTAACGAGGTCTATTCGTCACTCCATTAAATCGGTGGAACGCAGAGAATTGGTACAAGCTATGATTTCTGGGATCATTTGGATAGACAAACGAGAAGACCTCGTTTTTAAAATGATTGGTGAAATATATGGTCCAAAGTTAACCATAGCCCAATAACTGCCTGGATTTTCCGTTTAAAATCTTTGTGCTGAAAGCTTGTATCGATTCTCTTTGACTGTACTTTTACAGTTGTGACTTACAGCCCATTACAAAGTGTTATCAGGGTCTGAAAGGGTATTGTCGGGACCTAGCCGGATTTGACCAAAATACAGAGAACACGCAAAATTACTTGACGAGATACTGGATTTGACTGCTCATCTCTGGAAGCGGGATTCGCCCAAATCTTGGCAAAGAACGCGTTCTTTGGGAAAGAAAACAGTATTCGGGATAGAGATGACTGAAGTTCGCGATGCAGGATTGTCGTTAAAAAGAAGGGGGAGTGTGGGATCATGATCCGCCTTCCCCGCCAGACCCCATTTTGTATACAACTGTGCGGTCAGGTCATGATTCGAAGTCAATCACAAAATCGCCTGACTGGGAATACCTGTTTCCGGATCATTGCAGTCTGATTTCTCTAGCTTCACGTTTAGTCTCCTAAGATTTTCATCGTCTTCAGCTTTCAAGAAGTCAAACTCTGATCCATTACTTACTGTATATGTATATGTGTATGAGTTGATAATATGACACCAAATCAATTGCCAAATCACTTGAAGCAATACCTGTTGTTGGATCACTGAAATCTGATCCATTAAAGTACACATTGAGTTTCCTGGAATTTCCATAGTCTTCAACTTTCAGTAACGAACCCGCTCCGTTTGAACCTTCAATCGACTCGATAGCATAAGAATCAGTGGCTTTGACCTGCTGAAACGAAACATGACGAGTTTGTGACGTTGAAGGTGACGCAGTTTGTTCTAAAACTAGCATATTTGGCTATTTCGATGGGACGGCTCCTGATGCAACTCTTAAAGGCACTGTTTCAAGATGATAGTTTTAAACCAATTCTGTGCTAAAGTTGTTACTCAGTGCCTTTAGCCTGTTATACACAATATGCTCCTGAAGAAGATATCAAACAAATTTTATCAGGGAGCACTAACCATGCGTGAACCTTTTTTGTTGACTTTTGCTGGGCGTAGCCGTAAAGCTTGAAACAATTGGCCAAATTTTCGCAAGTTTCAATTCATGTTAAGCTAATGTCAACTCAGCTGTAATTTTTATATTTTTAATTTTTATAATTTTTTATTTTCATGTGTACATACATTATAGATTATATATATATATATATATATTTATTATCATTATTATTGTTTTTTATTTTTTATTTTATTATTTTATTATTTTTTTGTAGATTTAATGCACGTTCGTATTTTGAACGAGCACTTGTGCTCTTAGACGATAACGTGGGTAAAAAAAATTATTGATTGATTATATTGATTGATGTTAATACTTGCCAGCCTCAGTTTAAGGGCAGATCTTTTTTGTGCCTGTAGAACTAAGCCTTTCAAAACCAGACGCTCATTCTACAATGCATGTAGTTTGTTACCACTGCACTCTATAAATAACACTGCACAATAATTTTTTCAAAAAAAAACAACTTCCATACCTCACGATAATGATTTCGTTGCTCTACACCTACCATAAGTATTTGGGCATCTGTCGAATCCACCCTGGGTTCCTTGGATGCGCCACCATTCTCGACTTCATGATCATTAGGTCTTTTCTCTCCAACTTTTTGATGCTGCTGATCGCCCATTGCTGCTGGTATGTGTTCAAAGAGAGGGAGCACAACTTTTAGGTCCAACTCCTCTCAGGTGCTTGAAATCAGGCCTTCTCCTCTCTTTCTCTACTTGTAAAACAAGGGGAAAAAAACAAGGAAGATTTTAAAGACCTTTTTTTTTTTAATTATTCCCACTTTTTGAAGGAATTGTTTTTTCTTCTAATTCGCTAGTCTTTTTTTTTTCTTTATAATGTCTTCTCCCTCAATGCATTTGTTTTTCCTTTCCTTTGCACCTCAAGCACATGAGATGCCTCAGTGGAGTCGCTAGCTGTGTCTGCATAAATTTGCATAGATTTTTACTTTCTTGGTGTGACTAACTGTATGACTCTGTATGACTATTACACCACGAGGCACAAGGTGTCTTTTATGAAAATTAATGCCAATTTCTTTCACAGAATGTGCCAATCACGGCTACGTAGTAAGTACGGGTTAGATTTGTGTTTTGAAAGGTTATTCTTATAAAAACAGTCTCACACTTTCTTTCAGCAAACTTAAGCAAACTTAAGCCAATATAGCCCGATGGAAAGCGCCTATTTCTAAGAGCGACATTTTTAAGCCCAGCGTGCTAAGTGCGGCTGAATTTGAAGATTCGTTCAATCGGAAATGAGTACTAGTTGTAAGTTAGGAGGTAGCGCGGTGTCCTTGAAACTGCGACGGACAAATCGTTCGTATACTTTTGATTATGCCTAAATGCCCCAAAGCCTTTTCATTAAAGCAGCGCGAAAACAGAAACACCTTATTTGAATAACATGTCTGAATTTATGTTCTAAGATTTTTGTCTCACTTCAAAACAGTTTGCTTTTCATCTGCATTCACTATATCTTTTCTCACTTAGACAATTAAAAAACTTAACTGCGTTTGGCGAGCGAGTGAAGCAGTTGTCAGCAGCGGTTCACATTTTGCGGCACAAATTATAAAGGCTGAGACAAAAGGAAATGCGTAAAACTTCCTTACTTTAAAAGTAACTGTCCCACATCCGTACTGATGGCAATGTTGAATTAATATTACGAGTTATCCCTCCAGCTGTACGGCAAGGAAAACGTGCGCATCGGTAGCCTTGAGGTGTAGTAAGTCTGAACAGTCGACAGCGTTTTAACCTGTTCCACTTCACATTCAATGACCTCAAGCAGGCCATTAAAATATTTCTTTCAAATCAACAATATAATATTTGGTTATAATCATTGGATTTGGCTGGATGAGCGGATGATTTTCGAAACCTTGTGACCAAATCTTGCACGCAACTAGAATTTTTCGTTTAATTAAATCCGGCATAGTTCTTAGTATTAAAAGAAATGTAGTTCAGTCTAGTTAAAGTGATGTACTCGAGTATTACGGTGGCCCTTATCTTCAAACACAACAAACACTTCTTGAAACACAACAATACATTCCTGGAACACAACAAACATTTTTCCAAACACAACACGGTATTAACCAAACACAACACAGTATTACTGAAACACAACACAATAATATTCAGACACAACACGATATTTGCAAAACACAACACAAAATTCTCCCGATTACGAAATGCAGGATTTGTTACAAAACAAAGCATGAACCCATATTTACTCAACCGCGAACACGTTACGCGCCTTGATTGCAAACTCAACCCATCATAGCAGAGGAGTCAACGGAGCATTTCCCAGCGTTGAATATTGAGCAAATGCTAAACCGACAAACGTGACAGAAGATTGAATTCCCTTGTTAATATATTTTAGGGTGTACTAACGAATAAACTGGCATTAAAAGATGATACAAACTAAATGATACAAACTGTATCATTTGTTAAATTCCTTGTTTATTGATCCTGCATCTAGCCAAGAAATAATCAATATTTGCAGTTCTCTTCGGCCCGGAATTGCAGCTGGTTATGATGATATCCCAATTTGTATCGTTAAAGATGAAAATTAACTTAATTTCGGATCCTCTTTGTCACATTATCAATTTTTCTATTAGGTCTTTTTTTTCCTCGGGTTACCCCACCTACGCGGGCTACCTCACCTACCTGAGGTCCCCCACTCCCAACAGGCTCTAACTGCTTATTACGTTTTTTTTTTAAAGCATTTGAAAGACAAAAAAAAACATAATAACAATTAATTATACCAATCAATTATATCTGTATTTCCTTGAATTTATCTATTTATTATTGTATTTCAATCCGGCGGTAACTAACCCCAGGTATAGAAATGGCAATACTGATTATAAACTTGCAGCTGAACTTGCTATTGTTATTGTTATGTTACACCAATAACATGTTGTAGAGCAAACAAATGATGATGCCGGCCACTCTTCGCTCACCTCATGTTGGCAATTTCCCCAAGTGTGAAGATTATACGATTCATCATCAAGAGGCGTTTTTATTCAAACCCAATAAAGTGAGTCTTGTTTTGCCCTCGCTATGTCATACAGGAAAAAGGAAAAGAAAATTTCTAAAACAGAAGTATCATTTGTACTTTTGCCATCCGTAAGAGTGCTGCGTGTTTGATGAACGATGCAGCAGCCGTCACAAAACTAGCATCGGCCGCCACCGCAATTTAGACAGCAAACTGTTCTCTTGGTAAAGCCATGAAAACTATGGATGATAATGCGCTTGGAAAATTCTGGGTGCACATCATGCAATGACCTACCAAATCCAAATTGTAGAGGATGAATTACTTTGTACAAAACAGTGCAGCAAATTCCTACAAGCCAAAAAGAACAGTTTGCAAGGTGGGGTTTTACATATTTCTTGGAACAATCACGAAGTAACACTTCCTTTTTCTTTTTCAGCTCTGAGAAAAGTGTTTCTCGATTGAGCTGAATAAATTATCATTTATACCAGAAGGTATAAAACCAAGGAACACACCCTGCAGTACTAGAATTGAAAGTAGCGACGGAGCCGACCTAAATGCTGTGGTTTTGCCTCTTGTGGAGTAATTTCAGTCTGCTATATCATAGTCAATGCAAGACGATAACAGGTTTGTTCTCGTAATAAGTCATTTCTCTCAGAGGTTTATACATCAGAGCCAGTCTCTGTAACTGCAAAAGTGATAAAATAAAGGCGACGCGTGTTTAGTAGACTGATTTCCATACGCTGATTGGACAATCTTGATCACATGGCCTTAGCGCGCGGAAAATGAAAATGAAGCGGCGGTGAAGTCTGGGTGATTCGGAGGCGCAGAAAAAGACTGGTTCCGAATGAAACTTGTCAAAGATGGAAGCAGAAGAAGATGCGATAGAGGTGAATCTTTTTATCTTCTCTTTTTGACGTCAGTCTTCTTTGAAGCGAAATTTACCTAATACTATGGGGAATACTACTGTGGGAATTCCACAATTTTCATCCGAAATTACCCCACAAAATATTTGTCTCCTTTATACTCGAACAATCATTATGTTGATTACCAATATTTCTTCGAATTTTACAATTCGTACGTCTTGGACTTGGCGCGTTTTGAAGACCATACATTTGCCTTTTTTAAGGGAAAGTGTTAGATGTACAGTTTGCTCGTCTCCAAATGTAACGTATCTGAATGATTGGGGTATGAACTGATATTGCGAACAATATCAAATTTAAATTTTTCGTCAACAACTTGATGATTGGATGCTCTTAAAAATAACAGAAAAAATTATCAGAGAAAAAGCTTTTGAACAAAAGAAAGGATAAATCTGGGCCCAGGTTGGTGAATTCAACTTTTCTCGACAGAAAATCTTTTGGGAAATTTAAATAAATAATTACAGAAGAACTGTAATCAACCCTGATCATCAAGAATATTTTTTCGATTTTGTTGAAATGACTTTTAGGCTAGTACATGCTAGGTACAGCTTGCCGGCTGGCAAGCTGTAAACCTGACTGTCTTTTCACCCTGTTAAACGAAACAAACATTTTATTTGTTGCTTACTTTGGCTTGTCGTTATATTGAGACTTGATTTTTTTGACTTGTTCTTGTCAGAACAAAGCCGGGGACAATGTTTTTGAACTGACCAGAAGATAAAACATTTAAAAACCCAGTTGCAATGGCTGGAATGCTACCGTAAGAAAATTAGAAAAGCTTTTTTTCTGGGTTAATTAATATAAAAGTCATAGAATTGTCTTTTTGTTGTTGTTGTTTTTTCGTTTCTTAGTCTAGGATCTATTAATGACAATGAATGAAGAACTTAAGAAAGCAAGAAAAGCTTTTGATGCTGAAAGCTATGGAGAAATGGTGTAAAACGTTTTCCAAGTTCACCATTGTTAAGTTAAGATCGCTTTGAGTGGTGAAAAGAGGTCATGCAAGTCACATAGCTCTGATATATAGCAAACAGTTGTTTTCCCAAATCATACCCTGTGAGCAGGAAGTTGCTGGACATAGGTTTGTTTCTTATAATAGTCAAGCTCTATCAGCCTTGAACACATCAATCAAGCAACTATGATCCAATATCCTCATGAAATACGCCGCTTTTAAGTAGGATCCAATTTTTTGGGTTTAGACTTCCTATCAACCGAATTTGAATATTCATGCAATCGCAATGTCTCAGCAGGTATGAGCCGACAACTGCTACAGTATTTACTTAGTACCCATGTGATTATTCCTCCTTACTTTACTCTGGCGTTCGTTTAAGATATGTCTATGTTGCAAGCGGAAAATAGTGCGTGACTTACGAAATGCTGTACTCTTAAACCTAAGCAACGTTTGGAATTAATATGCCCCCCAAATTTTCTGTTTCACCAGAAAATGATTTTCTCTTTAGTCGCGAACACTATATGTCTGAAAATTATAAAAATGAACTCGTTCAAAGAGTGAGTAAGCCGTCCGGCACACACCAACAGTGCAGCGCTTCAAAATTTGCTAAGAGACTGAGACAAAAGGGAATACGTAAAACTTTCAAGTTACTTGAAAGGTAGCTGTCCCACATCCACTGTTAGTACTAAATTAACTTGAACAGGACGAGTTATCACTCTACTTCGACAAGACTAAGCCGGTGCGCATTAGAAGCAGTGAGGTATAGTGGTTCTGAACAATCGACAGCGTTGTGACCAGTGTTCCACTTCACATCCAATGCATGACCTCAAGTATTCATTCATTTTGGGTAGCATGCCATTAGTGAAACAATTATTCATTTTATAATCACTGGATTTGGCTGGATGAGCGTATGACTTACGAAACCTCTGTGATTAAATTTAACACGCAACTAGAATTTTTCATTTTTATATGCCATATTTCTTGGTCAAGCAACTAATTTTAGTTAAAGATGATTCACTTGGGGAACGCTTTAAGATGCCTGTACCCGCCATCTTTCCCTCCTAATTTTCATTAGTCATCAAAATACAAGAATTCTTGGGCGGAAGTCCGGAGAAAGGAAGCTGCAGACAGTCTGATTGGAAGCGCTGCGTTTCCCAGCGTCGTTGACTATACAGCACATGCTGAACCGAAAAAACATGACAGAAGATAGAATTTCCTTTTTTGATAGACTTTACGCGTGTGAGAACGAGTAACTGGCGGTTTTTAAGATGTGTTTTTTCTTTTGTGGTTCGTAAAGTAAAGATTCAGCCGCGCGATTCTGTTTCGACCTCGGTTCAGCTTCCGCGCGGCTTTGCGAACCACAAAAGAAAAAACATCTCAAAAACCGCCAACTACGCAGGCTGAATATTAAGGAGGATTAAAGAAGCGTGCTCCTTACAAGGACAACCTGGGTAAACAGTTCTAGGAAAGTAGGGAAATCAGTTTCCAACATCTAAAAAGTTCATGAACTTAGACCTGTTTGGCCACTTTTAGAGCTTGAGACGACTGAATCCAGTATTTTTAATTTTATGGTGATAAACGTTCGTATAATTCATGCTCGTGAACCGCAACCTACGCACTACAGTTAACTTCCTGCCGAACTGAGGAAGTAGAAAACTGTTACAAACACTGAATCAAATACCAAGTGCAGTGTCATGCTTCACAGTTAACCGAACCGCTTTAACTATGTTGCAGCATTTTAAAGTAAAGAGCTTGATATAAGGTCTCTCACAACAAGACAAGAAAGAGATGAATTTTTCAAAGTATTTAAAAAATGTCCAAAGTTTTAGTAAAGCCAAAAAAACTATACCCAAAAAAGTTTTGAAGTGTTGCTCAAAAGCTTGGTCACTGGAGTATGCAGGCATAAGGGGCACCCAACGAGAACATAGTTCAAAACCACTTTAACATAACATTGTTAAACGTATTTTAGTATTTAAACGATAGATATAGGCATATTTTTATCCCCTAAAAATTTTTCATCTGCTCGGATTTCCTAGCTGAAAGTCTAGTAATCCGAAAATTATAGGGATCAAAACTTACCTTTTCGAAAATTCCAGCCAGAAAAAAGGCTCCCGAAAATTCTAGGTGACCTTTTTAGGGTAAAAATCCGTTAAAAATAGGCAATTAGACCATTCTTTAGATGTTCGAAAATCCTAGGAGAGGCAGACAAGCAAAAAATTTTGCAACAACTGTTCCGAAAATTCTAGATCTCAAATCGTCTTCCGAACAGATATTTTCCGAAAATTGTCGTTGGGTGCCCCCGAGGCATTCACACTTTCAGGAAAAATCTCCACCAGTCATCACGTAAGTGATATTAACGCTGTATGAAAGAGATCCAAAATAAATGTCATATTGTCACTGTGTACCAAAATATGAACAGCACCATAAGGTTTCATCCACAATCTCTCCACCACTGTTGCCACTTTGGGGTAGAAATTCAGGTTGAGAAAAAATACGTGATAGGTCAGGGTTGGGATTTTTTTTCTTATATGGGTAAATTTTCAGTAACATCGTCCTGAAAACTTCGCTGAAGCTAAGTAAGACAAACAGGTAAGTTAATGTACTTAAATCGTGACGAGTTAACGCTTTTTGCAACATCTCAGTTCAATATCCGCTTTTTCGTCACAGCCAACCAAAAAACTACTACGTTTATCAGACTGGTCATACGTGTCTGGATGCGGGTATTAAGTTATACGCCTACGCTCTAGTTTATATATTCAATAGAAGTTTCCATGCATAATTAAACAGAATCCTCTAAAATAACCAACGAAACGAGGTGAAATAGCTGCTCGCAAGAATCAGTTTCTCTTTTCTCAAAAATTACACAATCACTAGATTTATTGAAGCGCATCAGATGGATCACACGCAAAAAAGTAGCCAATCTTGGGTAAGTTTAATGCTAGTCGTGTAAAGCTCAAATGCAGCTATGGCAGACTCGTTTTTCGTTTGTCTCACGATAGTCATGTGTCGTTGCGTTCCTTCCGCCCACTGCTAACGTTCCGTCGATGGTGTGGATTTGCTTTGCAGGTTTATTGATGGCTGCCCTGACTATGTAGTTGCTAGTAATTAGTGCATCACCATCTTCATTCTTGGTTGATTGTTTTCGATCCTGAGCAGCATTGCTAACGTTAGAAACTGTTTCCTCAGCTGTCCGCTGTGGTGACGATCGGCTGCTATGTTGTCTGATCGTGGGCATCGGAAAAGGCTGAGGATGAAGTTCGTAAACTCTGTATGTTCCAGTCATGTTACCGCATTCGCGTGAAATCTTATAAACTGCTCGATCTTGCTTTCGTTAGAAGAAAGCATAAGACTGCGAGCCGTCTTTTATTTTTTTCAAAACAGTTTCATAGTTACTGGGGTAGAACGCGCGAGCCGCGAGAAACGTAAAAGCGTTTTTTGACACTACGCGCTCACTTTCTGGGAACTCGACAGATCTAAGAGAAAAGGCGGACTGCAGGCAGTCTAAAATAGCATTAGTTTCCACAAATTGTGATCTAGGTGTCGCTTCAGACTTGAAGACAGCCCGCAAGCCATGTTGATGTAGCCAACAAGAATTGGTTAATTCATGAGATGAAAATATAGGTACTTTTAACAAATAATCAGGAGTGTTCCGCAGGGGTCTGTGATTGGCCCACTGCTTCACTCGTCATTTGTACTTCACCTGTTGGTTAGAATCTGCCAGTGAGCATGATCTTGTCTACTATGTATGCCAACAATAAACAGAATCTATTTGTCATTCAGCAGCAAAAGTCAGCAACCACTGGCAATTTGAAATCGCGCTTTGAACATCGTGATATTAAAGACAGTTAAAATTAAACAATACGTTCAAGTTCAAGTTAATTTCAGTATTTTTAATAGAAAATTTGCAAAACTACTCTACCCACAAATAGTAGGGCTAAGGTAGGTGGGTAGAGAAATCAGATAGTTTTAAAGCACTAAAAGTCTAAAGAAATACTAAAGAAAATAAATGAAGTAAGTACGAATTTGTTATAAGTTGGACTGCAGTAAAGGCGAAAGGCTTGAACAGTTCTCACAAGGTTTTTTTATTCTTTTGAGAATAATAAGTGCTTCAACGTAAACGTCCTAAGTATGCACAAGAGATAATATGAATTCATGAACATAATTTTTGAAGGCTTTTTTTGGATAGTGGCGTATTCGGCGAGGATGCTGTTCCATAACTTGGATCCAAATCTGTTGAAAGATCTGCTGGCAAAACGACTGAGCCGCATCTCAAAATCTTACGTCGACGCCATATGTGGGTTGAGTTTGTTGTTGGTTCTCTCCCTTGCTCCGAAAGGTTTTTCTCCTTGTACTCCGGTTTTTCCCTCTCTTCAAAAACCAGTATTTCCAACTGAATCTCAGTCGATCAGGAATCAGGTAGACGAGGAACCACTTAGAGGAAGTGCTATCTCTAGATTATTATTTATTTATTTATTCTTCACAGCTCAGTGGATAAGACCACGTCCCCTTCAGTAGTGCATCGGACTGCGTAATTTAGCCTGAATGTGTCAGGCTCTCAGAGACTAGGGACGTCGAGAGAGTTTTTACTATACGATCTCAGCACATTACTATCTTAGAGCCTGGAACTTGAGGCTACGTAAAACTGTACTCTCGCAGTCCGGGCCGTAACCAGAACTGGATATATGATTTCCCGTAATCTGATCGCCTTGCACAAAACCAAAGCATTGCCTAGATCGCGAAGGATTAAGACCTAGAGGAATAGCGAACATAAATAAATCCATGGCGGCTGCGGCGATACTGGACGATGTGGAAAGCCGCTGTAAAGAAAACATTCTCATGAAACGATGGAATCATATATCCTTCCAATAGTATCGATCTCTCGACTTTTGGGACCTGTGGAAATTCGACTGCGAAGTCGTTTTCCTTATATAGATTTCCTTTACTACGTGACTAGCAGAAACTCGCGAACAATAAGCTTTCAGCAACCTCGTTTACGACTTTCTTTGTACGATGCGTCCGTCCCAGGGATCCGTCCTCCTCACAAATCAGAATTTCGCTCCCAAGCTCGGTAAAGGTTCAATGTTTCCTCGATTTCAGGAAATGCTTTTCTATTTCTCAGTACTTAGCAAGGGTCTCCTACTTTTCAAGGTTTTTTAATGCGATTGGCCTGCTTGGCTTAAGGAACGCTGGTTTGTCTTTATTCGTATTTGCACGGTTGATTTCGCAGACGACTGATGTTCCTCTGCCGCAGATTTTTTGTTAACTGACGAAATATTTTGGTTTATTTACTGATCCATGCATTTATTTGTTTCAATCTACTTTAGAGAGAAGTAACCAGCTGTTACGCGATTCAGTCAATCGTAAGAATAAGTCAAAAAGGCGAGAATACTGAAAGTGTTGGTAGCCTTTTGAGGGCTCATACAAGAAGAAGAACCTCACGCAGTATCAAAGAAAGATCGGATATGCTGGTGGACTTCACGGGAACTGATTTTAGTGATCCAAAAACAGGTATTCATGCAACAGTTCTCCTAGAAGATGCATTCAAAGGTGGATTTCCACTGTCGCGTAATTTTTACGTACGAGGTACGTAAGCACGTAGATTTTACGCGCCTAAAGAAACCGCGAGGCAGGTATGAAGTGTCGCGCGTAAACGTAAAAGTTGAGCGAGTTTCACCTTCCATGTTTACGCGCGACCTTTCATCTACTGCCTCTATATTATTTACGCAAGTCTAGTAATACGCGCCTACGCTTGTAAAAATTACCCGAAGTGGAAATCCACTCTAACAAACGTAATGAGCGGTAACAGTGTTGGTCCGATCGCTACTTCGAATTTACTGAAGAGCGTACTCTTGTTGTGGGAAAAGTACTGAGCTATTAACAACAAAAACAACAACAACAACGATGATTGGTAGTGTAGCTTGAATAACTGAAAAGCTACTACAAGCGTATATGCATATGAATCTAGAAAAAATGGAACTAAATTGTATCTGTTATGGTGTGCAATGCGGTATTACTGACCGACGCGAGTCGTACAGAACTTACCGTGGCTCTCTTTTCGCGCTGATTCGAGAACTGATTTGCTAATTTTTGTGTGACGTGTTCAGTTTTCAGAATAGCTGATTTGATTTTCGTTCAATGGAACCCAAAAAAGCGCTGCATTTTCACTCATTTGAACTCCCGGAGGTTAATGTCAAAATTGGTCAAAAGTGGGAGAGGGGCCTGGGGTAGCAATGGCGTAAGACGTGTCCTTGATCCGTCCGCCACATATTCTTTTTTTTCCCGGGTGGTAAATGGAAGTACTGTTGAAAAAGATCTTGGAACGGAAAAGAAGCGAGCGTTCCTCTTCAGAGGAGTCGAGCACTTCACCAGAAGCAAAAAAAGCGAGGAGTGATGAAGTAAACTCTCCTGAAGAAGTCGAGGAGCACGAGGTTGAAGACGAAATTTTTACGGTTTTGAACATGGCCGAAGGCTTTCATAAAGCTTTGGAGGAGATAAATCGAAAGCTGGAAAAGCTGGACGCTATCCAAACAACAGTAAATGATGTCCAAACGTCCCTTCAAAAATTGGAAGGAAGAATACAGAAGCTGGAATATTCGCAAACAACCGCCAGCCACGACATTGAGAACTTGAAAGAAAGCTTAAATAAAGCTGAGAAGCAACAGCAGAATTCGACAGCGAGCCTAAAATTTTACCAGGAGAAAACAGATCTCGCTGTAACCGATTTGCAGAAGAAAAATGATGATTTAGAAGCTAAGCTTAAAGAGGTACAAGACAAGAATCTCTATTTGGAAGCCTACTCGAGGCGGGAAAATATAATTTTTGAAAATATTGTGCGAGAAACAGACAAAGAAGACACTGAATTAGTTGTTCGCACCTTCCTCGAGACGGAATTAGGATACAAAGATGCAAGCACCGTTGAAATACAGAGGGTTCATCGCTTAGGAAAGAAGAAGGAAGAAAAGCCCAGGCGAATTATCGCAAGGTTCCTCCGCTATAAGAACTGTGAAGAAATTCTAGCTTTGGGCTCCCGTTTGCGAGGAAGCAGATTTAAAATGTATCAAGATCTACCCTACGAAATAGTAGCAAGAAGAAGAAAGCAAATGGACACTTTTAAAGAAGCTAGGAAAAATAACATCCCTGCATCTTTTAGTCGGGCACAACCGGATAAGCTCTTGATAAAAGGTAAAATTTGGCCAGTCGGTAAACCTCTCGAGATACCAAGATAGGTGAGAATGCTTCTTCATCATGTCATTACTCATTAGGTAACCAAGATCACGTTAGTATCGTTTGACCACATTTGCCACCCGTTATTATCAATTGCTAGATAATTATTTAGGCGATCGGAATAGAGGTTCGTAACTGATGGCGCTTCGGTTTTTCTTATCTGTCTGTAAGATTCTAGGTAAAAGTCCTAGCTTCCCCCCCATGTCCCTTTACGAAGAGGTTTCTTACTTAGTTGTGTTTATCTGTGCATGTTTTGTTTGGTTTCTATGTTTTAATAGCTTAATCATTTGTTTTAGAAGTAAACGCCTAGTACAAATTCCTATCATACCGTGCAGCGATTGTAGAGCTTTGACATCAGGTGATGTAAGGCTTCCTCTGCAAAGCTGCCCAAGAGAATATCTATGGCTTTGACAATAGCATCACTAAACGTCAGGGGATTAAGAGACAATACAAAACGTAGAGAGGTGTTTAATTGGCTTCGCAAAAAGAATTACTCGGCATATATGCTATAAGAAGTCCACTGCACTGAAAATACTAATCAAGTATGGTCTGCTGAATGGGGCTATCAAGCTATTTTTAGTGCTTATAAGAGCAATAAAGCAGGGGTATGCATTCTTTTCAACAACAACTTCGATTTTCAAATAGAAAAAACTTACACTGACCCCCAAGGACGCTTCATTATTTGCGACATTAAAACCAATGAAAAGTGTTTTACTTTAGGGAACATATATGCCCCTAATGAAGACAACCCAACTTTCTTCCTTGACTTCTTTGATCACCTTGCAGATTTCAAATGTGATGATATTATTATAGGAGGCGACTACAACCTCGTATTGGATTTAGAGAAGGACAAGATGGGTGGTCTTACTAAAACTCACCAAAATAGTGTTAAAGTTGTTCAAGAATTCTCTGAGAAACTAGATCTGGTAGACGTCTGGAGGATTCTACACCCAGACACTAGTAGATTTACCTGGAGACAACGTCATCCAAAAGTACACTGTAGGCTCGATTTTTTTTTAGTAAGCCAAAGCACAGTTAATATCACGACCCTCGCAGATATCGTCCCAGGTTATAAAACCGACCACTCAATGACTACGTTATGCTTATCACTACATTCAAATCTACGTGGACCAGGTTTCTGGAAACTAAACACATCTTTTTTAACTGAATTGGATTACGTAAACCAAATTAAAACAACGATTCAGGAAACACTCGATGAGTACAAAAATGACGAATCGGTAAATCCTTCACTTCTTTGGGAAATGATAAAGCTAAAAGTGCGCGAAAAATCGCTCCGCTACTCCAAGAGCAAAACAAAGCAAGCTAAACAACGCGAAACATTTCTGGAACAAACAATTGCCAGAGTAGAAGCGGATCTCGATAATAAAAACTCCGATGAAATGCATTCCTTACACCTGGAGGAACAATTGAATGAAAGCAGGCTTGAGCTTGAAAAGATAATTGAAATCCGCACCAAAGGCGCAATTTTGAGATCTAAGACTAAATGGTATAATGAAGGAGAGAAAAACACCAAGTATTTTCTTAATTTAGAAAAACGACACTACAAGCAAGGGACAATAAGTCAAATTAAAATAAACGATAGCGAATTTGTCACCTCGGATAAAAAAATATTAACTGAATGTGTGGCGTTCTATAAAAATCTCTACTCATCCAAAGGTAACACATACAACCAAGCTGATACAACTGTTTTCTTTGAGGGTGGTGATGACAGAGCCATTGACGAATATGAATTAACTTCGTGCGAAGGAGTTTTAACTGAAAAAGAGTGCCTTGAGGCTTTAAGAGATATGGAATCAGAAAAGACCCCTGGGACCGACGGCCTACCA
Source organism: Porites cylindrica (assembly GCA_964035525.1). Taxonomy (NCBI): domain Eukaryota; kingdom Metazoa; phylum Cnidaria; class Anthozoa; order Scleractinia; family Poritidae; genus Porites; species Porites cylindrica. The sequence goes on from OZ037785.1 coordinate 29,681,814, forward strand.
GCCGAATTTTACAAAGTGTTTTGGAAAGATGTATCCAGCACCCTAATTAGCGCACTGAACTACGCTTATGAAACTGGAAAACTCTCAATAACCCAGAGAAGAGGAATTATCAAACTTATCCCTAAGAAAGACGCAGAACCGTTCTTTATTAAGAATTGGAGACCCCTAACCCTCCTGAACAGCGACTATAAAATAGCGGCAAAATCAATTGCTAATCGCTTGAAACCTCTCCTCCCTGATCTCATTAATTACGACCAGACGGGCTTTATAAAAGGTCGTTTTATCGGAGAAAACATCCGCCTCATCGATAGCGTTATTTGCTACGCTAAAGAAAACAATATACCAGGATTACTTTTGTTTTTAGATTTTGAAAAAGCTTTTGACACGATAGAATGGCCTTTCATTAGGAAAACCTTTCAACATTTTGGTTTTGGTAGTAGCATCTTAAAATGGCTAAACCTTTTCTATTGCTGCCCAGAAAGCTGCGTTTTGAATAATGGTTGGGCGAGCGATTTTTTTGAAATCCAAAAAGGTGTAAGGCAAGGCTGTCCCCTTTCACCTTATCTGTTTGTTCTGGCAGTAGAAGTTTTAGCTAAGGCAATTCGTGAAAATAAAAGTATTAAAGGGATCTTTGTAAACGATAAAGAAATTAAACTAAGTCAGTATGCAGACGATACAACTCTTATACTAGATGGAACAAAGGAATCGTTAATAGCCTCTCTCAAAACACTGGACGATTTCTATGAAGTCTCTGGCTTAAAACTTAATGACAAAAAAACAGAAGTCTTTTGGATTGGGGCAAATTGTAACAAAGATGAAATATCAATTCTCGGAAGAAACTTTAAATGGCCGAAGTGTAAAGTTAAAGCTTTAGGTGTCTGGTTTTCAAATGATCCGGAAGCAACTGCAACTTTAAATTATAATGAAAAACTAGATAAGGTCCGGAATGTTTTGAGCTGCTGGAAATACCGTAGACTTACCCTAGTTGGAAAGATAACGGTCCTAAAAAGTCTGGTTGCCTCTCAGCTCGTTTATGTGCTCTCACCTTTACATACAAATGTGAAAATTATCAAAGAAGTAAACAAGTTATTTTTTTCATTCCTCTGGAATGGAAAAGGAGATAAAATCAAACGAGACATTATAAAAAACGATTATGCTAATGGAGGACTTAAAATGATAGACATACAGTCTTTTAACAAATCCCTGAAAGCTACATGGATTAAAAAATATCTGGATAAAGAGAACCAGGGAAAATGGAAATATTTTTTTGATATAGAGTTAGAGCGATTTGGAGGCACAATAGTCCTCACTAGTAACTTAAACAAGAAAGATACCATTGAGAATCTCAAGATTAAGAATAACTTTATAAAAGAGATACTTTCAATCTGGGCGGAAGTCAATTTTGATGAAAACATAACGTCCGAGAAACAATTTCTTGAACAAACTTTATGGCACAACTCACTCATTAGAATCGATAACTGTCCCGTCTTCTATCGTGAATGGTTTGATCGAGGCGTTACGAAAGTGAAACATTTGAAAGATGAACATAACCAATTTTTATCACTAGCTGAGCTGCAGCAAAAATACAGCCTCAAAGTTTGTCTTTTAAAGTATTTCGGACTAGTGTCTGCTCTAAAATCTCTTTGGACTACATGTAAACCAAGCTGTATTAAAAACTGCAACAATTATGAAACCTTTGTAGTAAGATTAACAGAATGCCAAAGTGCGAGCAAACTTGTATACACCAAGTTGCTTTCTACAAAATGCAAGTTACCATCCCATAATCAACAGAAATGGCTAAAAGACTGCAACGAAAATGATGTGGAGGCGATTAATTGGCGGGAAGCCTACCAGTTGGCCGCTAAATATACTAAAAGTACAAGAATTATTGAATTCCAATATAAATTTTTACATAGACGAATATCAACGAACGACTTCTTAACAAAAATTGGCGTAAAAGACAACCCAAATTGTTCTTTTTGTAATAATGAACCGGAGAAACTTCTTCATCTTTTTTGGTCTTGTCCTAAAGTGGCCTTCTTCTGGCATAGTTTATCTCTTAAGCTGACTTTGCTCCACATTACACCGGAACATTACACATTAGATATATTTGTTGTACTTGGTCTAAAGCCGGATTCTTCAAAAAACTGCCAGCAAATTAACTTCCTTTTCCTTCTAGCCAGAAATTACATCTGGATTAGCAAAAGAAGGGAAACCTCGCCAAAGATAGCAGGCTTCCTGCAATACCTCAAATCATTCTACCACATAGAGACCACTGCAGGTCCCATTTTACCAAAAAAATGGGAAAATGTGAGCTCCTTATTTCAGTAAGCCTTTGATTTTGTATACATTTGTATATCTCGATCCTCTGCTCATTTTCTCCAGCATTAACCTGGTGTATCTTTTTGCTTCACAATCGCTGCCTCTTTAAGACACTTAAGATATAAGTGCGTTTACCGTGATAAGATATAAGTGCGTTTACCGTGAATGTTGGTTTTGAAGTACAATTACTAATTAGAACTGCTTGTAAATAATGCATTGTAGTGTGAGTAGTGAGTAGGTAGTGTTGTAAGTACTGAGTATTGTAAGTCTTTACATTGTAAACAGAGTAAGTACCTTAGTCTATTGTATTCTAAATATTGTATTGTAAGTAGTGTAAGTATCGTAGTGTTTGTAAGTATTTTTGATTGTTGATTGTTGATTGAATAAATGTTATTAAAGAAAAAAAAAAAATTGGTCAAAAGTGGGGAAAAAAACCTGGTGTTCGCTTGCCTATTCCGATCTGGTGTATATTAAATAATGACGTCAGAGGCTTATACTTAGTAGTCCTGCGTCCCTTTATACCCGACCATTATCTGGGGCCGCGCTTCTAATCCACATTTTGCAATGATATATCATCCCACTAATTCTAGGTTATAAGTGAAAAGGCTGTTTGAGCCTCTTCTATCCAGTTGTATCAATTGTTCTTTTGGTATTTTTCGTGGAAAAGAGTCAGAAGGAAATGGCGGATGTGTTGAGATACCGTGCGAGGGGAAAAAATTACTATCTGTGTGTAAACGACAGCGGCGAAGTCAAACTTCATGTAAGTTGAACAATGCATGTACTAATGAAGATCTCTGCTTGCTATTCCTAACTGATATGAGACATACACAAAAGGCGCATGCGTGATGCATGCGCAGTTAGCATAACCTTTTCCGGTCTTAGTTTGTCTTGTTTTTTTCCAGTGTTCCAGTGTCATACTTCCCGGTGCAAAAATAGCTATTCCGGTACTCAATGTACCCCTTTCGGATCCCTAATGAAATGGTTTCTATCACCTGCTACAATGTAACGATAGCGACTTAATTTAGTCGAAATGATTGGTACGTGAATACCATACAGAAACTGGACTGAAAGCTGTGAACTTAAATCCGCTCTTACACTTACATTAGCATGCATTTAATCGCAATTTCTTCTGTCAACAGAAATTGATACAGTTTCCTAGAAATAACAAATACTTCTTTCTCATCGAGAAGATCAATAATGGATTTGAATCTCCAGTCACTTTTAAATCACTGAAGACCAAGCAGTATCTCTACTGTGATGAGCACGGAAAGGCTTTTATGGGGAACGCAAACTCTAACGAAGAGCCCAGAGATCGCCAGGCATGGTTCACTTTCATAGAACACAAAGGACACATATTGCTGCCGCATGCTAATGGTAACGGTGTCGAATCAGAAGATGACAATGTGCATGCAGATATGGAGGACGGAAATTCTAGGGATTCGGGAAGAAGAAACTTGGATATTCTAGAAATGGATATGTACAGGGAACGCCGTGAACACAGCTCAGAAATTATAATCTACGTATCAGCAGTATAACCCAGTTGTGTTTACTACGAAGACCTGCTCATTTTTAAGAAGTAAACTCCTTTTTTCACGGAATTTTTGAGCTGTTTTGAAGAATTTCTTGTGTGCACGGTCGCGTCTCTCATTTAAAAGTAGATAGTACGAAGTTGTTAATAGCGTCACTATTTCTTGACTAAAACACCACACGGATACATACGAAAACGAGTAACATACGGATGCATACGAATACATACGAGTAACATACAAGTAACATACGAATAGATACGAGTAACATACGGATCGGATACACAAGAATACGCATACGAGTTACATACAAGTAACGTACGAATGAAAGTAACAATACGGATGCATACGAGTAACACGGGGAACATACGAATACCTTTTTCATTTTTTAAAATAATTTTCAGTTTAAGTAATTTTCAAAAGTGTAAACAGTTTCTTAAAATAGAACTTAAGCGGTTATTCATATCACACAATTTCTTAAACTCGTCAAGGTACCTCACATCTCCCTACTGCCACCACCCCTATGTATTCATATGCACCCTTAGGCTACTTGTATGTACAGATGTATTCGTATGTTATCCTTATTTATATAACTGAACACCAATGAAACACCAGGTGAACTTTCGCGCGAAAACACGATATCTTCATAAGTGAAAATAGCATGTTATCTTCACACGCGAAATATCACCGTTGCTATGGCTGCATAATAAATCGCGCCTTTCACAGCAAAAACATATTAAAGTGAAATGGTTCGGTATTTCATTGGTGTTTATATAATAAATAGAACATTACATGGCCGCTTAGAGATACGAAATTTCTCTTCTCGTGTTAAAAAATATTTCCATTTACAACACTCGAAGAGAAAAATTTCAGTCGTATCTGATATGAATTACGTAAGTTACATTTTGAGAAACTGAAACTGTCTCATGAATATTTCAATGGTTTACTTCATTTACACTTTTCAAAGTTTCTTAAACTGAAAATTATTTTAAAAAAATGAAAAAGACGTTCGTATGTATCCGTAATATCTCTCGTATGCATCCGCATGTTATACTTGTATGTATCTGTATGTTACCCATATGTTACTCGTGTGTATTCGTATTTAACCGTATGTTACTCGTATCCATCCGTATGTTACTTGTAGGTACCCGTATGTTGTCCGTGTGTTACTCACATGTTACCGGTATGTACACGTGTGGTGTTTTAGTTAGAGATCCACTATTTTTCAGTCGAAAATCTAAGCGTCCTTTCAGTAACAGACTTTGAAAGCAGGTGACTCAAGTAGGCCTTTCCCGATTGCGCTAGTAAAATCCTAAAAAAGTGCTGGCAAAAATGGCTAAAAAGTGCTCAAAAAGTGCTCAAAATCTCAAAATAGTGCTCAAAAAGTGCTAAAAGTTGTGAACAGTTACCTCTAAGCTTTTCGTAAATATGTCAATTTTTACTGAAGTAATTAACAATCTATTTTGCGTATTGTTATTCGACAGGTTGTTACGAAAGGTTGATAGAATATAGAACAATAATATTTTTAAAAAACTAAAGCCGGTTACGAATTGTAAATAAATTCAGCAGTACTAGTGCAAAGAAATTTGAGATGACACAAGGATGATACATCAGCCAATCAGAAACTTCTGTTCTCACGCTCAGTAAGGATAAGTCCACGTGCGTTTCCATGACAACGGTCGTTTATTCTTGACAACATCATTAGTTATTCAAAGTTATGACCTGGAACACGATTCTCGTTGCGAGCGACACACAGTTTTTGCTTTAAAATGTTTTAGAAGACATACCGTATGTTGCTCGAAATTTGCTCGAAATGTGAAATATTGCTCAAATGTTGCCCAAAGTGCGAAAAAATGCTTAAGGGTGCTCAAAATACAAAATAGTGCTCCAAAATCAAAAAAGTGCTCAAAAGATATTGTTTTATCGTATTGGACTTTGCTGACTAAACCTACAAAGGCTCATTTTTCTTTGACGACAAATAAAAAGAATATAATTCTGATGATTGTCAGAGTGCGAGTATTGTTCTCTTTTTACCGTTACTTTTCGTTCTCTAGTATATTTTAAGTTGACGTCAAACTGACAAATAATCATTTACGAGATTTACTATACTCTTTTTAATTTCGGTTTAAGTGAAGGAGGATGAAGAGGTGACTCACTATCTGGAAACTTCTTGTGGTGAAATGTTGTTGGGAAACTTTTTCACATTGTAAACAACTGCTGCGCTTTTCCTGCGTCGCTCGCCTGCCTATAGCCCGAGCGAGCTACCAACAAAACCTAAAAAAAAATCCCTGTATTAAGAAACAATATAGCCCTCCAAAATCCCATGCGTTAAATATTAAAACAGTCGCAAAACACAAAGTTTGGTTGTATGTTATTCGCAGAACTACGAGGTCGGGATACTCGGGCATTTTCAGATTGTTTTTAAGACCCAATCCCTACTTAAATCAAGTCCGCCCCTCCAAAAATACTTGCCAAGTTCTCCAACCCATCCCCCCCCCCCTCCACACACCCACTCACACCCACACACAACCAAAAAAATCCCGGCATTTAAAATTTCAAAGCCCAAAAAATCCGTCGATCATCCGATCCCCTCGCTACCCTTTACCAGGAGCCTATTAGTGTTCCCCGATCTTCCCCACCGCTACCCTCTTTACTACTTTTTCAACTATCCCTTGTTTCCTTTTTCCTGGCACCTTCGTCAGTATTCCTGATAGACAGCTACTTCAGCAAGAAACAATGTTTAAAGCGTAGGCTAGGTGGAATGTTAAAAAATCAGGGTTTGTGTTCCAATTGTCCCCAGGCTTTTTAGGCAAGGCATTAGCCCACATTGCCCCCGCCCCCCACCCTCGAACGGTTGACGTTGCGGGGTGGGGCGAAGACTACCCAATTCCCAGAATTCATCATCTTCACTGCGACTTCCTGCTTCCTGTTATGGCTCAACCAATTCGTAACTGATCTATATCATTTGGCTTGTTTATTCAGGATTGTGAGGTATCCTGTCCATTTCAGCCAATGAAAGATGCAGAACGCTGTTCTAATATAATCGACAGAATTTTCGTCAGTAAGGCTTCGAATGTTAGAGCACGAGGAGTCCATAATTCGTCCTTTCAAGCATACCACTACGGATCTGATGAGATCCGATGGCACATGATCGACACACTTTTAAGGTATTTCTTGCCTTGGTCTTCTTGTGTGCAGGTAAGAATTAAATAACAGAAAAACTGGAGTTGTCAGTCGGAGACTTAAGTGCTAAGTTTTAGTTAATTAATTAGTTCAAACTTGTGCTCCTCTTTCAAGCAATCAGCTGTCCACTAGCCAGGGGCACCCACTGACCAACGTTTTCTCTGTGCGTTTGAAGCCTGTTTATTATAGTTAATTTGGAGTTGCCCTAAAAACACCTCTATTCAGGGAACACCCTTGAGGCCAAGACAAGTGTCCCCTGAATGGAGGTTGGGCTGGGGGTTGTTAATAATTAACCAATAAATTAAATATTTTTATGAGAGGCGAAAAAGGTGTCCACTCTCGCAGGATGAGAACGTGCTGCAGTCATGACATTATTTCAAGCAGCTGGATAATGTATAAAAAACAATGATGAACTTATCTTTGTGATGTTGTGTGTTGAATTACAATAAATGTATGTGAGTTAATTCATGTTTTGAAAATTCTCGCCAAAGTGACTAGCAAACACTTAAGGTGTTCACTGAATGGAGGTTCAACCCAGGTTTCAGGACCCAGAAAAACTGTCTCTTTCCCCTGAACAGAGGTGTCCCTTCAACAGAGGAAACAAATACAAAGATTTATATAAGAACATTTTTTCGTTGACCAAATTATGGAGGGGTCCCTTGAATAGAAGTGTCCTAAAGGAGAGGTTCCACTGTATTTGTATGGTTTTTGATTGGTACATACACCACTGTCCAAGCCCACTCACAATTAAGAAGATCCAAATAAATTATCTCTTTTTTCAAACACAAAGTCTGAAAATTAAATATAAATGGGCAAAATTGCTAGTTATTAAAAGACTTTTTGATGGTGTTATTCTTTCAAGGGACTAATAGACAAAATAATTAACTTCCCTCATGATCGTACTACACCATTGTTGCTATATTATGACACTAATGATCCCGGAGAACAAAAGGACTCACAGGGGACATAGATGCTCACTGAAAAATTGGAATTAAACCCCTAAAGGAGACAGGCCCTTAACTAGGATTTTATGTGGGGGGTTGCTAACGAGGCCAAAGTGGACCAAACTACCGAAATGTATTTTTTATTTTCTGATCCGTTTATAAACAATGCAGAATTGTTGAGAAAACAACTGTCGGCTTTTCATAGAATATTGTCATGACATCAGGAAATGACGATAAGAGACCAAGAGAAACATAAAATGTATTTTCCCTCTTTGTGTCTCGAAAAAGTCTATTTTGATGGTTTGGGATGCCTGTGGATTGCTGCTTTAGATTAAACCTCCCACTCCCTCTCCGAATTGTTACTCTGTGTTCCCTCACTGGCTTTTTATTAAGCGAGTTTGTTTCATATCGAGGAATAGCGACTAATTTTCAGAGCATGAATGGGATCAAGACTGGTGGACAGTGCGAAAATAAGTATGATTTACCTTCCATATCTCGCTGTAAAGCTGTAGTTAACTGCGATAGATCTGAAGTCGTGGTTTCAGCTGGGCTGTCATCGTAGACTGCACTGTCATTGTCAGCGTCTGATGGCTCTTGACGGGGTACTTTACTGACCCATGTGTCGACAGACTGGCAAGATTTAGCTGCGGCCTTCCTCTTTCTATTTTCCTGTTCTCTCCTACCCATAACGTATTACACAAAAAACTAATTTTGCATCTTCGGGCGTTCATGCGCTCGTACAAGAGAGAATACTACCCGACGCGTTAGCCGACGTGTCTGACAAAAATCGTGAGATCGCTCCCTCGTCATTGGCTTGCTCATCGTAAACTCCCGTGCAAAGCGTGCGCACATTAATTTCATTCATTTAGATAAGCTCAGACATCTGTTCGCTCATTAAAATGTTCTGAATGGCTCGGGCTACTAGAGTGCAGCTGGTTTTATTTTCCCAGTGAATATACTACTGCTTTTTCCATTCTTTGATTTTGTTTAAATATCACCTTTAAGTTTGAAACTTCAGTTTAACCAACTGCACTCCTTAACTTAGATATTGATCGGACCTTTGGGGCCTGTGGGGTGGGGGTGCGAATGCACCCTGTGCACCCCCCTGGTTATGGGCCTGTTGGAGACTAACCTTGAATTAGCTTTCTTATCAAGATTTATTTGACAATACACCTTGAAGCTGTCCATAAAAAATTATAGAAATAACTGTGGCCATAATAAGCTAAGTATTGTTTTACAATTATTGCAATAAAGATGTTTTTCATCATCATTTCTTCTATTCCTTCATGCTCAGCCTGACATAGTTGCCTTAGCCTGCGAGCAAGCTCTCCTGGACACTCTGGCGGTGGGGTGGGAAAAGGAAGGAGAACTTGCAACTAGGTCTCTATCTGGAATTTGAATTCCACCTTCAATTTTTCTGTGGCTTCTTGTCAACTGAGCTGTCAGATTTCCGCCAATCAGCATGAAGCAGAAACGAATGGGAATGTAAACAAACATTGAAAAACATGTGCCAAGGGTAATGAAATCATAATACTAATGTCATCTTCGCCAATCAGCATTTCGCATCAACTTTTTCAATGCAGATATTCAAATTCCAGTGACATAGTTGCAAGCTGTCCTTCCTTTTCCTGCCCCGCTACCAGAGCGCCCCGGAGAGCCTGCTCACATACTATACTTGCCTTTCTATCCTGAACTCCCGAAGTGATATTTACACCCCAAATTGAGACAATCCTCTGAGCTTCAACCCTGCCCTGCTTATAATTAAACAATCAGTCCTCATCTCAGGAAAATGAGAACTTATAATAATCCTTCAGTTCTTTAAATGCTTTTTAATTTTGACTTAAGTTACTTGACTTAAGAGATTTTTAGCCTACAATTAATACTCTTGGGTTATTTGTTTTTGAGGTACTTAGGTACTTTTTCTGGAGGTCAATTACTGTACATAAATTTAATGATGACAAACTCTGAACTTGACCTTGAATACACTAGCTGACTTGCTGATCATGCAAACACAGTCAAATAATTACTAATTCTACTCATTTGCAGGAGTGATTCAGGTTGTATCAGCTGTCAGAATAATCAGTCCAACAGAAAATCTGATCATCAGATTCAGAAACCAGACAGTCTTGTTTAACTGTACATTAACTGGGCCACCCACTCCTAGTGGTGCAAGGTTTCTATGGCTCAGAAACAACCATGTAATTCCCAATAGAACTCAAAAGGATAATTCTAGCTGGTCAAGTTTTGAACTGAAAAATTTCAGTCCACAAGATGAAGGAGAGTATATGTGCATCAATGGTGGGACAAGTTCAGTGAACGTGTACCTTGCTTGTATGTATATTAAGTTGAATTGTGTGGTTGATGTTTAATTTAATGCAGTGAGGGGTGGGGCTGGGGATACTGTTGTGGTATAAGATAATTTTTATTAAAATTTCCAAGCATTTAATCCCCCTGCAAGAGTTGTAGTTAACCATGTAAGGTTAAGACAGACTTGCCCACTAAGGTTTTCCCTGATTGAGAACAGCGTCTAACCAGAGTGGACACAAATTATTGTGACAGCAGTGGTGGATCCAGGCTGGGTTCTTCCTAATTTTTAGACCGAACTGAGGCCTGAAGGGCCTGAAAAATTGTTTTTGAGACTGGCCCCACCCTCTTATCTCAGGGTCGAGATGACCACATCCCCCCCCCCCCCCCCCATCTGAAGGTCAGGATCTGCCACTGGACAGTGCTTGCATTTGGCATCCAGTTCATTTTGCAACCACATTAGGCCATGTAGGGACTGGCCTATCAGTGGCTGGGGCTGTCTGGCAGCTGTATGTCTGATGAAAAGCATGGAGGTACAGAGGGAAGGCAATTTGTTATTTTTAAGTTAATTATAATGATGATTGCAGAGCATAGGAGGAAGGAATGCCTCCAGCATTTTTGAAGCTGGTAAGGATGGAGAAGGTAATTGAGTTTAAAAAGATCGAGCCAACTCACCTTTAGGTAAAATGAGCCTGGTAGTTAATAATGCAAGTGCAGGTGTAAATTGTCTGACTGTGTTACTTGAATCAATACTTGAACTCTAACTGATGGCTACGGCACAGTCATTTGTCGACCTGCATCTACCACCATACACTTGCAAATTAGACCCACCAACCAGTAAATCTTCTACTTTGTCTAGTAATGCGAATATCAGCTTTGGTTGTATTTTAACTTTTACTGAAGCAGAGTACCTAACATATGTGCATTAAGTTCAACAGTATCCAAGATAAAAATGAATTAGGACAGCTAACCAAAGCCAAAAGCACCCTCCACAAATAAATCAATGTTAATGTTTAATTTTCAATGAGAAAAAGTGTGTTTACCACAGACTGGATTTAGTGTTTTTCTAGTCTAGAAGCCACCAACTGCAAGGTCTTTAGAAAACCTGAAGTAGCAGATTTTTTTGTTCTTTGTTTAATCCCTTGTGTCAAAACACCTTTACACTTACTTGCAAAGAAGCAAAATAAACAAATGAGACCTAGCGGAATTAAGAGCAAATGCAAATTCTAGCCTTCATCCAGTTACATGTTCATTATTATAAGTTCCAGATCGATGCAGATGCGCTCCATCATTAGGATTAAATGGCATTTAGAGAGTGCATATATATGTTTGCTCAGAAATCTCTTCAAAGCGTGGCAACAATAAAGAAAAACGAAAAAGGAAATAATGATGAACTACAGCTTGAAAGATAATCCGAATGCATTAATCAAAGAAGAATTCCAATAGAAACCTCCTCAGTTACATTGTTGGTCATTTTTCATAATATATTCAGTGCTTAGCCATATGGCGTACGTATATGCCATTTTCTTTCGTAACCTGTTTATTAAGATTACTAAGTAAAATAGTTTTAATTAGTAGCTGGGTTAATAATAAACTGCTTATCACAACTTATTGTTTGTTGATTATTTTAACAGCCGTACCAAAGGTGAAGCAAACTGGTGGACACGTATATCTCTCTTATACTGCAGGCAGAGATGTAACAATTGAGTGTGAAGCTCGGGGGTGGCCAAGACCAAAGATCACATGGTTGAGGGACAACAAAAGTATAGCAGACATAAACCATAACTCTCGATACTCGGTAAAAACGATACCAAAAAAGGATGTCAGGGTAATTACCTCACAATTAATAATACTTTTTATCCAGAAAGAGGATAGCGGAATCTACACATGTAAAGCAACAAATGCACTCAAAGTTGTTACAAAGAATATAACGGTCTCAGTTGAAGGTAGGTAGTCTCTCCTAACTATACTCTATCCCTTTGCACACCTTCCCCAAGTTCTTTGCCAATACTTTTCCAAAGCAGGCTCTTTCCATGCCTCTGTTTTTATCCTTCTTTAATTTCTATGTTATACACTCCATGAAACCGTTATAAGAGATTAATTTGAGGAACATGTTTTCCTCAGCTTTTTTGTTTTTCGTTACTGGTTTTAATTTTCGTTCGTTCTCTCGTTTCCCCTTTAATTCAATCCGAATACAGTTCGGTCATGAATTTTTTTGTCTGCCCTACGTTTAATGGATTACATCATGTGGCATGACAATTCTAGCCTGCGAACAGGCTCCCAAGTAGAGCTAGGCGCAAAAACTGAAAAATCGGCGAACGAGCTCGCCGATTTTGTTACTTGGGAGCTTGTCCGCAGGCTATGGCAATTCAAATGAAAGATCTTCAGCAGTGTTATTTATTTATTTTTTTTTTTTTGCGTGGTACTCCTGACCCATTTACTCAATAAGGAGCCACACAAAACAGAAAATCACTTAAACTAGCACTGCCCTTAAAGAAGTACCTTGGGGCACTGAATGATATTAAACGCCAGGGTAATATAGGGCAGATACAAATCGATACGAACCCTCTTCCAAATGAATTAAAATAAAATCAATTTATTATGACATTTTGAAGCTTAATTAAAAACAAGTAAGTAAAAATGTTATTTTGGTGAGCACTGCTGTAGTTTGTTTGAAGTGCTATTTCTATTCCGGTTATAATCCCCCTCGGATATAACAGGAGCACCCAACGGCAATTTTCGGAAAATATCTGTTCGGAAGACGATTTGAGATCTAGAATTTTCGGAACATTTGTTGTAAAATTTCTTGCTTACCAGCCTCTCCTAGGATTTTCGAACATCTACAAAATGGTATAATTACCCATTTTAAACGGATTTTTACCCTAAAAGAGGCCACCTAGAATTTTCGGGAGCCTTTTCCTGGCTGAAATTTTCGAAAAGGCAAGTTTTGATCCCTATAATTTTCGGATCACTAGACTTTCAGCTAGGAAATCCGAACAGATGAAAAGTTTTTAGGGGATAAAAATATGCCTATATCTACCGTTTAAATACTAAAATACGTTCAACAATGCTATGTTTAGTGGTTTTGAACTATATCCTCGTTGGGTGCCCCTGATATAAGCCCTCCTAACTGCCCTTGTATAAACCTAGGGCTTATAAGCGGCGGTTTACGCTACGTTTGTCGTGCATTTTTTGGTGCTGAGTGCTGCAGTTTAGAGATGAAAGACCTTAAGTATCTGTGTCTTTCTCCTGCACTGATTCCCGCTTCTAGTCGAGAGTAGACCTTAGTTTCCTTTTTACGTTTTACATTCCGGAGTTTTATTCAATGTTTAGAACCAGAGCACTTTAAAATCACACTGACTGCAGAGGAGCCACAATATACTGAGGAAGTTGGCAAAGATGCATCTCTGTCCTGTCTTGGTGAACCAGTCAAGAATGACCCCCTTACTTGGGTTTACTGGGAGTTAAATGGAACAAGGCTGAAAACTTCAACTCACCACTACGATGATTCCAGAGAATATTCCAACTCAAATAATGGAGCAACACCTAAAGTTCACATGAAACTTACAATCTTCAACGTTGATTATTCGGATGAAGGAAACTACACCTGTGTTGTTTATTCGTTTTCGGAACGTGTTAGTGATAGCATTTCACTTCAGATCAAAGAACTGCAGAAAGGTATAAAATAGATATGTACAGCGGCTTAGCATAGGCCATTTCTCTCTTATCAGGGGAACTTTTATCATAGACATGGGAACATCCGGAGATTGTGGTTGGAAAATCAAATGATTTGCGCCATTCCGTTTGGGGAGCTTCAAAAACCATGACTGTAATTTGAGGGGATGCAATATTTCTACTCTTTTTTGTCTGTTCAGCTGATTTAGATATACATTGTAGCGGGTCGTTCTTCTGCCACATCAAATTCAGATTTCCACTTGGGTGGTTATGGTAAGCACACCAGGACTGGGTTTAAATGCCTCAGGGCAAGTGTGTTTCAGACTTTTAGGCTATTTATTGATTCACGCTTCCGCGCTATAAAGCTCTTAGCCAATGAAAGAAGAGAAGGATTTCCGACTGAAGAAGATCATTGGCGGTTGGCGAAGAATCAAGTGAAGACAGTTAAACCCATTCTATGGATAGCTGTTAATCTTTTTCAACCGAGACATTAGAATCTTGCGAAAAAGAGTGATTTCAGTATCTGAAAATAGGCCGTGAGTCTAACGCGCTGTGACGCTTATTTGACCGTAGATTGAGATTCCCAGTTGATGGGCTTTTTTGTACTATTTATTGATTTATTTCTCTTCTTAACAAGGGGTAGGTGGGTAGACGAAAATGTGCACTGCTTTTATTAATTTTATAGACGTGTTTGGAGACACAAGGCTAAGAATGAGTGAATTTGCAGTGGGCGACTTTTAAACCCATGGAGACACAGTCTTGTCCCATCCGTAGGCACTTGGCCCTGCTTTGGTTATAGGAGTGGCCCTGAGGGTTTGAAACCCCTATTTATAATCCAACCCTTCTAAGACAAAAGAGTATACTAAAATACCTATACCCTGCATGGGACAATAACCCCTGTTTTAGAACTTTGTTTAGTAGAGAGGGCAAAAGAAACGCTATGTTGCTACTTTGTGAAACACTGAGACCCTGGTAATGACGGTCTTGCACCTAAAACTGGATACGAAATTCATACCCTGCCCAGCGGCATCTTGTTTAGGCCAAAAAAGGAATCCATGATCATGTATTACATATTTCTAGAAGGCTGGAAGATTTGCTTTTTATCAGTCATAATTTCGTGTTTTCCATGCTTCCCGTTGCCATTTCTTCCCTTGAAATTAAGAGCTGCCATTTTGTTCCCGCACTATTAACAGAAATTACACGCCGACGGTACTGCTTTATCGCGAGCGACCTGCTCATCGTTAGACCTTATTTATATGCTATTTTGCGCCTTACAAATAATAAATTATTTCATTAATTAATAAATTAATTATTATTTATTATTAATAATTAATTAAATTATTATTATTAATTATTAAATTATCATTACGATATGCCTACGTCACTAATTGTTATGTGTTAGTCAAACCAATCATTGGTTTGTGTTTGTCGTATAGATTTGACGGATAGGTTTTAGTCGTGTCGTAGACTCAGTCTAAGCGCATTGCATGCGACGAAGTTATGACTTAAAGTATTGTGTTGATATAGTATTGCGTTTCATTCACAGGAAACGGTGAAGGATTGGAAGCCTGGCTGATAGGTGTTCTTGCTGTTGTGGCGTTCCTTTTGATTTTATTACTGATACTCGTCATTGTAAAGTGGCGGCGAAAAATGCGAGAAAAGAGATTGGCCAGACTTGCTCAGAAATGTGAGTGATTTGATAACTTAATTCATACTAGCCTGTTCCAGGCGTTCAGATAGTGGGGAGCGGTGCGAAGTAAAAAGGAGCGCGAAAAAATGAAAGCAAGGGAGGGGGAGAGGTGAGCACCTCTCTCCCCAGTCACCCTCTACTTTTCATCGCTTTCTTTACTTCGCACCGCTCTCCACTATCTGAACGCTTGAAACAGGCTAAATTCATACATCCTCGGAGACTTAGGCGTAGCTAGTCGAGACGACGGGATTATCGCTGAACGAGAGGTCTTGTTAACTTTCGCCCATGAGAATGCTGTCGTTCTTTTTTAAAATCCCGTTGTTTCTACTAACTGCTCTGGTCCTCCAAGAATACAATCTAAATAAGCAATGAAAGTGCATTGTTGAGGACGTTCCGCCATTTTTAAAATGATAGAGTGTAAAATTTACATAATTGCGTAGAGCTGAGGGTTCCGTGAAAAAAACGAAGTGTTAATTCACTCCCAACTTGCACAGTTACATTGTTTGGCAAACTTATAAATCACGCAAGTTAGGTTAACGTCAAAGGGGACAGTTGAGCAAGAAGGCTACAAAGCAGATCTGAGACTCTTGATTCGACACTGAGCTCAGTGTAGCACCAACCATTTGAGCCCTTCCTTTGCTCCTCCTACAGAAGAAATTTGGGTACAATCGAAGTTTTCATTAATGACTGATGGAAACTATAGTAAGCAGACAATTCTTACGTTCTATTGGAGTTCAAACGGAGTTTTTTCAAGGACAAACTTTGTTTACAACTGCACTTTCCTGTCAGCAGCTGTGCGCGGAGACTCGGCTCAAGGATATGATCTAGCCTCACATGCACAACCTTCCATCTTCTTTAACCCTTTAAGCCCCAATATCAACATACAAATTCTCCAAACTGATCTCAATACATTTATTTAAGAATTAGTTGAGAGAATTTGATAAAAGATCAAGGCATTTTCTCTTTGGTGATTATTTTATTAATTCTTGCAACCAAATCTCTTGACAATCTATGGATATCCTCAGGAGAAAATTGATGTTGATCACTATTGGGACTGAAAGGGTTAAGGCTTTGTTCACACTATATCGGATAGTTTTTCCTACCGACACTAAAAGTTATCTTGTATCGTGTGAACAGCAATCGCACAGAACTGGAAAAAGTTAATCACACACATCAAACATCGCGCCGGAGAAGTTGGCCGAGAGGGTTTGGTGAACCAATTCCTAGTCCTGACTCCTAAATATTTACTTCCGTCTCAGTGGGTTCCAGTCCTCCTTCCTAGTTATTCACTTCCGCAAAGGTGCGATTTCCTGTTCACATTGGACCAAGGTGTGGTACGGAACCTATTCGATAATGTGACGCAGTTTCGTTCCGGTACAGAAATCGCGCCGAAATCATTGTTCGTGTGTGTGAACAAAGCCCTTTTCTGGTATGGTTTTCGTGTCGGTGCAAAAGCTTTCCGGTGTATGGTGAACATAGCCTTATAAACCTTGCCTCGTTAAGTCGTGATCAGTATCCCATTGGAATAAAGAAATCGAACTGTATTGGGGTATTTTTCCTCACTATTACTAGTAACCTGAGATCAGGCCCAATTTAGCAGCTTCCATACTTTCTCTCATACGTGGTCGCGCTAAAATTGAGCTCGATACAAAGTCTCTCACGCCTTTGCTGCTGCGGCCAGATTTTGTTTGCAACGCTGATTGGTCGTTAGAACAATGCTAGACGATTAGATAGCCTGTTGGAATCACCGGAAGTTGAAAGCACTGAAATCCTGGCTCTTTTTCTCGGTGATCCGCCATGAGCAGAGAAGAAGAGAATTTTTCTTTATCTTTTGGAAGGTTTGCGGTTTCTGGAAATGAAACTTAACTTACTCTATTTATTTGTCATGGACTGCTTTTTTGGATTCGTTTTGAAAGTTACGAATTGATGTGAGTGGACTGAATGGATTGCGGATAGGGTTGAAGGGTTTCGAGTAGAATTTGTTTGCAGAAAAAAGCGTACCTAAAGCTTTCCAGAAAAAGGGAATATACCTAGCAAATTAAGGGTACAATTCACAGTACCGTCAATATTTCAACTGGCTTCATAGGGCAATGATTTGAGTGAGGCCGCATTCATTATGTATACTGCAGGGGGCGGGCGGAGAGCTGACATTCGTCAGCAAATTTTAAACTGGTGACATTTTTTTTTCAAGTTGTGTATGCTATTTGAGCCATCAAGCACTTTATGTCAAAAATTTTGGTAAACCCTGCTCGTCCCTTTCCAAAAAATTTGAGATCCCCCCCAAAATCCTGTTTTGTTTCTTATTTTTTTGCTCGATTTCTGGTATACTTTAATAGGCTTTTTTTTTTAATCTTGATAGTCTTGATATTATTTATAATGTACATTCTCGGTGTCATTTGCTTCAAATACACTCAAGATACTGTACCATACATACGGTTACACGTAAGCTTATGTTTTTTTATGTAGTACAAAATGTTAGGCTTACCAAGGAACTTAAAAGTCAGTCTGTTTATGCTTTAAGATTTTTCAGTTGACCATTAATGTCAGTTCTAAAGCATTGAACAAATGTACCACAATTTAATCGTCTTGGAAATCTTGAATAAAGTCTTCGGCGATGTTCACCAAAATCGGACATTTAGGACATTTAAGCATTTGAAACAGAAGAATCCACGGTGTCATTTGCTTCGCCAAGATTCAGACATACCCTTAGAGGACATACCAGACTGGGACGAAGATGACTGGTTATAAACAAAAAAAATAGTGCCTCGTTTACTACGTAATGTTTAACAAAGCATTTTTTATTATAACGATTCCTATGATGATAACGTATACATGGCGATAACATAAACTTTTCGTTTCGCCTTTCCCGACAGAAATTTCATTCGTGAAGCAAAATGAAAATAGAGGCTTAACTCAGGTTACACTATTAGCTATCACTTTTCTGTATATAGCTAGTAGAGATCAGTCTTAGTCACTTACTTTTTTCTGCTTCCCATGGGTGGTAAACGCTGACAGGAGTTTAAACCGTTCTTTATGTTATTTTAACAGATGGGCAAGACACTGACTATCATACTTTCGAAAAAGACGTGTTCATCTCATACAGTTCCAAAGACTACGATTGGGTACAGGAGTTTCTCCTACCAGTGTTTAATAACAACAACGTCAACTATATCATCCATTCGCGAGATTTTAAACCAGGCAAGGCATTTCTTGACAACATGGCTGATAGCGTGTACACAAGTCGAAAAGTGATTCTTGTCATGTCCGCGAACTACCTTTCCAGTGATTTCTGTAAGGACGAAATGCATATGGCGCTGTACAGATCAGCAGAACTTGATGATGCGTCACTGATTCTGGTCAAGATCGACAACACCAAAATCAAAGACATACCAAAGAGTCTTCGACACAAGACTTTCATTGACTTCACCAGTAGAGAGGAAGTGGCCACGTGGCAGAACAGGATTCTTGAAAGCGTTGTCTCTGAAGACAGGTCAGCATTGAGGGGTACTCGCAATGAATGCACAGATGGTACAGGGTCCTCTGATAAGCTTCAGCTCATTTTTAAAGTTTTCAGCTTAAAAAAGAAGAAGAAAAAGAACACTCCTGAGGAACTTACAGATCAGGCATAAGGATTTCAGTGTACGTTCTTAATTATAACTTTTTCAGTGACGTTGGCTGGAGTTGGCTTGATTCTTAGTTTTTTGCAATCAGTGCGATAAATGAACTTTAAGCTCACGGCCGCACATGCCTTTTTCTCTAATATTATTTTAAGGAGCAGTTTTTTTGCTATGAGGATTGAAGGCTGCCTTCACTAATAGGATTATTTTTCACACCTATAGGTTGCAGCCAAGTCACAAAGCTCTGCTCTGGACTTGTGTCTTTCTGGCTATATCAGTTCCGCTCTTAAGTTTCGGTTTTATTTCCCTTTTCTTGGGGGACCCTCCACCCGGGTCCATGGAATAACCTTTTAAATCATACTTCTAACGTTAAAAAAATTTTACATTACTGAATTCCGCCAGGTCTCTCAGTCAGTATAATGTTCCTGTGACTGGCAAGGAACTTTTGTGCACTGGAATCCCTCAGTGATTATTTTGTCTTTTAATAGGTTTGCTGTTCCGAGTCCGTGGGATGTACTTCCGTCCAGAAGTCGCGCGCACAGGTTGCGCTTTAGACTACTAAGAATTACCTATTTAAGCAAGCTATTCTATAGGTTTTTTGGGCGACTCAAAACTTTTAAGATGTGCGCAATAGACATTATATTGTTTCAAATCTGCTGACAGTTCTATAAATGGCCATGCTCTTTTTCTTGCGTTTTGCGGTTTTGAATCTCTTAACAGTTATCATTTCAATTGAACCTTAAGCATTTCCGCCAAAGTTTCTTGTCAAATCAGTGTAACGAAATATTAAGCCTAAGTGACGCTAAAAATTTGTAGAACGCATACTTTTCAACTGAAGTTAGTTTATCATCAAGGTGTAATTTCTAAAAAGCGAAGCATCATGATAGTCATTGACTAAGGGTTAGCATTATTTGAAACGGCCAAATAGTTTTCTTTATTTGTCCTTGGTCTGTACCAAATATTTTTCTTCTAATTTAAAAATGGTGTATTTTTCTTATTTTATTATTATTATTATTATTATAATAAAGTAGTATTATTATTTTAATCAGTTTGAATTATTATTTTTAAATAGTTTTCTATTTTTTTATTAACTTTTTGATGCCTTTTATAATTGTTATTAGTAGTCTTTAGATAGTCATTTTACGACAATTCTTTTTCGTACACAAGAAGAATGTACATAGGGTATATGTTTTAATATTTCATATTCTTGAATCTGTAAATAGTCTATTTTTTTTTTAATCTATGAATAAAGTTTTGTATTAAAATTAATGATAATAATAATTATTATTATTTTTCAATCGAAATTAAGTGTCTTCTTTTAATCGAAAGGAATAATGTAAATAGTGCTTGGACGGAATAGTTTTTTTTAAGTGAAATTAATTGTAAATAGGATTTTATAGTTAGCTTTGTTATCAATAAAAGATTTGATTACTATTAATTAAAAAAAAATTTATTATTATTATTATTATTATTATTATTATTATTATTATTTAAAATAACATATGCATCAGCAAAAACATCATGTCAGTGGCCTTTAAGGTAATTAGGAAGTCTAAGAATCTAATTGTCTTCTAATATATTTATATAAGAAGGATTTGTCTTGTTGCTTGCCGCGGTCCTCTCCTCGCTTTCTGTCTGTCTCTCTCCTCACTTTCTTCCTTTTGGCGCCTGTCTTCTCCTTCCGTTTTCCCTATTTCTGGATCGAGCTGAGGAATTATCTAATATGTGGTAGCCTCTTTTTTCTCTTAAAAGTCCGCCGAGCGCGCGTGATAAAAATAAAAACAGCGGGGATTTAAATGACCACTAGCGCAAGGGGGTAGGGGTGGGGAAGAAGAAAATAGAAGCAATGACTGTGCACGGGCTATCTATGTGGCGCCCCAAGGGGTATGGTGTTTGAAACATTTTGGACGGAAAGGGACAAAAAGGTTTTAAAAATTAAACTGGGTGTGAATAATTGAAAAATTATCTCACACGCGGAGTGTTCCGTCAAGTGTTTAAAAAGATGCTTCGCTTGCTTTTTACATGTTAACCGTCTCGGGATTTCAAAGGGAAATTTCATATACCAAGTACCAAGAGAGAATAACTATTCTTTCTTGCATTTACTTCACTTCCATCGTCTTACAAATAGAAAAAAAAATTGTTATCGTGAAATCCGCGACCAACACGTGGAGTGCACAAAAGCAATCGAGTAAAAGAGCGCGTCTTTAATATGAGCTGCTTTGACCGGTTTAACGAAACTGAACCGTTATGATGAAACAAAAGCAAGTGTTCAGCTCATTTCTTTAGCTATTTGACAACGCTTTATAGAAAGTATGTATTGAGAGAAATTGTTTGGCCATCCATCGCATGTAGTCAGATTATTCTAAGGGGATCATGAAAAAAGTTGCACGCGAATAAATTCTTTGTTACGCGTTGCCCGCCTTCGATACGGGCTCTTTGCGGGACTTGAGCACGTGATCAACTTTCGGTAAACACGAAAACAGTTCACTTTTGAAAAATTTTGTTAGCACAAGCTGAAAGAGCATAATAAAATTAGGTAACCTGAGCATTTTCAGCCGTATATCTCAAAAGTAGCGATTGTAACGGCCGCCGAAAGTTGGAAGCATTTGTTTTAGAAAAACAACTTTTGCCATCCAGTCACGCTCGCATGGTTTTCCATACAAATCCTTGTAATTTCGAGGCGTTATCTTTCGCAAGAGTTTAAAATCCACATTGGTCTTCGTTTTAGTCCAGGGAGTCTTGTTTTCAGTCCAGAGGGTCTTCATTTTAGTCCAAGGGGTCTTCGTTTTAGTTCAGGGGGTCTTCGTTTTAGTCTAAGGGGTCTTGGTTTTAGTTCAGGGGCCGAGTCTTCGATTTAGTCCAGGGGGTCTTCGTTTTAGTCCAAGGGTCTTTGTTCTAGTCCACGGGGTCTTAGGTCTTAGGTCTTCGTTTTTGGGTCTTCGTTTTAGAAACACCCAAATAGCTTCTTTGTTAACTGTTCACTAAACAACCCCAGAGCCCTTTGTTTATCTTTGTCTAAATGCCACATGACTGGAAGCGAAGCAAAGACAGTCAGGATGAGAACATGTTCGTGCAAAACAAGCCGGCCAGAGAGCCTTTCCTTTCACAGCCCAATTCGTACTGTTAAAATAAAAATTATCAGAGGACCTCCGGATATATCTATGCAAGCATATATCTAAGCATTAATTAAGCGGAAGAAAATGTAGCTTGGAAAGAGTACTTGCCCTATCATCCTTACACAAAAATTGCCTTCTGCATGTAGCCCAAAACTTAAGATAATCATAAGCCATGTGTAGTGCCATCAGCCGTGCTCTAATGAAATAAAGGCTTGTGACAGAAAATTATCTTGACCTTAGTATAGCAAAGGAGATGTACTTTCAGTAGAACATGAAATACAGTAAATAAAAAGCACATCGTAATAAACTTATTACGTACATAGCATTTCTGCAAGGAACTTGATGTAGTCCTTGAGCTTGATTTGCTCTGTTACTGTAGTACTGACGAATATCCATTAGACAGACTCAGGCATACAAGTATCGATTGCTCGATTTCACCTCCTTTCAGTTTCCACGGACACTACGGTCGACACCGGGTCGATAGATGCCAGAGACAAAGTTTAGCGCACAACGAAGGCAAACTTTCTTTGTCAAGGCTCATGGTTCTCGTAGAAACTTCTCAGATATTACCTTCAATTCTGTTCTTCTTTGCTACTGCATATTGCATTCAGTTCCTAACGAAAAAGGATCCCTTCGTGATCGACGTAAATCACAGACGGGTTCAAGGGGGCAGTACACTCTTTTTTTATTTTATAAGAATGTTGTTTTTCCGGCCCAGGCTGAATATTCTTATTTTTCTGCCGATTTTAGGCTGAAAATATTCTTGTATTATTCTTAAATTATAGCTTATGACATTTCCGTTTTAGAATTTATTGGGGTATATGTATACGTATTACATGTACCGTTCATCGAACTGTCATTAGCGTTGAACATTTTGCTATAGCTAGAGCAGGTTTTTTCGTTTTGTTGGCTAGTTTCGCCGTTCAGAGAAAGGAATAATTTTAAACGGTTAAGTTAAAAACATAAAATTGTATTGTATTTACAGATGTTTTAGCACACAAAATTATATCTATCCTTTTCACAATCTCAGCCTCGGCCTTATTCTTAAAATATTTTTAAAATGTCGCAAATTTCAGCCTCGATATTGATCGATATTCTTATAAAATATATTCTTATAAAAAAAAGAGTGTATTCGCATTTCCTTTGTTTACACGGAAACTCTTCGTCCACAGCAAGTGATCGAGAACGACGTTTTCGACCCAGTCCTTGTCAAGGTGCAGTTCGTCGTCGTCGTCGTATTCGCAGTAAATTTTATTTTTTAAAAAATTTGCTTTGCGCATTCAATTGCCTTCAGCCCGTGAAAAATTCGTATTTTCCATTGCGTTACAAATTAAGCCGAGTGGTTCTAGGGGCGCAGGAAGCGCTGTTGCGCAATTCTTGGTTTGCAACCACGTGACAAGGTGGCCCTGTTGGGAGGTCAACACAATAAAATTTCTGGAAGATTTTTCATGAAAATGGAGTTTAGTTCCCGGAGGAGAGAAGTGCTTTTGTTCTTGACCACCTGCACCAACATGGTCGCTGTGAACGTTGGCCTTGAATAAACGAAGCGCAATTGCGGAATACCGCCCCCGACAGCCGACCAGCCTGGACAACAGATCACAATCATTGCAGTGCTTTGCAAGTATTTCTTCCCGTGTTTACTATTCGTTTAACTCCAGTCCTTACCTTTGCGTTACCAGTTCCTTTTTCTATACTTTTTGCGTCGGACGCAGTTGTCACTCGAGGCCTCTTGATCGATTTCGGCCCCGATTAAAAACACTGCAGTTCGTCACTAAGCCTAAGCCATCAGGGAAGAGATTTTAAAGGTAGCCGTCTTATCATTTTTTTTCCCTGTTACTTCCCGTAAATTTATGAGCTGAAAATTAACTGCAAAAGACCGCAAACGAATATGCTGCAAAACGTAACTAGGATCTATAGAGGAACTGATCATCAAAACTCTACCAGCGAAACATATTGAAATCTGCAAAGCTCACCGGATTTCAATGTGTTTCATCATTAGCTGGATGGCTTCAAGGTCAACTTCTGGCTTCGTGTTGCATACATGTATTCGCTGTCACGCGTTGACAGTTGCTTGTATTTTGTTTGTCAGTTTTTTCCTTTAGTATAAGCCTTT